>CM031240.1:318309044-318706544 GCA_018340775.1 Taxus wallichiana var. yunnanensis | reverse complement strand
AGTTCTCTTTTTTTCCCATGAGGGGGAATTTGAAGAGGAGCAAGCAAAAATCCTCACAAATGAGGGGGTGACATGTGTCACCCCTCTCCTCATTCAAGGTCAAAGATGCCAAGGATAAATGAGAGAAAGGATAAAATAACTTTTAGCCCTCTTCTCCCAAATTACTCTAAAAGATAACAAAACAATTCTTTTCGCAACTGTTAACAAACACACTAATCCATACCCCTTATATGGATGTGACCAAAAGAGAGGAAAAAAGGGAGGGAAAACTCCCTCTAGCCTTGGAAATAAGCCCCCTACCTATTAGGTAGGGTCCAAGGGCTCATTTTCATGTTAAGGGAACTCCCAAACTAAAAAGGGGTCCCTAAAAATGCCCAAAATAACCCAATTTCAGGTTTGGCAAATTTGGCACAAGGTTAGAGGTTGTGGGGCCCATCCAAGGGTTCACATGTGACCCTAAACCCTCTAGATTAAGTACATCATTAAACTAATACAAAACTTAATGTAAGTGGGATCATTAATTCCTCAAAACAAGTTTACAACACAAACTAAACACCCTAATCAAAATTAATAATTACAAGACATATTACATTACAAATGAGGGTCACCCATGGTGCCCAAAACAATAATTCTAACGCTAAGGCCTCAAGCAATAAACATGGCTAGGACTTAGCCCTGTGGGCTGCTTGTGCAAAGTTACATAGCTGGCCTAAGTCCCACGTTCTCCTGTGACCTGTCACCTACACACTCATTGCACACATTAAATGCACTGTCTCGATAAAATGTGAATTAACTACTAAATAAGATATCAATGAATTCTAAACTAACATATCATCTCTATGGAAATAGAAATGCGACAACGTACACAATTATACACAATTTCACCATAGGTTAGTCATAATGATAAAGTGACATGTATCCATAGAATCCCAACATGCAACAAACTGAGTATCCATCAATATAATTATGTTCCAAAACAACATCATATCAATTAATATCCATGACATCATAAGATAATGCAAACAACATAGTAATCAAGCTACATTAGTACTATATGCCTAAATGTCCATACATGCCTAATCAGATCAAATATCCTAATGTAATGTCCAAAACATATCAAATCTCTGTCAAAACATTTCTATGAGTAATGAGCAACAAGTAACTGAGCTATAAAAGTGTGGGCACTACAATAGCTAGGACCTCGATATATGGGTTAGATCCATGTCTTGATACATTTGGTCTAATACGACCCTTTTGAATGTAATGTGGTTGCTGAGACTATGATCAATATAAATATATGGCTCTGTTCTAAATATCTAGGTTCGGGGTGCAAACCCTAGTCTTATTTCCTTATATTTTATGGCAGATATGTTCTTTGTATTTCATGCCATGATGTTTCCCTTGTTATTAATTGCTTGGGTATAAGGATATTGTAGCTCATGATGTGATTTTCAATGAATATTCACTTCTATGAAACTAATCCTCTAACAATGGAAATAACTTCTCATAATGCTCACATAAAGGAGGGGCTCAGTGCCCGCGCGTGCCTTAGGTGAGCTCCCAATGCTCTCATTTGGGTGATAGGCCGGTGTGTATGGTGTTAGAAGTTAGTAGGTGGGTAGAAAAATGACTACACTATTTTTCTTGCTTAGGAATCATATGAATAGTAGTTTGTGATTAGGACCTATAAATATACCCAAGTGCATGATTTTGTGTCTACGGTTTCCCCATGGAGCATTTCAACACCGACAAAAATAATAGAAAAATATGATCGAAGACAATTTGTGTGTACATAAGAATATTTTCATTTAAGAATGCAATTTTATTTCATACTTAAAGTGAAACATATGTAGACACTAATTTAAATTTAACATATCATGTTGTAATGACAAGTTTTTCTCTTGTCGTATGCTAAGATTAATGCTCACATTCTAATTCAAATCAATGTATCTTCCTCTCTTGTTTTTGACATGTTCATCTCTACACTATTCTATTTCATTCAATCTAGATATACTAATCAACCAAAGTAGTAATCCAACCCGAGGCTTCGTTCCCAAACCTTATCTTTTTAATCATTGTCTACACAGGAAAATTTGTACATTTTTTTCCCATTGTGCACTACAATCTTGGTTAACCTATACTGATCCTACACCCTTCCATATAATGATTATTTTTTCACTTTGTATCTCTTATGTGTGTCAATTCATCTTCACATGTCATCCTTAATGTGGATATCTAACCTACGGAAGACCATATAAGATATTCAATTACACTTCATAACTCACCTACAACTTAACGAACCACTCTTGAAAATATAAATACACTAAAGCACCCAATGCTCTCCTAAATCTTTTAATAGAGGTTGCACATCAATTAGAGAGTAGCCACTAAAATAGGGTTGAAGCAATAAAATAGGTCAATGAATCTAGCTTCATCAATTATCAAGCATACAAAGAGAAAACAATCATGTCTTAGAAATTCCAAAGGTGACTAAAAGCATTTTAAATGATCAAGTTACCAAGCTAGTTGCATATATATGTATATATATATATATATATATATATATATATATATATATATATATATATATATATATATATATCACAAGATAGTTGGAAAATTATATATGGTTTGAGGAATTTTCGAGTAGTACCGATATAGGTGTTACATGGATTGACTTCAACCGGAAACTAACATTTTTTCATGCGGGTCTCCCACCCATTGTTAAGGTTTGAGTTTTGATCTATCATTTAGATGGTTTCACAAATGTGTGACAAGTTCACCAAAGTCACTCAAAATTGCACAAAAAGTTGTTGAGTCCCACTACATACACATCCAATTTACTTACAAAAGAGGTCAATACCATATACTAGTTATAAAGTCCTAGACAAGAGAAATTTCCAATTGCGATGCCAAAGACAAAACATTGAATAATTCAAAATAGACTTCTAATCTATTTTGGATACCTTGTTTCTTCTTATACTACTGTGCATAGATAAATAGTTATCCCTTTGTGTGTTTTAAGAAATCATCTTATCATTTTATCATAGTTTTAGGCATTAATGTATTATCCTCACTTTACATGGTTAATGCTAATTAAACAACATAGAGTAATGCCATGTAACGAACCCTTACATCCTGATTAAAATTATATAATAAAACACAATAAAACCAAGCCAAGTCAATAATAGCATGCCAATCCATTGTCTACACTATCAAGTGATCAAATTGTGAAAGCTAGTTTCATCCATATAGATATTGCATTCTAGGTATAAAAATACATGTAGTAAGAGGCCTCTTTTGAGTATTTCCAATGTATATAAAGTATGGATTGGAATTCAATCAAACCATAAATATTTTTATAGGGTTTCCTACCCATGGTTAGGGTTTGAATATATTTCATGTCATACAATGTAGTTTTTGTATGTGAGAAACCTAGGGTTCACAACAAATCATATTTTAATGGTCTCTGATTCAAAAACAAATTATAGAGTGATAGGTGCTCTCTATAAGGAACCTCCAAAAAGTCTCGAAACTACTAAATGATTACATACACATCAAACAAGTTTGTCTATGTTCAATTTGCACTCCCAAATCTAGAGACGAAATATTTTCCTTTTTTTCACCGCTAGATCAACCTTCTTAATAACCAATCAACTGAATACACCTCTCTTCTTTTACCTTGTCACATTTAGTAAGTTTGTTTCAATTGATTTATCTTACATATTGCTAAAATAAATATATGCTAATCAACACATTGATATTTAATGAATAATTTGAATATATCTAACCATAATTTAAAGATAATAGATAAGTAAAATTCCCTAACACAACTTATTTATTATTTTTTGTTAAATTAATAATGACAACATTGTTTGTAATACCAAAAAAATGTGTTTAGGTTCTCACGAACGGATAGTAAACATTTCCACGTGTTTGTGGCCTACAACAATGATACATATACTTTCCACTTCTATGGGAATTTCTACAAGAATCAAAATCATCTTTGAGAAGAGGCACTCCGCCTCTCTAGAATTGGTTCTTTGGAGCTCATTTGAATACAACTCTTCCACTTGTGATTGTTGCCAAATATGGATGGGAGCAACCTTTTGAGTAGGAACCTTCCCACTTGCAACCCTTTGACCTCGTAATGACCCACAAATCTCTCCCCTTGAGAACTTATGTTTCTTTGTGGTAGACTTGTGTTTTTTTGGGTAGATGCACCCATTCTTGAAATTTCAATCTATTCCATCATTTCTATGGAGGAAAATAATGTTATTCAACATTGAGGGACTCCCCTTCATATGCTTTAGTTGCAATCAAATTGTTTGCTAAGTGGTAGTTAGTTCTTATTCTGATTTGAATCCTTCTCATTTTTAGAGGAAGAAAGACAACACTTCTAATGTTGATCTTGTGTGGCAAAAATCATGGGAAATTATTTGTTGGGAGTTCTTTACCACTTCATGCGTTTGTACATTTTTCACTTCATGGAAAAAATTTTATCCTCCCCATCCTCTCAATTCAAAGGTACCTAGGGGGTAGGTTAATTGGACAAGGAATAGGTTGTGAGGTTTGGTATCAATAATGGTGGTTTTTTTCAACCGTCTCGAGGTAGTTCTTATTTGCTTTAAGTTTGTTAACTCTTTAACCTTCAACCAAATTGTGGAAATGTTCGTAGGGAGATAGGTAGATTTGAACTCGTGACTTCCAAAATACCGGGTAGAGGCCTACCACTATCCCACAACATTTGTTTCTTCAAAATTTGATTGCATTTAATTAAATATCCCCCACGAATGTGCATGATGGATAGGTAGAACGATTGAAGATATGCAATGGAGGTGATTGATGATGGTTCACAATGGATGTTAGAGGATATTCTTTCCTTAGCGGGAGTAGATTAAATCCAACTTGAAGATGGATGGTATGGAGGTGATTGATAAATTTTCACAATGGATGCTAGAGGGAATTCTTTTTTAAATAGTGTTGTCACCCTCAAAATTCCCCTCATTTTTCAAGTCAAGTTTCAAAAATTTTGAGTTGGTGCCTTTGAGAGATGTTTAAGTAGAGTGAGAAGTCTGGAGAGATAGAAAAATTTCTCTTTGAAGAAGTTGGTGCTCATTTACAATCTTGCCTTGTTAATTTAAAATCTTGTAGTCCGCATGGTTTGATAAACTTTTTGTCTTCTGTCTGGATGCTTGAAAATTGTTTCCTCCATTCAAATGAAATTGTCAAATCCTTTTTCTATGGCCATGGATCGCATCAAGCCTGGTATTGTTTACAGTTCTTCTTTCCACGAGGAGCAATTTTTTTTCGGGCATGAAGGGTGGAGTTTTTTCCCCTCTGTATTTTTTCTATAGTTGTGAATGACGGGCGTATCTTCCTATCAATTTATTTTCCAACGTCTCATGGATACGTGGACATCTCTAATTGGATGGCGTGGTGGGTTTATTTGGTGAACTTGTCACTTTTGTTATTTTTGCAAAAGTATCAAATTGGCCCGTGGCTTGAAGGATCCTGATTGGCTAAATCAAGCGGTGGTGGAAAGGTGGGTCCTTTTTGTGTTTTGAGACACTATGGAAAAGGGGCGTAAAAGTATAAAATAATGCCTAAGGCCCTTGAAGCCACGGACACGTGGCCATTGAAAAGTCAAAAGCGGGAAGACGGGTTGTTAGGGAACTTTAGGAATTTTGGCTTTGTTTCCATAAAAGGTGTAAAGTTATAAAGTAAGCTGCGGCCCCGCTCATGCCCAAGTAAAGCCACGTGTTAAGTCTGCATCAAAAGCGGGAAGACGGGTCGTCGGGGCACTTTGGAAATTTTTGGTTTTGTTTCCAAAAGGGAAAAAGTCAAATGTTAAGCCTGCGTCGAAAGTCAAAGTGGGAAGGCGGATCATCGGAGCACTTTTGGAAATTTATCTTTGTTTCCAAAAGAAGTAAAATTATAAAGTGAGCCGCATGACTCCATTGCCACTCAGGTAAAGCCACGTGTCAAACCTATATCAAAAAAAGTGAATTTTGGGTTTGTGGATCCATTTTGCAAAAGACTACATACATTTTCACCATTTTTGTATGGATTTGATGCAAAATTTCAAATGGCCATATCTTTCAACTGGAAGCTCAAATTTGGGAAAGAGAGGAATTTTTGGAAAGCTCTCAATGTTTGCTACATGCTAAATCACATGGAGAACCAAATGGATGTCTTGATTTGGGTGAAAATCTAGAAAATGTCTTTTACACCATTAATATGTGATCTGACTGCTTCAACTAGATCGAATTGATCGATCTTCTATCCTTCCTTTTCAACACGCCAAAGACATGTAGAACCAGACTTGATAGATTGTAAGTGGATTTGTAGGGGAATTGATGGTTAGTGGTTGAGCTTCCAAATCATATTTCTTTCCTTCTCTTCTTCTCCTCTCTTTGCTTCATCTATAAATGTAAGAGCTTGGCTCATTGCAATTGTTGGACTCTGATACTTTTGAAGTGTAATTAGAATCAAAAGCAATCAATACAGAAGAATTTCCCCTTTCTCTCTATCTTCATCTATTGTCTCTTCTTGCTTACCTGAAATCTATGGATCATTTATCTTCTATAATAAGAAACTTTGTGTTCTTATTGATATGATTTCTAGAACTTTGTGTCTATGGAATGATATCTTATGCTATGAATGTGAATGATTTTTTTTGTATCACCTTTTCTCAGTATGTATAAGGTTATACTCTACTATCTATATTTCTGAAAGTACTATTATATTCTGCTCTTTCCTTTCTTCATTTCTTCCATTCATTTGTATTGATAAGCTATTTTGGTAAAAAAACATTTCAAGATGTCAGAAGTCCAACCTTAAGATGAAAGTTGTACATTTGTATATAAGCTTTGTTTCTTGCTTTCAATAAGGGAACCTCTCCCATAAAGAGGAGGGACTTGTTGTCCCATGATTGTGGTTTTGTTAAAGTACCATTTTAAAACCCAATAGTTTTTGGTGACTCTGTTGGGGATTTCATTTCAACGTATCCCTTTCTAAAACAACTTCAAGATCATTTTTTCGTTTGGTGACTCTACGATATACACATGGGAAGAAATATCTTGGGGTTAAAGATTCTCATTTTCAACTTTTGGAGCAACAAAACTTCTCTCTTCTTCCAACAAGAAGGAACAGAGGAACTCGTTCTGCAAGCACACCTCTTATTAAAGATAGAAATTCCAAGAATAGTATTCCTCCAGAACAACTCAGCCCTAATCTTCTTGCTCTGATACTTGTTGGTGTTTCAGTTCCCCTTCAGACAATCTTCCCACATATGGCAGCACCTCTGCCTTGGGGACAATGGATTGGGCCTCTTTCTCTTCCTCAACCATTGCATGAGTTACCAGGAGTAGTAGGAAAGGTTTTCCTAAATTCCAAGGTGATGGGAAGGTACACCCAGATGAACACATTGCAGCCTTCAGTGTTGCATGTGGGATTCTTGGGATTGAGCATGAAGACATTTCTGTCAGGCTCTTTGTAGAAACATTGCAGGATAATGTTGTTGATTGGTTCTATCATCTTCCTCTTTGGGTCAATTATTGATTGGACCACCTTGACAACTCAGTTTGAGCAATGTTTCAAACCTGTTGAAGATGTGCATGCTCTCTTGGCTCAAATTTCTCATATCAAGAAGGAACCACATGAGCCCATGAGAGAATTTGTGGCCAAATTCAACAAGCTCATTCATAAAATTCCATAGAACACTCATCTTGTAGATCAAATCCAAAAATGCTTCTTCCTCAATGCTCAGTTACTTGAAGTAAGCTATGCACTAAGGAGAGCTAACCTTGCAACTTTGGATGTTGATCAACGTTTGGCTATCGAGTGTTGAGGATGATTTAATCATGTTTGGTAAATTGAAAAGAGAACCCTCCAAGTCTAAAGCATCCTCCTCTTCCTCTCTGGAGCCAATTCAGATCAGTTAGTGTAGAAGTTGGCAAATGATCTCATTTCCATCAAAAATCAATTGGCTCAACATACTCCTTATCAAGATATTCCAAGAAGGAATTTTCAGCCTAGGAACCGGTTACCTCCTTCTCAGAATAAATTGGCTATTGAAGGCCCACCTATCAAGGTTCTAGTCAATGCAACTTGTGAAGTTCAAGAACTTGATGATGAGGAGTTTAATGAACTCTATGAAGAACCAGAAGAAGAGGTTGATGAAGAACTGGAAGAGCTTGGTGGATCTCAAGTTCATTTCCTTACCACTGAAGGTATGGATGACGAAGATGAATATGATGAAAGAGTGGCAGAGATGAATAGTGAGTCATATGTTGTTATGACTTGGGAGAAAATGAACAGAAAAGAAAAAGTGATGCAGCCTGCTAAGAAATCCAAGGAGTTTCCTATAACTATTCTAGTGGTTGCAAGAAGAGGAGCTCCTATTCCCACTGCCTCCATGCAAAAGGTGAGTAATGCTAATCCTCCTCCTTCTACCTCTATTTCCAAAACTTCTTGTCCTTCAATTCCTAAAGTTGATAAATCAAAATTTTCTCCTGTTCCTAGTAGTGATGCCCCATCCACCTCCGGGTCTTTTGATATCATTGATCACCTCAAAAAGACCAAAATCCAAATTTCAGAGGCAAAGTTTTACCAAACCCATCCAAAATCCTTTTCTAAAATGGTAAAATTTTCAATTCCAAATCCAAAGCCTCATCCAATACTTCTAAAGGTATTTTTCCCACTCCCTCTTCCTCACCTCAACCAAGCCTTGTGGTTGTAGTCACTTCCCCTAATGAGAAAATTGAACCATTCTATGTGACTCTCCTCATAGCTGGCCATAAACTCAGTAATTGTGTTATAGACTCAGGAGCATCAGATAATGTAATGCCTACAAAAGTAGCTCATGCTTTGGGCTGACTCTAACATGTACCTTTGGTTCTGCTATTCCATGGAGAGTAGAGAAGTGCCTTTGGTTGGAAGGATTAAAGATGCACAAGTAGCCTTTGTTGATTTTCTAGAGAAAAGGGTTACAACCACTATTTTGGTTGTTGATATTCCTCCCTCATATGGTATGTTGTTGAGTAGGAATTTATATAAAGAGGTAGGAGGTGAAATTCAAGATGGACTGGTCACATGCTTTGATCCTGGTCAATGGAAAAATAAGAAAGTTGTTACCAGAAAAGCAAACTGAGTATATTGTGCAAAAGACTGATGATCCAAAAGCACAAATACTCTATGAAGATATAGGGCATGGAAACTATATGATCATGTCAGAGGATGAGGCAAGTCTTCCTAAGGGAGTGATTCATGATCCCAATGGCATTTGGACTTTGGAGTTTGATGGAAGCTACTCTTCAGCTGGTTCTAGAGCTGGTGTGGTGTTAATCTCTCCAGAAGGGAAGATTCATCCATTTTATTTCAAGCTTCATTTTGAAAATACAAATAATACAGCTGAGTATGAGGCTCTCATCCTTGGGTTGAGCATGGAAAAAGAAATAGGAGTAAAGAATCTTTGTGCTCATGGTGATGTAGAGTTGATTGTGAAATAAGTAAGGGATCTTTACCAAGTCAAGAATAGGAGATTGAAACATTATAGAAATCTTGTTTGGGATTCCATTGAATTCCTTGATGCTTTCTCAATTGAAGTTGTGCCAAGAGAAAAGAATACTAGAGCTGATTCTCTAGCTGTCTCAGGATCTTTGTTGATTCCTCATCCAAATTTCTCTCAAGAGAAATTTACCATTGAAATGATTCATAGGCCTAGTGTGCCGGATAATGCAAGCAACTGGCAGGTTTTCAATGATGATCAACACTTGCTCTCTTTCTTGGAGCTTAAAGATAACTTCAATCAGTTATATTTTGAAGGAAGTGAAACTCTACCTAGAGAATATGTGCCCTCTAATGAGGAAGATATCAAGGAAGAGATGGATTAGGATGGTTGTATTAAGTTGAAGGGTAACAAGATTCCCAAAGGACTGGTGAGTCTAGAAGATCTATTTGAAAAACATGATAGGTTCATCAAATAAAGCTTCTCAAGGGACTTGACAATCTTGAGTATGAGAAGGTCAATATTGGAAGCAATGATGAACCCAAGGTGGTGAATATTGGAAAATGTTGCACTCAAGAAGAGAAAAAGAAAGTAGTAAACCTATTAAAAAAGTATGCCGATGTTCTTTCCTATTCATATGAAGATCTTAAGGATTTTCAACCAAAGGAGATGTAGCACTATATCCCTCTGAAACCTAGGATCAAACCTTTCAAGAAGAAGCAAAGGCAGTACAATCCTAAGGTTGTTGATACTATTTTTCAAGAGATCTAGAAGTTACTAAAAGCCAAGATTATTTTCCCTATACATCATTCAACATGGATTGCCAACATTGTGCCTGTCAGAAAGAAGAATGGTGAGATTTGCATCTGTGTAGATTTCAAGAATTTGAATCAGGCCTCTCTAAAAGACAACTATCCACTCCCCATGATGGATCAAGTTTTGCAAGCTGTCTCAGGCTCTGAGATGTTGTCTATGCTAGATGGATTCTTTGGATACAATCAAGTGGAAGTCAGTACCCCAGATCAACACAAGACTACTTTTACTACCCCTTGGGGCACCTTTGCCTACAAGAGAATGCCATTTGGTCTTATCAATGTTGGTGCCACTTTCTAGAGGGAAATGGATTTAGCTTTTGGAAGTCTAAAGGGAAAGTGTATTGTTGTGTACCTTGATGATTTGACTATTTTTTCCAAAACAAGGGTAGATCATCTTCAGCATCTAGAAACAATTCTTCAAAAATGTAGAGAACATGGAGTTTCCCTCAATCCTAAGAAGTTTGTATTTTGTGTTACTGAAGGCAAGTTGTTGGGGCATATTGTTTCCAAAGAAGGGATCAAGATAGATCCAGAAAGAGTTCAAGAAATCCAGTAGATTCCTCTTCCCACAAGCAAAAAGGGTGTTCACTCTTTCTTTGGAAAGATAAATTTCTGAGGAGATTCATTCCAGATTTTGTAGAATTGACTATGAGTGTTGCTCACATGATGAAAGGAAAGCAAAAATTTGGTTGGAATTCCAAGGTAAAGAAGCATTTGAAGGTATCAAGAAAGCCATTTCTAGAACCCCCATCTTAGCATGTCCTAATTTCAGCAAAGATTTTATTATCTATTGCTATGCTACAAAGAGTACCTTGGTTGTTGTGCTAACTCAAAATTTTTTGAGGATCATGAACTTCCAATTGCCTTCATGAGATATGTTCTGAAAGCTCATGAATTGAAATATACTATGATGGAGAAACATGCTTTTTGGTGGTCAAAGCTATCAAGAAGTTTCATTTTTATATTCTTAATTCTCACTCTATTGTGCTTGTACCTGATACAACCATCAAGTCTATTCTTACACAATAGGAGTTTGGAACTAAGAGAGGCAATTGGGTAGCAAAATTCCAAGAATATGACCTTGATATCAAGCCAACTAAGCTAGTTCAAGGTAAAGGCTTGTGTGAGCTTATTGTTAAAGGGGTTGATGAAGAATTGTCCACAAAAGTAGTTGATGTTCTTGTTGTTCTCTTCCTCAGTTCAACAGATGAGTGGTATGCTGATATTGCACATTTTCTTACTTATGGAGAGTTTCCATCCCATTTGAGTGCAAGGAAAAGAGAGCTATTAAGCTAAGGTCTGCATAGTATGTATTATGGGAAAATGCTTTGTTCAAGCGAGGCATTGATGGAAGATTCCTTAAATGTGTGGACAAAGAGCAACAAAAGAAGTTGTTTTCAGCTTTTCATGATCAGGCTTGTGGAGGGCATTTCTCTTCTGTTATCACTGCCCATAAAATCCTTTGTGTAGGGTACTATTGGCCTACATTATTTAGAGATGCATCAAAATGGGTAGGTAAGTGTGAAGCCTGTTAGATTTTGTTGGGAGACCTAAGTTGGTTGCTTTACCACTCAAACCAAGTAGTGATTGATGAGCCTTTTCAATAGTGGGGATTGGATTTCATTGGAACTCTTAACCCACCTTCCAATGTTGGACATACTCACATGCTAACTGCTATAGATTACTTCACAAAGTGGGTAGAGGCTATTCCAGTCAAAAGCACTACTTCTGAGGTGGTGTGTAATTTCATCAAGGAGAACATCTTGATAAGGTTTGGGGTACCAAACAAAATTGTGACTGATAATGCTTCAAATTTTTCTTCTTTTGAGATGATGGATTTTTGCTATGGTTATGGAATTTCCCTTGCTCATTCTTTAAACTATTACCCTTAAGGGAATGGAAAAGAAGAATCAACAAATAAGAATTTGGTAACCATTGTTCGGAAGCTTGTCAATGAATCTCAAAAGAATTGGCACAAGAAGCTCTATGATGCTCTCTGGGTAGATAGAATTACACCCAAAAGAGCAATTGGGATGTCTCCATTTAGGTGGTGTATGGTGTTGAAGCTTAGCTTCCAGTAACAAAGTGGAATTACCAGCCTTGCACTTAATGAAGGCTATTGAGGATTCAAGTTTCATCAGTTCCTTGGACAAGAGGATCATGTATCTTCAGAAGCTAGATGAAGACAGGATGCAAGTTTTTGATAGGATCTCATCTCATCAACTGAAGGTGAAAGCTTTGTTTGATAAGAAGGCTAGGCCTAAAGATTTTCAAGTGGGAGACATTGTTTCTATTGTGGGACAAAAGACATGAACCTTGAGGAAGCCATGGTAAGTTTGATTCTCTTTGGCTTGGTCCTTTCAAAATCAAGACACTTTGCTGGAGAAAATTCTTTCTACTTGGATTATATGGATGGATCTCTCTCTCCCACTTCCTTATAGTGGGAAATATTTGAAGTTGTTCAAGTCCTAGGTGATTAGGCAAGTCCTTTTGTATATACTTGTGTGTGGTGTTTTGTTTTTCCTTTTTGGTTTGTTTCCCTTCTGTGTGTGTTGTCTTTTGTATTGCTTCACCTTTGACTCTATTTTCCCAATGGATAAGGCATTGGTATGCTTTCCTAGTTTTTCTATGGTTCTTGATCTTGCCTCGTTCCTCTGTCCAAGCCAAGTCATCCCTAGAAAGAGCCAAGTTATTGTCACCCTCAAAATTCCCCTCATTTTTCAAGTCAAGTTTCAAAATTTTGAGTTGGTGCCTTTGAGAGATGTTTGAGCAAAGTGAGAAGTCTAGAGAGATAGAAAAATTTGTGCTTTGAAGAAGTTGGTGCTCATTTGCAATCTTGCCTTGTTAATTTAAAATCTTGTAGTCTGCATGGTTTGATAAACTTTCTGTCTTCCCATTTGGATGCTTGAAAATTGTTTCCTCCATTCGAATGAAATTGTCAAATCCTTTTTCTATGGCCGTGGATCACATCGAGCCTGGTATTGTTTACAGTTCTTCTTTCCACGAGGAGCAATTTGTTTTTCGGGCGTGAAGGGTGGAGTTTTTTCCCCTCCTCTATATTTTTTCTACAGTCATGAATGACGGGCGTATCTTCCCTGTCAATTTCTTTTCTAACATCCACGGGTACGTGGACATCTCTGATTGGATGCGGCGTGGCGGGTTTATTTGGTGAACTTGTCACTTTTGTTATATTTCAAAAAAGTATCAAATTGGCCTCGTGGCCCGAAGGATCCTGATTGGCTAAATCAAGCGGTGGCGGAAAGGTGGGTCCTTTTTGTGTTTTGAGACACTATGGCAAAATGGGCGTAAAAGTATAAAATAATGCTTAAGGCCGCAAAAGGACACGTGGCTAGTTAAAAATTCAAAAGCGGGAAGATGGGTCGTCAGGGCACTTTAGAATTTTGGCTTTGTTTCCATAAAAGGTGTAAAGTTATAAAGTAAGCTACGGCCCCGCTCATGCTCAGGTAAAGCCACGTGTTAAGTCTACATCAAAAGCTGAAAGGTAGGTCGTCGGGGTACTCTGGGAATTTTTGGTTTGGTTTCCAAAAGGGAAAAATTCAAATGTTAAGCCTGCGTTGAAAGTCAAAGCGGGAAGGCGGATCGTTGGAGCAATTTTGGAAATTTATCTTTGTTTCTAAACGAAGTTAAATGATAAAGTGAACCGTGACTACATTGCCACTTAGGTAAAGCCACATGTCAGACTTATATCAAAAGTGAATTTTAGGCCGCATTTGCGCTGGAGGTGCAAAATTACAAATTTTGTTTTTTGCAAAAAGATTGCATTTTTGCCATTTTGTATGGATTCGATAAAAAATTTCAAATGGCCATATCTTTCAACTAGAAGCTTGGATTTGGGAAAGAGAGGAATTTTTGGAAATCTCTCGTCGTCTGCTACACGCTAAATGACATGGAGAACTGATTGGATGTCTTGATTTGGGTGAAAATCTGGAAAACATCTTTCACGCCATTAATATGTGATCCGACTGCTTCAACTAGATCAGATTTGATTTGATCTTCCATCCTTCCTTCTTTAGCACGCCAAAGACATGTAGAACAGACTTGACAAATTATAAGTGGATTTGCAGGGGCATTGATGGTTGGTGGTTGAGCTTCCAAATCAGATTTCTTTCCTTCTCTTCTTCTCCTCTCTTCACTTCATCTATAAATGTAAGAGCTTGGCTCATTGCAATTGTTGGACTCTGATACTTTTGAAGTGTAATTAGAATCGAAAGCAATCAATATAGAAGAATTTCCCCTTTCTCTCTATCTTCATCTATTGTCTCTTCTTGCTTACCCTGAAAATTTGTGGATCATTTATCTTCTGTAATAAGAAACTTTGTGTTCTTATTGATATGATTTCTAGAACTTTGTGTCTATGGAATGATATCTTATGTTGTGAATGTGAATGATTTGTTCTGTATCACCTTTTCTCAGTACGTATAAGGTTATACTTTGCTATCTATATTTCTGAAAGTATTGTTATATTTTGCTCTTTCCTTTCTTCAATTTCTTCCATTCGTTTGTATTGATAAGCTATTTTGGTAAAAAACATTTCAAGATGTCAGAAGTCCAGCCTTAAGATGAAAGTTGTACATTTGTATATAAGCTTTGCTGCTTGCTTTCAATAAGGGAACCTCTCCCATAAAGAGGAGGGACTTGTTGTCCCTTGACTGTGGTTTTGTTAAAGTACCATTTTAAAACCCAACAAACGGGGAGTAGATTAATTCTGACTTGAAGATGGATGCAGTGGAGGTGATTAATGACAGTTCACAATGGATGCTAAAGGTCATTCTTTGCTGAACACGGAGTAGATTAATTCCGACTTTGGATAGATTTGTCTCCCTAGTTTTCAGCTTGTTACCAACTTTTTCTTGTTATTATGGATGTTGATAGTCGGTGGTGGAAGTAGCAATGCAAGATATCATTTGCTCGCTATGTTTTGCTTTCCTTCTCTTAGTGTCCTCGTTCAGTTCTTTGGCTTTTCCCAATTATATGTTTGTTGTTTACGAGTTCAGATATTTTTGTGCTTAGTTCAGTTATTTGGTCCATTCGCTTGGTTTGTTTTGTTCTTCCTATAACTTCCTTTTGTATAAAGGTCTGAGCCCTTTAAAAAAACTGTACAAATTAAAAAAATAGAGGTATTGTATATTATAATGTGGATTCTTTTTATATTACAATGTATACAATTTTCAATTATTTTTTCATGTTATTAGATTTGGTGCAAAGCTACATTAAAGGTGGGATGACTTTTAAAAAAAAAAAAAATGCAGTCCCGTCAATTCTGTAAACATTTTTTTTTCTTTTCTCTAATACGTGTTTTTGATAAAATCTTGCAACCAAGGGAAACTTATAGATCGCTATGAACATGTGGCATCAACACAAAAAAAGATATCTTTACAGCTCTATTCTTAAAACCATAAGTTTTACTCCATATTTTATGTTTCATGATTCAATATAATGATTCCACATGCCGTTTCCAGCAAAATCACTAGTTATATATATGCTTCTAGCTGCCTCATGAAATATGTATAATCTCTCTTTCTTAACATCTTTTGACGAGGGTGATGGATGCAGAAAAGCAGAAAGAGGATGTCATTTTATTTTCCTCTTCGTCCATACCTACCATCAACTTCTCCACGTTATAATTTTTTACATCGCAATCGATTACACGAAGAAGACACAGTATTTCCTGAAACAGAAAAGGATGGCAGGGAATGAGAATGGGGCCGCTGTGGGTGAATCCGAACTCCTCTTCCGCCTTGTCAAGCAATGCACGGAACAGAGGATGATTGAAGTATGTAGCAGGGACAATAAAACGCCGGCTTTCGCACCCAAACCCTGCGTAGACAGCAAGGTGTCCTTCTGGTACATCTATAGGAACACTGTATTTGGGTTTCCATATTTTCCCCATTCCCGAATTAGACAGCTTCTGCCATCGTCGCATGATTTGTACGCTCAACTCAATGCCCATTCCTAATTTTGGCGAAAATGAAAAGAATAGCAGAGATTCATGCGAGCATTGTTTCTATACATGATTACATATAGTTAAGGCCTCGCTACAGAAGGCAATAAATTGGATCGACAGAGCCATGTGAAGAAGCAAGTTGCGCATCAGCAAGTAGTAATAATAATGGAGGGCTGTTCCCTTGGTCGTTTTATTGTAGGCTACAGGCTACAGGCTATATAATTTACATCGCCCTGTTCCGGATAATACAGAGCTGCAAATTCATCTGTTTTTCTCCATAAATGTCATGCGTCCATCGTCATCTGTCAGGCATACCCTGACGATATATATGCTCTCTATAAACTACAAACAACAAACCGAAGTTTTTTTGGGTGATGTAATGCTGTAATTGAAATCAACGAAGGGTTTATTTCAGCTTTAATCTGGCAATTTTGGCAGGCTATGTATTTGCTTTTGTTATGATTTTTCATAAAATAGTACACGATGAGTAAGTAAGCGTAGACTGCTGGATTTTGCAAGGCGTTTAGACGTTTTGAGTCATTTTAGATGTCAAAATACAGCCACTTTTGAAATATGATCCTCATGGTTGACAGGTAAATATATAATTTAAATGTTAAAATAACATGTATATTCAAAATTTGCCAAAACATTTCATTGATAAAATAGAAACATTTATTAATTTTGATTTTTCTTAATTAGTTTTATTTGATTTCTTTTTTAGCTTTATTTGATTTCTTGTTTAGCTTTATTTTATTGATTTTGATTTGTAATTGGTTTTTAATTTTTATTTGTTTGATTTCTTATAAATAAAGATTGAATAGTAAATTAGATGCATTGGATTTGAGATTTTGCAAGAAAGGTGAAATTTAAATAATGAATTTGCAATCCAAGAAGTTAAGGGTGCGGACATCTAAAATCTCGACATGGTTAATTGCGATTAACCTATCCCGCAAATATCCCAACATAATCCATATAATAATCAATCGCAAGATTAATTATTAATCCATTTGATCATATTTCCCCTTTTATCATTATTTATCATACACCCAAATCCTTTTAAATCATCATTTTATCCCATCTTATCATTAATCCCTTTTATTTCATTATTAAATCATATTATCCTAGATAATCCCTATTAACATTTTATAATAATTTAATATTCCTACATCTACCTACCCACCTACCCTACACATCATTACACATATCCTTTCCATGTAATCACATCCCTAATCATCGTTTATTAAACCTAATCTAACTCCAATCCTAATCACATCATTACCTCTAAATGTAGAGTCTTCTATTTCTAGAAGCCTCTCTAAATTTCCCTCTTTCATATTTAAAAATTCAAATAAACCTTCAACTATCCATTGAATATTCTCTCAAATTCTAGAATTCTCCATTCTAGAATTCTCCAATCTTCTCATGTATTCTCCAATCTTTTCATGTATCCTCCACCATTGATCCAAATCCAACATGGCTTCATCTTAGCCATTGAATCCTCCACTCTCAAGCTATAATTTAGCTCTTACCCTCCATGAAAGCTAATACATGAAATCTTCAAAATCCATAACAAAGTTCCTGTCATTTTTATCATTCAATAAATCCATCCACTCTATCAATCCATATTCAATCCACTCCAATCAATTCATCCTTCATCAAGCAATCCAAGGAAGATCAAGGGGAGGTGATGCCCAAGTGACTCCAAAATATGAAGCAATCAAGTTCAATCCAACATCTTGAGCACATCCAAAGAATCAAGGGAGATTTTCATTTGGTAAGTGAAGGTATTACATTTCTTTCTCCCTTCCATCTAGCTCAATCTAAGGTATTGTTGAATAGATTAGATTTAGAAATCAATTGCTTTATTTTTGGTTTTTAACTTTTATCTAATCTTTCTAACATATGACGTCCATCCCCAAATCCCCTTCATCCCCAACATCACCCTAACCTAATGTGACCCTCATATCACACCCATCCCCTTCATCTAAATCTACACCACCTCCTGCATCTACATCTACTAATCCCAAACAATCTAATCCTAAGCCAAAACCATCTACCTCAAAACAACATACTCTAACCAATCAAAAATCCAAATATACTTTGGAAACCATGCCTAATCCATCCCCTTCATCTTCTAATCCAAAACAATCTAATCCAACTCACAAATCCAAATCAACCAAAACATCTCACAATCCACCCAATCATGCAGCTTTACTTCCTACTCCCCCAAAACCATTTAACCCACGCCACTTCACTCCTTTAGGAGAATCATTGATGACCATCTTCCATCGTCTAAAAACCTTATACATGATCATCCATCCCCAATAAAATCACGTAATCAAAACCTTCCCAAACCCTCTTGGTATCAAGAACACTATTATTGTGAATTCAATCACACCCATGGACATTCAACCAATCGTTGCATGTAATTTAGGTCTTATGTCCAAAACCTCATTATCCAAGAAATGTTTATCCTTGGACCTTTTTATCCACCACCTTTCTATAGAAATCCTCTCCGTAACCATCGCCAACCATCCAAATCCAAATCGACATCCAAACATTATCAACCATCCAAATCTCATTGTACATCCAAACATCCCTCACTAACCAAAAACCAATTACAATCTCATCTCTCATCCTTTGTTAAGTCTAGCCTCTTAGAGGATGAGAAAAATACAACCCCCTAGACTCATGATGATCACATGACATCATCTTCCCCATCCACTTCATATCCTATAGCCAATTAGATGTTCGCTAATATGAAACATCAAGGAAAAGGCTTAGGCATCCATGAACAAGATATCCACGAACCCATCTCACTTCATCAAAATCCAACTCATTTAGGCTTATGGTATAAACCTATAACTAACAATGAACCTCCCACTACTACATTACAACCCATTTATACCACTCCTCTTGTTGATCCTACCATCCCAACCACTCAACCCAATCACAAATTGTTTAAACTTTAATCATCCTATACATACCAAACACCTAAAAATAGATTTAGCACAAAATTCATCACCTACGCATAGATATTTTTTCCTTCACACCAATCCTCCTTCCATCCAACATCTATATCTCTTTGCATCTAATCCATTATTATCACCACATCCATTCATATCCTCTTCTAATCCATTCATTTGAACACTTAATCATCTTTCTCACACATGTTGTAAGTCAATAGTACCTACTACAATCGTGTGACCTTGGTCTATCATTACCTCCAACATTCAAGCATAATTGTCCTCCTAGATATCCACACACTTTAACACATTTAAACAACTTGTGGTGAAGACCCTTGGGTACATATTTTGACACTCTAGTCAATTTCATCACTACACTCATTTCCATCCCACCATCAAGCCACTAGTTATTTTTAACCCCTTGAGAGTTATCAAGAGAGTGGAACTTCTTTATGTGAAAAAATAAAAATCATATCAAAATTAAAAATATAAAATAAAATCCACCTCAAGACTCTCTCTAGGGGTGTTTCCAGCAACTCTATCAGGGCTATGGACACCTGGATGGTAGTAGAGCAATGTTGTGACAAGAATCAGATGTATCTCCATCGGGGCTATACACGCTGGGTTTGGAAGCAGAAAAATGCATGGCTTAACCTTCCATTCATCTTCCATCAACCTACATGACTTAATCACTCCCTATACATTGGTTATTTTTTCTTCACAAACTACCCATTCACTCTTCACCTTAAGTGGTAATCAACCACTACAATCACACACACTTTGATCTTGCAAAGACATTGGGCTCGCATGTTCCAGGTATTTTTTAGACCTTGGTCACACTTTTGTTTTAGTCCAACTCTTTCCTTACAACATTTGTCGTTTGGCTCATCTTTTATTCATCACTGATTTTATTTTCCTTCCATCCTTCACATCCACATCCTTTTTCCCTTGGATCGAACATTCGTGGGAAAAATATGATCTTTTCCTTTTCATCCAATCCTCCTCATGTACCTTTTCAAATGTCATCATCGTGACTGAGGGTATCCTTACCACCATCCGATGGGGCATCATCCATTTTAGATATGCCTCATTTCCCATCCTACCCTACACTTGGGGTCACACAACATATATCCCTCCATCCATATCTCCTATACATGGGGGCATATCTTATCATCTTCCATATCGGCTATCTTACCCTATACCACATTTTAAACATGTAAACTATCATCATGATCATCATACTATAGTAATCCATTCCCATTATCAACCATATAATAATTAATTATAAAATTAATTAATTATTATATCTTACTTCAATTATTTCCTTTCACTATTCCATAATCCCATTACATCCTTAGAAATATTAATACTTCATTAATATTTTATTTACCATACTAACTAATCCTCATTAACTATTTTCTACCAATTTAAAAATACTCACTCACCTACCACCTACCCTACACCTACTCTATGCCTAGCTTCTCCATCTAATCACTCCATTAAACATAATTAATCTCACCTAACCACAAGCTAAATGCCCCTCCAAATCTAGAGGCTTCTATTTCTAGAAGCCTCTCCATTCTTCCCTCCCATTTTCAAATATTCAAATAAAAATACACTATTCCATTGAATTTTTAATTCAATGGAGAGTTCTCATGAAATCTAGAATTCTCCACATCTAGAAAATTCTCCACTCTCATGCATCCTCAACCATTGATCTTATCCAACATGGCAAGATCTCAACCATTGATTTTTTCCTCCTCTAGCTATAAATAGAGGTGCCACCCTCCATGGCAAGCACCTTAGAACAATAGCATGTTGCCAAATTCTCAAGCAAGCTAAGCATTCTTCATAGCATTCCATCAAGCCAAAATCATCATTTGATCAAGGGAGGTGTTGCTGAAATTGGTCCAAATATCTGAAGCATTCTCATACCATCCAACAAGAAAATAAAAATCATCAAAGGAGGAGGATTTCACTTGTAGGTAAGTACAAGTATATTACTTTCTCCCCCCTTTTATCTCTACTCAATCTGAGGTAGATGAACTATTGTGTTAGATTTTGTGTTGAATTGGTTTCATAGTCATTTCATGTTTGCATGCTAACACAATTTTTCCTCTACATTTTTGTGCCCACCATGGGGCTTACCCCCCTAAATTTTTATTGGAATTAGTAGCATTAAGCACTAAGAACAAACTATAAAAATTTCAGAATTTTTCAATGAGATTTAAACTCAAAATTTTAATTTTTGTGACTCTGTTCCGTTTCAACATGTACTTCTGAAATATCACGTTCATCACGAAACATTACATTTAGCATAAAACAATGTGTTTGAATGAAGTTATAATCTCTGTGGTTTGTAGGGACACACATCAACGTGTTTGTGAAACCCATGGTGATTTTGTTTACCTTTTAGCTCATTCCTCAACATATCAAAGCACATTTATATACCGACACTTTATCTGTGTAGTTTCAGCGCTTTTGTCATGACATGAGTGTGTTCTTTATACTTTTAGTGTTTTTATTCCTGGTATTAGCGCTTTTGCACTAATATTCTGTTTGCATAGGTTTCAACGTGTTTAGATAAGTAGATGCTTTTACCTATATGTTAGAGCGTTTGGCTCCCAAATTAGCGTCTTTATGTTTATTGATATCTATTTTACATGATTAGCGCATCTGAATGTGTTTAAGCACTTTTGTCATAAAACAACGCATTTGTTTCCTGAAAAGGTGCATTTATCCTATAATAGCATGTATATACTGATAACTATGTTTGCTTTTGTTTTGAACAATAACTAACATATTTTTGTTTTTGGCAAGTTTTTTCTTGAATCTAACATTCCTTTTTATAGGAAAATTACACAAACAAAGGAAAAATCTGCCAGTTTAAGCATTTGATCAAAATAATAATATTTCCTAATATCTGTGGCTATAGGGTATTAAGTAAACTAAAAAAACTAACCTTTGTTTTGCAGCCTGAACAGTCCAAATACATTAGGGTTTTTATTAAAGCTACTAACATTTTTGTTTTGTAGGTTCCCTTGTCAAAGTTCGCCATCATATAAATGTTAATTTGCATTATTTTGTGTCTTTTTGTAAGTTCTTGTGTTACTTGTTTAAACCTGAAGGCGACGTCATGTATGCTTTCCTCTCACGTCAGAGGATGCTCTTGAGGATCAAAAGTGGTTAGTCTTCCCTCCATTTTTATTTTTATGGGGTAACGTGATGTGGAAGTGACATCCATGCACTTACCATAGTCCTAGGGGTCTCGTGATTGTGGGATTTACCTCCATGCATGTAGACACGCCTCGTATTCCGATAGGGTATTTAAATTCTTAGAGACATGTCGTTATTGGCTAAGCGCTTGCTTGATTTAAGAGTGGTATGAAGTGAGGGGATTCCACGTCCCAAAACCCAGGCCTTAGAGAAAATCCTTGCAACATGGACTTGTACCCCACGTACCACAAGGTATATTGGGGACTCCCCTAGAGAGCTTGTCATCCTAGACTAGGTAGCCTTTTTGGCCGCATATCAAACTATACAGCAAGGAGGATGAACTTCCCAAGATCACTCACTGGTTGATCACACATTGGCACATAGGTGGAGAGCCAAATTTTTGCACCACTGTCGGTGTGTGGTATTAAAAGTGAGCTATAGTTTGGTTGCAATCCCACTTGACTAGTTAGGGTTGTGCTTGCATGGTTGTACTTGTTTGAGTGTTTTTCAAAACCAGTAAATAACCCTCACACTAATCCTCATAATTAAATCATACATCTACCATTCACTCATTTTGACCACAACCTTTTAACCTCAATTTTTAGAATACACATCATCAAAATTTGATCATATCTCCCTCATTAATCACACTTACCACAATAAATCTCCTTTTTCACCTAATACATAAATTTTGACCATACATTATCCCTTGCCATTATACACATATTTTGTAAATAATAAACCAAAATTTTCCACCATAAACTTTAAACACACACTACCATTGTGTAAATAATTTTATTTTCACTTTCCACATTACCACAAAAAATCCAAAAATAAAAACTAACATTTCCATCCTATTAAATAAATTTCATAATATCCATCCCATACTATTTACCTTTCAAGAAAAAGCACATAAATAATAATCCACCTCATTAAAAATATGACATAAACACCTCCTTCCATCTTCCAAACAAAAATATTATCCTTCATCTTAAACCACATAAGTCATACCATATTAATTACTTAGCATTTCCTATTGGCATCTTAACTAACCTAGGCCTATAAGACTCTAAAAATTCATATCAATCACATACTTCTTTCATCACAAACTTCATCATAACCTTATATCCTCATACACATTTATATAAACACTTTCAATCCCAAACACCCCATTTACGATCCTTTTTGACATGACTAACCTAATCTTATTAATCAACATCTTGCTAATAGACAAAATACCCTTATCATCTATCTTATTCTTCTAAGCCCTTACAACAAGGCACATCCTAATCCCTCTACTAATGAGGCAAATCCTTCTTCTATTCTCCCCCTCGAATTTCTTCCATCCTATAAGCAAGAGTAGATTATTGAGATTATATGTCAATTAACTAAGGAATCATAATTCTTCATCCAACATCCTTCATTTATTCTAAACATCTTCATCTCATCAATACATCTCATTAACATCAGAGTCTAATGGCACCTAGGAGAATAGTAACTTGATCCCAATCCAGAAATGATGAAGAAAATAGTCACCATGACATGGAACATGATATATTCAACCATAATTATTATGATGCCAATGCCGAAGAAAATCGACCTAGAGGAGAAGATGAGGAGACCATGGTCAACACTAGTAGTGACGATGACTCAAGTACCTACTTTACAAAGGGAAGAAGAAGAGAAATGCTTAACCGTTTCGTCGAGAAAAATAAAAATTCCCTCTTACTCCAGCTATATCACATGGGGGAAAAAATTCCTTTTGATTACACCCATGACCAACTCCAAAGTCTCCTCCAAGATGAAAATGATAACATTGGCCAATGACCACCATCCACACACCGTCATAATCTGAACCACCATCATGTTATAAATGGATGGGATGGCAGAGAGAACCACCCTAACATATCCAAAGAATTTGTATTATCCCAATTACAGCAAATGAGAAACCAAATTGCTCAATTAGCCTCTCAAATCAATCCACAACCATCCAATGATCACGGATCCCAACATTCTCAACCCAACTTCAATCCACCACCTCCCAATCCTCCAAAACCAACCTTGGAGAAAGAAGTGAAATATATGAAGGAAACGCTTCAAGGGTTACAACTCAGCACACAGGGATGATAGTATAAATTCGAGGAACTTTTTCCCTATCCTTTTGACCATGACATCCTATTAGTCCCTTTCCCACCATATTTTGAACAACCCAAATTTAAAAAATACAAGGGAATATGTGATCCCCGTGAAAATGTTAAGAAGTTATACATGTTGTGTCAAGAATTATCCTACAATGACTCCTATTTGCTAAAAATCTTTTCTGGAAGTCTAGGTGGCCCTACTTTAGAATGGTTCCTCCAATCACCTAAAAGTTCTGTTACAACGTTCAATGATTTGTTAGAAAATTTTGAAAAATACTTCTCCTATAATGTAGAACATGATGTCACAATGATTGACTTGTGAAATACTAAACAACACAATGGTTAAAGTTTCTCGTCCTTCTATAATGATAGTGAGCCCTTTCGATCATCGCATTACATGGCCCATACTTGAAAAAACAACTAGTTACCATTTTCATCTCTAAACCCAATAAGGAATTATCCTTTTGTTTAAAAATCCATTGTGCAAATACATTTGATGACATAATTGAGAAGGGAATGCAAATTGAGAAGGCCCTTGTTGTAAAAGGCCTTATTAAGATATATTCTGTGATACTCATAACCAATCCAATCAACCATCTACATTGGAAAAACCTAAATATTTTAATAAGAATAATTTTTTTTTGTGACGGAGTAATAGACACCAAAAATATCTAGCATGTCCATACAACAACTACCATATCCATCCCTAAAGGACAACCTCGGTCCACTCAAGACTCCAAATGAAGAACCTACACCCCTCTTGGAGGTTAAGCATTAATTGCTACCAATATGGTCATTTTTCCTCAAACTCAGCCCATCGATGAGTCCCGACCCAAACCTTTGTGTTCAAGGAGAACAAATATTGTAAATTCCATAAAATCAAGGGCCACACCACCCATAGGTGTATGAAATTAAAGAATTATATTCAAGACCTTATTGACCGAGGTGAAATCAAAATAGAGGACAATGCTTCCACTTCTTCTCAAAATCAGAAACTTAGGATCTATCAAAATCCCTTCCTAATCATGGTCAAAACAATGCTTCTAACTGAGTCAGCAAAAGTCTGGAAGTAAACCCGAATCATCCAGTCATCATTCCAACCATATCAATTACCATCGTGTACCCCCTCCTTACACGTCACTTGTTGGCCATATCCACCATTCTCCCCACCAAGTAGCCACCATTAAAATAAAAGGCCCCTCGTAAAACCCTCAGTGTGTTGTCACTACCTGAAGGAGCCGTGTGGTGGTTCAAGGAGCTGCTTATGTCCTCTTCTAACCCAACACCGCAAGCACAATATAACATCATCAAACAACTTGAGAAGACTCCCATGCAGATATCCATCATGGACCTTCTCAAGACTTCATCTATCAATAGGAAATTTTATATTGTGCCCTCTAAGAGACATGCGTCCCACCGACATTGATCCTACACAATTTTAGGCCCTTGTTGCTCATCTCTATCCTTATCCAACACTCCCACTCACCTTCACCCAACAGGACTTGCCACCACACGGTCCTACCCATAATCTTCCTCTCTACATTGAAGTCCATATCGAAAATATTCACGTTAAAAGAGTGCTAATAGACAATGGATCGACTCTTAATCTTTGTACCCTAAATCTCATCCATCGGTTGGGATACAATGACTTGGATCTTAAACAAGATATTATTACTATTAAAGCATATGACAATACGAGTGCAAATCAATCGGCACTATCTATCTACCTATTAACATCGGACCTTGTCATGCTAATGACCCTCATCCACATTATAGACATCCAATTCCCACATAATCTCTTGCTTGGTCAGCCCTGGATTCATGAGATGCATGCCGTACCATCCACACTACATCAATGTCTCAAATTTGAACATGTTGGTATAGAATTCACTATCCACGGTGACCCCCAACCCTTCCAATATTATCAAGCATTGGAATATGAATGATATCGAAACCTTACGCCCTATCTTGAACCTACACAGTCATCATCACCACCATCATTTGCTACTTCATATGTATCTTCGAGATAGTCTATCATCCACATCACAACACATATCATCATCATCCACTCCTCTTTTGCCTACTCCATCCATATTCGATCCTTTGTTACATACTCTATCACTCAAAATAAATTTGACAAGGTGTGGAGAATATCAAACCTTTAGCTTCTAACAGCTACCCCTTTCACCCAAACAGCTCTCAAGGCTAGACGTCTTTCCAAACAAACAACAAAAATATGTGTTGGGATCATCCACTTTTATTCGTTTCAGATATCTTGTTGATGATTACAATGAACTATCGATTCCACATGTCTTATTATCGATTCTATACCCTCTCTTGCTACTCTAATGATTAATATGTAATTCCCAAAAGGATGATAAATCATATAAGTTATTCTAGATGAGGACTAGGACCCACCAAACAAGGCATCCCTGAACCCCTAGATGTTATCCCCAACCTTGATGGTTGCAACCTTAGGTACTAACCACTTGGTGAAGATATTTGTGATGAACTTAGTGATACTTCTAATACTGAGATGAAAAGGCCATCGAAACTATCGACACAATTTCCATCTGTAGCCAATACAAAGACCTCACCGCTACTAATCTTTTCCATGATAACACTATCCTCACAATCAACATCGCCCTCACCTATCCACAACTCATGAAATTGGACCAATGATCAGAGCATGCCCCTCTTGACTCATTTAAAAATGATGAAGTAATTCTTGAGTTCATGGGAAATAGTGAATACATACTGCTTAGGGATCATAAAAGGGTTTTCAAATATATTTAAACATTGATGCCTAATTTGGAAAATAGGAGCCCCCTGTTTCCCTTCAAACCCAATCTAATATCCCTCATCCCAATTTATCTTACCACATTGACAAGGAATATCCCTTGCTTTAAATTATTCGAGAATCAACGAATCCACGAAAATGATCCGAGTTATGGATAAACACCTCCCAAATCTCAAACGATGCAAAATGGATATGTGTCACCAATTAACGAAACCATTGACATCAACATAGGAAAAAAAAGAAGAGCCTAAGATTCTCAAATTGGGTTTTAATTTTCTATAGAGGAACAAACCACTTTTACCACACTCCTAAAGAATTTTCAGACATACTCTCATGGTCTTATGTGGATATGCCTTGTCTAGATCCCTCTCTCGTGGTCCACAATCTTGTAGTGCATAAAAATTCTAAACTAGTCAAACAAAAGCAATGAAAAATGCATTTGAAATTCATGTTGCTTGTCAAGGAAGAATTACGGAGGGTACTTGATGTTGGTTTCATTGACCAATCGATTATTCTGAATGGATCTCTAATATAGTCCTAGTAGGCAAGAAAACTGGTGGCATTTGTATCTGCACCGACTTTTGTGACATCAATAAAGCTTTACCAAAAGATGATTTCCCACTCCCAAATATCGATATGATTCTTGAATCTACAATTGGACACGATTTGTTGTCTATCATGGATAGTTTCTCTGGATATAATCAGTTCAAATTTACTAAAGGCGATAAACATAAAATAACTTTAACTACACCTTGGGGCACATTTTGCTATCTAGTCATGCCTTTCGAACTTAAAAACGTTAGAGCCACCTACCAACTTGTGATGACTCTCATTTTTAATGATATGATGCATGATATAGTTGAAGACTACGTCAACGAAATTCTAGGAAAATCTAAAACTCATGAAGAACATCCCATTGTTCTTCACCGAATTTTTGAATGACTCTGAGAATAAAAATTTCATCTTAATCCCTATATATGTGTTTTTGGCATCACATCTTGTAAGATTATAGGATTTATTATCTCCAGATGTAGAATTTAAATTGATCCAAATAAAGTCAAATCTATAGTCGAAATACCTCAACCTAAAAATCTCAAATAGTTACGAAGCCTACAATAAACAATTCAAGATATTCGAAGATTTATATCGAGAACTAGTGGATAAATCCCATCCATCCCATCATCTGCACAACAAAATTATAGAATTTCATTGGAATGAGGAGTGTCAGGCATATTTTGATAAACTAAAGGAATATTTGATGCATCCTCTTGTTTTGGTACCTCCTATGTTAGGAATGCCTCTTCTTCTCTACATATCAGCTACAACACGCCTTGGGAGATCTCCTAACACAACATGATATCCATGGAAAGGAACATACCATCTATTATTTAAGCCAAACATTAATTGCATATGATCTCAACTACACTCCTATGGAAAAAGTGTGTCTTGTCGTAGTCTTTGCCTCTCAAAAGCTACTGACATTACATGCTCAATAATATTGTTAAGCTCATAGCTAAAGTTGATCCACTCAAATATCTACTCTCTAAATCAGATTTAACAGGATGAATGGATAAATGGATCATGCTTCTTAGTGAGTTCAACATTGAATATGTTAATCAGAAAGATATCAAAGGAGGATAATGTTGCTGATTGGTTCTATCATCTTCCTGCTGGGTCAACTACTAATTGGACCACCTTAACAACTCAGTTTGAGCAACGTTTCAAACCTACTGAAGATGTGCATGCCCTCTTGGCTCAAATTTCTCATATAAAGAAGGAACCACATGAACCCATGAGGGATTTTATGGGTAAATTCAAAAATCTAGTTCTTAAAATTCCACAGAATACTCGCCCTGTAGATCAAATCCAAAATTGCTTCTTCCTCAATGCTTAATTTCCTGAAGTAAGCTATGCACTAAGGAGAGCTAATCTTGTAACTCGGATGCTGATCAACTCTTAGGCTGATTAATTGGAAAAATCTCAAGTCTCGATTCTGCTCCACTCACAACTTGGTTCCCAGATGAATCCATATGTACAGTCACAAAGTCAGATATGTGGACATTATACTTTGATGGCTCTTTCACACATCATGGTTCGGAGCAGGTATCCTTTTATCACTCCTCAAGGTGACTTAATTCCTAAAGCTTTCTAGCTTGCTTTCCCTTGTACCAACAATATAGTTGAATATGAAGCACTCATTGCAGTCTAAAAATGGCCATTCAATGGAATATCAAGCATATAAATATATTTGGTGATTCAAAATTAATCATTAAATATGTCAATGATGAATATGCCACCAAGGATGATAAATTAATTCCTTACAAAAGAATGGTTGATAGTTTCAAGGTTTATTTCCAACATATTCAGTTTGAACAAGTCCCTCGTACAAGAAACAAATCAGTGGATGTTATGGCTACCATCGCCTCCCTCCTAGACATGCCCTTAATTGCATCTAATTCACAATTCTTGGTTGAGCAGACTAATAATCCCACCTATGACGTACCTAAGTCTGAATTTTTTTGTGATATTGTTGGTCCCAATTCCCCTTGGTACCATAACATCTACACCTATCTCCATGATCATACCCTCCCACCAAATCTCCTCGTAGCCATCACAAATCCTTCATCCAACACACTTCTTGTTTCACTATCATAGGAGATACCTTGTATCATAGAAGCTTCAACAGAACATTGTTACGATGCCTAAATTCCCAAGATGCCAAATCAACACTTTAGGAAGTTCACTTGGTAATTTGCAATACTCACACCAAAGTGGTATGGTCTTAGCAAAAAAAGCTTGTGTATATAGGTTATTATTGGCCTAGCATGGAAAAATATGCCTGCTCATATGTCTGCAAATGTGTCACTTTACAAAAACATGTTGACCTTATCTACGCACCATCCCAAGCCTTATAACCCATCACAATGCCTTGGCCCTTTTCTACCTAGGACTCGATCTCATGGGAACATTGAACCCCACTTCTTTTCATGGTCAAAAATTCATTATTACTACAACAAAATACTTCACTATGTTTTTTGAAGCCATGCCAATGACAAACAAATATCCAAATTTATCCTTAACCATATCATTTTCCACTATGGTATTCCATCCACTCTTATCACGGATAATGGAAAATCCTTCAAAAATCAAGACGTTTGTGAACTTTGTGACCAATTCCATATCAAGCTCAAGTTTTCTACTCCCTATTATCCACAAGGAAATGGCCAATTAGAAGCATCTAATAAGACGTTAAAGCACATCCTTGGCAAAATTGTGAATCAAGCAGGATGAGATTGGCACACGCAAATATATCCCACCTTATGGGCCTATTGCACCTCCATCGAACTCCCACCGGTGCCACTCCATACTCCCTCGTTTTTGGTACTAAATTTTTTTTTCTGTCGAGATCGAACTCCCATCCCTATGCATTTCCCTCCAACACCTCATTGATGATGAAGACTATCACATCCATCACCTTCAAGAACTCAAACTTCTTGATGAGAAATTCCTTCAAGCCTTGGACCATCTCAAAGCCTATCAAAATCACCTTTGCCGCCATTATAGCAAGCATGTAAAGGACCGTGAGTTTGAAATCGGTGACCTAGTCCTCATTGAAAATTATCAAAATGCTAATGTTGATCGAGAAAAGAAGGGAAATTTTGAACCAAATTGGCTCGAGACCATATGTTGTCATAGCTAAATTCGGCTCAGGTGCTTATAATCTTACTACTCCAGATGGATACGAGTTGGATGAGCCCCTGAATATCATGAATCTTCATTGATTCTTTTCCTAAGTACCTAACACTCCCTCCAAAAAAAAAAAAAAAAAAAAAAAATTAGTCCAAAGGTGAAAACCACTTTGGTGGCAGCTTGGGCAAGTACCATTTTCAAAACCGGTCTTGAGCACTATGGTAAATTTGTTCCTTAGTCTACTAGCACTCTACAACATGCTAAGAAAGCACACTTGGTGAAAACTACCCCTTCATCCCTACATCCCTTACATCCCTCTTCATAACTTTCATCCTAATCCACCTTATCCAAATCCAAACTTCTTCTAATATTTCCTACAAAGCACAAGATTTGTCATGATTAGGAACATCTATCCTAATCCCAAATAAGGTTACATTGTATAAAATCACATCCTAATAGATAGATTTCGATCCGCCCAAGTCAAATGATGAGAAATGCAACCCTTGTAAGATCTTGAGGCCTTCATTTCTCTCAACCCCCACTTGCACCTTGTCATTTCTCTCTACTATCCTGTCATAATTAATGTCATGGTTCTATTATAAATATTTGTACAAAATTTCTAGAACATTTGATACCCATTTCCTTTGTAAATACCATATATTACATTAATAACATAAAAAATTATACATCCATCCATGAACCAAATCCTAATCTACATCTAACACATAGTCACTATCTCATCCATAATCTATAATCCAACACATCAATCATAAATGCTACTCATACCAACATCTAACATGAGCCAACAATAACAATAACTAATCATTATTATCTCATTCACATTTTATCATCACCATCAAATTAATACCATCCATCATTAAACTACATCGCCATCACTATGATTAACCACAACAAAATAAAATTTCATCACATATATAAACATGTAAAAATCAACATTTTAAGTACACATCATCACATCTATACACCATCCACAATAAAGATAATATTCTCATCAAAGCCATCATGAACCAAATCATCTAAACACTATCTCATTATCACATCACACACTCATCATGATAATCACTAAAACATTAAACATTATCAACATCATAATAAAACAACATCAATCATCATCACACTACATCATCAACATCAAAAGAAATCACATCATATATAATATAATCATCATCATAAAAATGTCCCATAACATACACTATACATCCAAAATGATAAACATCCATATATATATCCACCAAAAAATGATCATCATAAATATCATCCACCTCATCAAAAATGGTAATAATATATTGTGAATCATCCATATACATATATCAAAAATTTCACCATGATAATCATCAAATACACGAACAAAAATACATATGATACAAAACAATGGCACTCATCAAGGTTCTAAACTCCCAAGTATCATCCCTCATTGGTGGTGGAGAATTTGTGTAACACTAGTTTGTGTTCCCGAGAATCCATGGATCAACCTGGTCTCAAACCGGTCTCTATCAAGATCACTCACATGATCTCTATTTGGCCACATAATCTATATAATGTACATAATTTGGTGACTCATGTATCAAAATTTCCTCATAATATCCTATCTCCACCATCAAGGCACAATCTTGTTGTAAAGGCACCATCTATCCCGATCTCCATGACATGCTCAATGTTGTTCCATCATGTGATCCACTCTATCTTCCACTACCTCCCACTCCTCCATCTAATGGGCCATATCTCTCCCTATATACATATCGATCTCCCGATATTTGTCTCAATGCCACACCGCTTGATCCCTCTCCCCTGCTCTATCCACACTAACTCTCCATGTAGTCGTATAATCTCTGTCTCCCCTATCTCACCGCCACTATCAAACCATGTATATCCCTCATCCGAACTACATCTCTAGCCCATAAGCTAGTTGTCTCCACCTTTTGTTCCCATAACGTCCTCTCTAGCATGTCTATGCTTGCATGTAAATCAACACCTCTTGAGTCCGATTCTCTGTCCCACGACCCTCCTACTCCTCCGTCCCCTCCTAATCCTCCTACTCATCCATCTCCTAGTAATCCATCCCCACCCGAAGGCCCTGTTATATATTCTGTGAAAGATGCACTATCTATAGTGGTAAAGAAGTATCATCTACCCCCATCAAATCTATATCCTACCTCTCTAGGCTCTACATTGGTGAATGTCCCAGTGGGTGTTGTCTAGAGGACCACCCAAAATAATAACCGGTCATGCTCTCTACACCTCCTCCTGTCCTTATGGGTATGGTTAATTTACCACCACTACCTATGCATGTGGCATCCCTCTATATACCTATCATCAATCATGTACAAACCACATACCTCCTCGGGACGTGTCAATCATACCAATCTAATCTCTATTCACCAATCTGCATAACCATGGATTGTCCCTACATCCTCTACTGCTAGTAATGGTGCCCATGTAATAACCGAAAAAACATCCAAACTAGCCTTAGATGTTGCCTCGGGAATCTTGTACCTCGGCCTCTGTCTCTGTGTAGTTTGGGAAAATAAGTGATGACCTATAGGAATACCTTGCATTGTCCCAAACTATCGTAACACACGATCCGACCAAGTATCACTCTATAATCTATGATTGACCCCCAACTAAATAATATGGAGTTCGGATCCTCTGCGGCAGATATCTGTGATATCCCTCCCATACCTCATACTATAGATACGTTCGCTAAGTAATATCCCATGTCTATAACTCGTCAATACGCCAAGGATACCAATCCAACTCACCTAAATTCTCTCATCTCCTCTCGGGTCATCTGCCAACCATAAATAGAAGGCTCCCCCACTTACCACTACTCCCTAATACCAATCGGTCTCCCCACAACAATATGATCATAACTCCATATCTGTAACAATATCCCTGCTCCAATACTCCTTCCCTCTCGGTACACCACTCTGTGGAGATCTTGATACAATCAATCCAATATAGCTGGAGCCCATGTAAATAGTGTCTCCTCCTACCACATCGCATGTACTACCTCCACCAATCCAATGCTAAACCATCGACCTCCACCATCTGGGAATAACACATAACTGATCAATGAACACAAAATCGACCCATGTACCCCTCTCGAAGTATACTCCCGGATCTATTTGCATCCCATCCCAAGGCGCATCCGCCACATCCGTCAAAAACCTTAGAATTTCCCTCGGCCTCGATGTTCACCACACCATGATCTTTCCCTCTATTGGTAAATGATAGATATGGTACACATCCTCTAAGGTCATCGTCATCTCCCCTATCGGCAACCGAGAAAGTACTCATCTTCGAGTGCCAACACTCCACCAATACGCTTAATAAACCATAATCTTCCCACACTACTGAGACATCCTTGCTCTTTGGAGTAAACCCAACATGTGCAAATGAGAGATGCCTCGTCCTCCTCCACATCTATATCCACCCCACTAGTAGATTTTGTAAAGTCTTCGATCACCAATGTCTAACTTAGAAAGCAAAAACACCACCTGCACACATGCACATAAAACATGTCAATCCCTACAACTAATTACCAACAATACCCCTCCCATTTTCTTCCTTTCCCCTTCTTTGAACACTTCATCAAGAATGTTATTATATCTCCCATACGTGTCACTTTATTTTCACCCTCAAAATACCCCCTCGTTTCTAAGTCAAATTTTAAAATTTTGAGCTTACGCCCTCTAGAAGTGTTCAAGTAAAATTGGAAGTCTAAAAAGATAGAGAAATTCATGCTTTGAAATTGTTTAGACTCTCCATTCTGCGTGGTTTGATAAATTTTCCGTTTCCCCATTTGGACACATGAAAATTCTATTGCAACCTCCATTTGAATGAAATTTCCCATCTTTTCTATGGTCATGGATCGTCAAATCTTGTATTGTTCTCAATTCCTTGGTTCACGAAAGAATTTTGAAAATTGGGCATGAAATGGTGGAGTTTTCTTCTTCTCTGCATTTTTTCCACAATCGTGAATGACGAGCGTTTTCTTCCCCATCAAATTTTGGCTCCATTATCCATGGGTATGTGGACATATCTAATTGGAGGTGGGCCAACGAAGCAATTTGTGTTTTTGAGCCTTTATGTAAAAAGGGATAAAAGTCATAAAGTGACCCACAACCCGATCATGCTATAAGGAAAAAAGTCAAATGTTGAGCCCACATCAAAAGATTCAAAGTGGGGAGGTGGATCGGTGGGGAGATTTGAGAATTTGAGCCTTTTTCATTAAAGGGGCTTAAAGTTAAAAAGTGACCCGTAGCCCCACCAAACACAAAGGAAAAAGTCAAATCTTGGGCTGCCGTTGGAAAGTCAAAGCGGGGAAGCGGGTCGGTGGAGAACTTTGAGGTTTTGAGCCTTTTTGTAAAAAGGGCTAAAAGGCATAAAGTGACCCATAGCCCCGATCATGCTATAAGGGATAAAGTCAAACATTAAGCCCACATCGAAGGTCAAAGCAGGTGGGCGGGCGGCGGAGCAATTTGTGTTTTTGAGCCCGCATTGAAAAAAGGTAAAATTATAAAAGTGGCCCATGAATCTGTCTCCACTCAAGTGAGGCCACGTGTCAAGACCATATCAAAAGCGGGTGAGCGTGAAAAAATGTCAAATCTCTATAAAGTCACAAAATGCAAAGGAATCCTCCACGCTCGCTCCAGTAAATTTCTCTTATGTGGATGGCTCTGGTTCAAAGTTTCAAAGGCAAGATGAATGGTCCAAATTCAAAGTTACAAAATGAGTGTAATGGCTGCATTATGAAATGTATGGTTTTTTCTGCCATTGGTGTTTCTTCACGAATCAAGAATGCGAGCAGGACATGAATAACTGAAAAAATTGTAAACCATTTCTTGCTAACAAACAAGAAGTTGTAACCATTTCTTGCAAGATATTTAATGGCTTCTTCACGCCATTTTACATGGTTGGCAATTGATCTTGTAAACTCACGAGTGCATTGTACTTAGAGAAAGCAAAGGAGATAGCCATTTTCTTCTACTTCCCTCCATTCTCAAATTTCTTCCATTCCCACATTATGTACAAATTTTGTTTAAGCATCAATACAAGAAGAAGGATTTTGTAGCCTTTTTGATGAGGATATTTTAGAAAATTTGAGTTCGCAATCTTATCTCATCTTGTTTCCATTTACAGGGTTGTTTCTTCTCATAAATGCATGTGTTAAAGTTTCTAACTAATGTGTGCAGGAATATGATTTTCTACCTACAACATTAGTTCTCCTACCTCTTTTCTCACTCCCTTTCCCACCTTCATAGAAAGTTTTCCCCATTGCAGATAATTGCAAGAATTTGTTGTAGGTCGGTGGAGTGCCCCCTGTTGGATCCTGGATGAAATTCCACCACATAAATCCACACTTTCTTATACATGCATACACAATACTACACTTGGTTAAGTAGAGGGACTTAGATTCCCGAGTGTTGATGAGGAATTCAAAAAAAATTCCACTTGAAAAATTCCCTCACAACCAGTTTTGGCACCCACCATGGGGCAGATTTAAAGATTCGCACTGAATGTGATTGTAAGGTCACAAAATTTTTAAAAAAAGAGATAAAAATTTCTAGAATTTGAATGGATATATGAGCCTCATGGATTCAAATCATGGGTATTTCAGAAACCCTTCGGTTGAAAGACCTGAATTGCTCTTCCATATCCAAGAAGATGTTGCTTCATATTTGAGGGAAGCTATCTGGCATAATAGACAAAGTGCCAATCACTACTTCATTGCCACAAGAATTATGGACCTTGAAGAAGAATGCACTACTGAATTGGAGAGGCAAAGACAAATTCTAGCACCGCAAAGAAGAGCATAGATTTTCAAGCTGGCGGATAGAATATTCACCCAGAAAACAAAGACAAGGAGGACAAAATGATCCCATTTTTTAGGAACTTCAAAGGAGACAAGAGCTACTCGGAATCCAAAGGCTTCCTTTTCAAGAAACCGGTCATGTTGGGAACTTGAGTGTTGTCAATCCTTTGGACGGTGAATTTCCATACATCAACGAGAACCTTGTAGAGTTCACTGATGTGAAGACTGAAGAAGAAGCTAGAGAAAGAGAGGTGAGAGCTGACGAAGAAATAAGATCTCAACTCAAATAAATCGAGAGACTTCAAGCCAAGGCGAAGAAATAACAACATCGAAGTTGTAGCCTTAACAAGGTTGGAAGCTAGAAATAGAAATAGAATGGGGGATCATGATCATGAGTGTGAACGTGGTCATGAGGCTCGTAGGCCTAATGTACCATGGGGTGAAAACACTTGGTCCACCGGATCTTTCTCAACCACTCCATGAGCTACCGAGAGGCTCAAGAAAAAACTTCCCAAAATTCAAAGGGGATGGTTCTCGGCTCACGAAGAGCATGTAGCAGCATTTATCACTTTTGCTTACGATGTGTTGGGTGCCGAGGATGAAGATGTGTCTGTCGACTATTTGTGGAGTCACTTCAAGAGAAAGTTATCGAATGGTTCTACATGCTACCATAGAGGTCTGTCACCTATTGGGAGGATATGAGAAGTGTATTCGAACACAGGTTCAAGTGCATAGAAGATTGTCGGGATCTTTTGGTCCAATTGGTACAAATGAAAAAAAGAAACCTCTTAGTCAATGAGAGACTTCATAGAAAGATATAACAGAGTGATAAGATGAATCCATGAAGATGTGGTGCCTCCAAAAAATAATTTGAAGAGATTCTTCATCAGCTCTTTGTCATCGAAGTAGGTTTCTTCCTTAGAAGAACCCAGCCCAGAAGATTGAGGGAAACTCAAGACCATGCAATAGAAACCGATGATGATATAACTTCTCTTGTCTAGAAAGGTGAAAGGAAAATGGGTCGAATTCAAACTCTCTCACCACATATCCGATGTTCCAAAAAATGGCAAATGACTTGGTTGCCTTGAAGAAGCAACTATCTTAGATCACAATGTGGAATGCTTCAAGGAAACCAAACCCTCCAAATAGGCCAAGGATTACTCCACCTCCTCATTGGATTGCTCTTGAAGAACCACTAGTAAATGCCATCTATGATACCAAAGAGCTAGAAGAGGAAGCATAAATTGATGAAACTAAAGAGGAATATATAGAAGACTATGAAAACTATTTTGAGGTCAAGGAAGTTGATATGCACAATGGCCTAATTGAGTATGTTGATGATGAAGATGAGGATGATGAAGAAGCTCCAAGTTTCTCATGTGTTGTTTTCACTCACACACAATCCAGGAAAGGTGCTTCATCCTCAATGGTTGCGGTAAAGGATAAGAAGAATAAAGAAGATTCTCCTCCAGAGGTCATACAAAATAAAATCATCAGTAGAGGATCACCATTACCACCTTCTATGGAGTCAGTCAAATAAAAACTAGACTCACTAGTTTTTAGGGATCATGATACTATGCCAAGTAAGTCATCTAATTATTCTCGCAACTCAAAAGTTGCTAAGAACAATTCTCCTTTAAATGTTGTTCCTGCAAAAACATCTAAGGTTCAATCAAAAGCTACACCCTCACCCCCTTCCAAGCCAATTGCTACACCTGAAAAGGAGAATTCAACACCCAAAGTAGCAAATCCTCTACCATGTAAATCTTCCTCCATTTCTGGAACCTCTTCCTCGCTCACTATAATCTCATTTGACTTTGTGGAACATGCAAGAAAAACCAAAGTCCAACTCTTAGAAATAGAATACCTACAAACACACCCTACCCAATTTGACAAGTTCATTAATGTAGTTCGTGGTGATAACCCTATATCCTTGAGTCCTAATTCTAAAGGATTATTTCCCACACCATCCACACCACCTTCCCAAAATATGATAGCCCTTAGTGCCTCCAAAACTGATAGGGTTGAACCTTTCTACCTATCACTTTGCTCATTAAAGGCTTTTGGCTAAATAATTGTATCATAGATTCTAGCCAAAGTTGCAAATTCTCTATGCCTCACCTTGACATGGGTAAATTGCACCTACTACTCAATGGAATCCAAAAAATGATATTGGTAGGAAGAATCAAAGATGCACAGGTAGCACTAGCTAATTTTCCGAGATAAGAAGGTGCTCCTAACAATCTTGGTAGCGAGAGATAAAAATGGATTCGTCATCTACAACTATCCCAGAAAAGGTGAGATGAAGAAGTTGCTACAAGTAAGAAAGATGAAGTTCACAGTACGAAAGTCTGATGATACAAAAGCAAACATTCTCTTTCAAGATTGTGGACTAGGAAACTACTTCCTCACATCAAAAAAGAGGAGAACTTGCCACTTCTCATGGAGGAAGAGGAAGATCAAATTTGGAAAAAGGAATTTGATGGTAGTCATTCTAGTGCAGGCTTGGGAGCTGGTGTAGTATTGTACTTTCCTACCAATGAGTTGTACCCATTTGCCTACAATTTACAATTTGATAATACAAATAACACTGCAGAGTATTAAGCACTACTCTTAGGCATGAATGCAGCAGAGGACATGGGAATCAAGAAACTGAGATGCCGAGGTGATGCAGAGGTTGTAGTAAAGTAGGTCTGCCAACAATATCAGGTGAAGAATCCAAGACTTCGGCATTACATAAATAGAGTGTGGGACTGCATTGAATCTTTTGATGCATTTTCCATTGAATCTATTCCAAGGGAAAAAAATGAAAAGGCTGATTCTCTTGTAGTATCAACTTCCCCAAGTGACACCTCATCCTTCTTTTGGTAAAGACAAAGTGACTATTGAAATGGTATTCAGGCCTAGTGTACCATATAATGCAAATCATTGGCAGGTATTTAATGATGATAACCAAATTCTAGCCTTTTTAGAGAAAAGGGATAAATGTAATAATCCCTTCTTCAAAGGAGGTGAAAACCCACTTTGAGAAGCAGTCCCTAAAGAAGATAAAGAAGGAATTGTAGGTATTGATGATGAGGGAATAATTAAATTGAAAGGGAATAAAATTCCCAAAGGGCTAGTCTCTTTAGAATACCTCTTTGACAAACATGACAGATTCATTCAAGAGAAAGAAAAGCAATCTTCTCGGTGCCTAGCTGATTTTGATAAAGAAAACATTGGTACCTCGGAGGAGCCAAGGATGGTCAATATTAGAAAATGTTGCTCTCCTGAAGAAAAAATAAGGTTTGTTACATTACTCAAGAAATACTCAGATGTCTTGGCCTACTCTTATGATGAACTCAAATCCTTCCAGCCAAAGGAAATGCATCACTCAATTCCTTTGAAGTAGGGTGTTAAGCCCTTCAGGAAGAAACAAAGGTCGTACAACCCAAAGATTGTTGATACCATCAAGGAGGAGGTAATGAAGATGCTTAATACAAGGATTATATTTCCCATCCACCATTCAATGTGGGTGGCTAATATTGTGCCAGTGTGGAAGAAGAATGGTGAAATAAGGATATGTGTAGATTTTTGTAACCTAAACCTAGGAATCACTAAAGGACAATTATCCTCTTCCTATCATGGACCATATCCTCAGTAGCTTGATCACAAGAACTGAAATGCTTTCATTTCTTGATGGATTATTAGGATATAATCAAATCAAAGTGGTAGAGGAGGACCGCACCAAGACAACCTTTACAACACCTTGGGGAACTTTTACCTACAACAGAATGCCTTTTGGCCTAATCAATGCAGGAGCTACATTCCAAAGGGCGATGGATTTGGCCTTCAAATATCGAAGCATTGCATTGTCATATATCTTGATGATCTCACAATATTTTCAAAGAAGAGGGGAGATCATATCTATCACTTGGAACAGGTACTTGTAAGGTGTAGGAAACATGGCATATCACTAAATCCAAAAAAGTGCATTTTTGGAGTCACAAAAGGCAAGTTATTGGGGCACATTGTGAACAAACATGGAGAACACATTGATCCTGAGAGGATTAGATCCATTCAAGCATTAGCTCTGCCCACAAGCAAGAAAGGAGTTCATTCATTCTTCAGAAAGGTGAACTTTCTTCGTCGTTTTGTGCTTGAGTTTGCTGAGTTGACGAAGCACATCACTTCCATGATGAAACCACAAGAAAAATTGAAATGGAACAATGAAAGGAAATCAACATTTGAAGAGATCAAGAAATCCATTTCCAAGGCTCCAACTCTTGTATCTCTAGATTTCAACAAAGAATTCATCATGTATTGTTATGTATCAGAGCATACACTCTCTACCATTCTTGTTCAGAAAATTGATGAAGGTGTCGAAGCACCTATTGCTTTCATGAGTTTTCCTTTGAAAAATCAAGAGCTAAAATACAACCAATTGGAGAATCGTGCCTATACAGTGGTCAAGGTTGTAAAAAACTTCAGGTTTTACATCCTCAATTCCCATATGGTAGTGATGGTCCCTAGCAAAGTGCAATCAATTCCATCTTGGCATAGTAGGATCCTAGAGCTAAAAAATTAAATTGGATTGCAAAGAATCAATAATATGACTTGGAGATTCGACCCTCCAATCTGGTAAGGGGAAATGGCTTGTGCAAGTTGATTGTTGAAGATGAAACACTCAAATCTCAACATGGTGAAGAAAGTTGTGTTTTCTCAACTTGTTCAGAAGATAACCCACAGGTTCTCTTTGTCACCACTACTGATGAGTAGTATGTTGATATTTCCTATTACCTAACTTATGGAGAGTTCCCTCCCATCTTGATTATAAGAAAAGGAGAACACTCAAGTTGAAGGCAAGCTAAATTTGTAATCTAGAATCATGCACTTTACAAAAGAGGCTGGATGGTTATTTCCTCAGGTGCGTAGATAAAGAGAAATAAGAAAAGTTGCTTAAAGCATACCATGACCAAGCATGTGGTGGACATTTTTCAACAATGGTCACTACACACAAGATCCTTTGAGGAAGGTATTATTGGCCCACCATATTTGCAGACACTCAAGATTGGGTTTCTAAATGCAAAGCATGCCAACAATTCGTTGGAAGACCACAACTCGCTGCATTACCACTCAGGCCTATGGTTATTGAAGAACCATTTCAATAGTGGGGGATGGACTTCATTGGTGTTACGGACCTCACTCAAGCACATGGCACACCTATGTACTCACAACAATAGAATACTTCACCAAATGGGTGGAAGCCATTCTGGCCAAACAAGCCAACATTGAAACAATATGCAACTTCATCAAGGAGAATATCATAGTCCATTTCGGAGTGCCATAGAAGATTGTAGCAGATAATGCTACCTATTTCTCTTCAAGAGAGCTGAACGAGTTTTGCTATAGCTACGGAATCTCCCTATCTCACTCTTATGACTATTATCCACAAGGAAATGGATAGGACAAATCAAGCAACAAGAACATTGTGACCATTTTCCACAAGCCTGTGAACGAGAATCAAAGGAATTGACACAAAAGGTTGTACAATGCATTGTGAGCAGATAGGATCACTCCTAAGAAGGAAATAGGCATGTCACCATTCCAACCGTAGTATGGAGTCAAAGAAAAAAATTCCTCTCACGATCGAGATGCCGGCTCTCAAACTGCTGTGAGGCAATAGAAGATGGTGGGTATAAGGATTCCATTGACAAGAGCATCCTCTTTCTTGAGAAGCTAGAAGAAAATAGATGATCACATTAAGGAGCACCAATTGAAAGTAAAAATATTTTTGATAAGAAGGCCAAGGCAAGATGATTCAAAGTTGGAGACTTCATCTGCTATGGGATAAGAGAAGAGAACCAAAAGGAAGCCATAGAAATTTTGATTCATTATGGCTTGGCCCATTCCAGATTCATGAAGCTTGTGGCGAGAATGATTTTCTTCTCTCATATTTGGATGGAACAACTTGCTGGAATTACCTCGGAGTGGGAAATATTTGAAATTGTATCATCAGTGAAAGTGGGTTGTCCCCGCCTTGTACCATAGGTGATTGTTAGGTGTGTTTCCCTTTCCATTGTGTGGTTTTGTTTCCCCTTTTGTTGTGTGTCGTGTGTTTCCTTCCCATTGTGTGTTTGTGTGTTTCCTTCTTCTGATCTTTCTTTCTCGAAGTTGTTCATGAACTGTAAGGCCCAATGGATAAGGCACTGGTCAACGAATTACAGGGTCTAGAGATTGAGATTCTAGATTCCCATGTCATGTCTTCACTATGCTCAGTCCATGTCATGTCCCCAAGCTAGAGCCAGTTGTTGTCACCCTCAAAATCCCCCTCATTTTCTAAGTCAAATTCAAAATTTTGAGCTCACACCCTCTAGAAGTGTTCAAGTAAAATTGGAAGTTTGAAAAGATAGAGAAATTCATGCTTTGAAGTTGTTTAAACTCTCCAGTCTACGTGGTTTGATAAATTTTTATTTCCCCTTCAAGACATGTGAAAATTCTATTACTGACATCCATTTGAATGAAATTTCCCATCTTTTCTATGTCCATGGATCATCGAATCTTGTCTTGTTTTTAATTCCTTGGTTTGCGAAAGAATTTCAAAAATCAGGCATGAAATGGTGGATTTTTCTTCTTCTCTGTATTTTTTCCATAGTCGTGAATTATGTGTGTTTTATTCCTTATCAAATTTTGGCTCCATTATCCATGAATACGTGGACATATCTGATTGGAGGTGGGATGATAGAGCAATTTATGTTTTTGAGCCTTTATCTAAAAAGGGCTAAAAGTCATAAAGTGACCCGTAACCCCGATCATGCTATAAGGAAAAAAGTCAAATGTTGAGCCCACATCAAAAGATTCAAAGTGGGGAGGCGGATCGGTGGGGAGATTTGAGAATTTGAATCTTTTTCATTTAAGGGCTTAACGTTAAAAAGTGACCCGTAGCCCTGCCAAACACAAACGAAAAAATCAAATCTTGGGCCCGCCGTTGGAAAGTCAAAGCGGGGAAGCGGGTTGGCGAAGAACTTTGAGGTTTTGAGATTTTTGTAAAAAGGGCTAAAAGGCATAAAGTGACCTGTAGCCCCGATCATGCTCTAAGGGATAAAGTCAAACATTAATCTCGCATCGAAGGTCAAAGAAGGTGGGCGGGCTGATGGAGCAATTTGGTTTTTGAGCCTGCATTGAAAAAAGGTAAAATTATAAAAGTGGCTCGCGACTCTTTATCCACTCAAGTGAGGCCATGTGTCAAGACCATATCAAAAGCAGGTGAGCAGGCCAAAATGTTCCAAAATGCCAAATCTCTATAAATTCAGAAAATGAAAAAGGAATCCTCCGCGCTGTTAATCAACGAATACTTGGAAAATATCACACAAGGAGTCTGCGTAGGATAGAAGGCCGAGGATCAAAGGTGCGGAAGGACGGGGAAGGACCCACACATGAAAGGCAAGTTCAGATTTAAGGACTTCACCAATTTTGGGTATGAGGATTTATTTTTGGAAGATGGCGTGTGGAACACATCAACAAAGCGAGAGATGTTTATGCCATGCACTTTGTCCATATTTAAAAGAGTGGCTCAAAGCGTCATGCATGGAGACAAGCTAAGAATAGAATGAACACTTCAGTTATCTATAAGAGGACTATAGATAGTGCACTTGCATGTGTGGCTATAATTGTAAATGGCATATGGCTAATAATAGCATGTGACCTATTTTTGGAGTAGTTAAGTGGTGAAGGGCAAGACCCCACCCTATATATATGATGATTAGGTGCATAGTAAGAGAGATTTGTATGCGTGAGGAAAAGATATATAGATATGTATGTATGATTCGAATATGTGTATCAGATTCATATGCACCTTAAGATGAATTGACAATACTGTAAGGAGCTTCTATACTTATTAATAAATGGAGGATATTGGCTGAATCTAAGTGTTATTCTATGTAATTGAGTAGTGCATGTTAGTGTTTCAATCGTGATTATTGTTTAAGCTTGTTCTTTCATAGATTTGTGGGTAACATGCACTATAGAATGATGGATTAGTCATGAGTATTTATGGTTCTTTCTTCATCATGTGTCATCTTGTTACAACAACCCTAAAGAGGAATCTGGTACCTTTGTGCACTTCGGGTGAGTGCTCAGTCTAGGCTGAGTGATGTGCCAGTGCTGACTAGGGTGTTATCTTACAAATTCTAGGCTGCATCATTGGTTCCGTTGTCGGGACCTCTTTTTAGTTGTTTTCAAGATGGTTCGCGATGAAGACGTACTGACTAACTCTAGCAAGTATTGAGGAATGGATACACGATCTGGAGGAAGAGTATGCACGTCGGTTCAATAGTGGATCTGAGTTTAACGCATGCACTTGGGTAGAACAGAACCTGTATGACAGTTTATATGAGAGATTTTTTGCTATATTTCTAGTAGAACTATACGAGTGGCTTACTGCTTATGCATCTCAGCAGAATTAGAGATATCATGCACTTGTCTAGACACAGGAAGAATTTTAGGATCTTTACGATGCTGATCTGATTTGGACTCACGTAGTGGATATGTGGTTTCGTGGTGTTCTAAACAGTTATATTCGGAATACTCAATTTTGACATACTATTTCCCCAGAGGTCACTTTGAATTTCAGTTTTGAGGTATCAAGAGGAACATATTTGCACGGTATTGCAGCGATTAAGATCTTAATGGTAAATTTTAACGGGAGATTAAATCGATGGCTAGCTAAACTTCACCACGCGTGAAGGTAGGAATAGGTTTGGTATTAAGATGGCGGACCTAGCGGTAGAAAAGAAAAGAGAGGAAAGGTGGCTTAAGTATAATGAGGCACATGAGAGGGAAATAGAGAAGAAATTTTCTATTGTAGAAAGTATTGCGTTGAGGAGAGAGCTGGTTCGTGAAGGATTTACAACTCACGTAGAAGACGTGGAGCCAGAGCAGCAGGAACTCCCCCATCTTGGAAAGCATGATAGAGATCCCATCTCGGCCTCGCATGGAAGTACACTAGTAGAGACTACTTGGGATGCAGGCACACATCTTAATCCACCTGGTGACCTATCTTTTGTGCTTGGTTTTTCAGTATCTAGTATGACTAGTAACCAACAAGCTAACTTGGGAAATAGGAGAGTAGGAGTAAGTCAGGGATCAAGCACATCAATGACAGGATAGATATCTTCAATGTTATATGGAGGATCATTCTTAGGTGCATCATCCACCCAGAATGTACGTGCGCAGAATACTGGATTCACCTCTAGAAGTGGAACTGCTTCATAGCCTGTAGGGGTTACGTATCATAATATTGTTGGAACACAGGGGAGTACATCTGCAGGCCCTATTCCAACTATAGGTGGCGGATTAGGAGGTATAGGTGGTTCTAGTTCTAGTGGATCGGTGGTTACGGAGGCGGAGGGAACACATGAGCTTATAGGTCGGGTGGTCAAAGGCCACAAAAAACCATAGAATATGTACATGGAGATGTGCCTTCACCTCCTGGAATATAGAGGTATAGTGGATGCTTCTAAACATGTGCATATGTGTGAAATTTTGTGGCATGCTAAAGGGATTACAGCTGCTAAGAGAAAGGAAAGTCAATTTCTACTACATTACAGGGGTGCGTGCATAGCTGGTATAGGAATTTTGACCCTGATCAAACTTGTATGGATTATGCAGCACTGAGGGATGCTTTCTTAAAAGAGTTCCATATTCCTGAGTTTGAGCAGAAGAGTATAAGTGCACTCAAAGATATCAAGCAAGGAACTACTGAGAGTGTACGTGAGTATGATGCTCGTTTTAAGACACTTTTATCTAAGTTGTCTTATGATATCCACGCTAGCCAACATGCACAATGGTTCATTGGAGGATTGATTACACCTTTTAGGAGGGCTCTATCACATAAGACATATATGGATCTGCATGAAGCACTTGGAAGCAACCTTGTGTGCTTTGAGGTAGTTGGGAGCATTAACACTTTGGAGTCGAGTCCATTCCTAGAAGCACAAATCACAACTATGGCTAAGCAGTTAGAAAATTTGTCAGCAAATTCAGCCCATGAAACACGCTTAGGAATTTGGTGTACAGATTGTGAAGTAGAAGGTCACACCAAGGATAGTTGTCCTCACATATCGTACATTCATTATTCTTTGGGGTGTGAAATATCCATTTGAATCATGATGCTAGCGACTATCCTTTGTTACAACGTGCAATAAGGAAGAATGTATCCTGCTTTTGCAAGATTTGTAGGTCCATGACCCATGATACTAAGGATTATTGGTTGATTGGTCAAATCCATGATGCCATAGACATTGGAGTATGACAGACATGTATAACAAATAATTCTAAGGGTAGGAATGAGTAGTAGGATCAGGATCACACTCAAACGTGCTATGATAGGAATGAGGGGTGTTTTGAAGGGGGTCGTGGATATCATGGTGGATATGAAGGACGTGGCCATGGTGGAGGAAGAGGAGAGTTCCCTCATGGAACATGTTATACATGTGGATCCCCTGATCACTATAGGCATGAATGTCCTCAAAATAATGCATGTTCTTTCTACGGGAAGAACCATAACTATGAAGAGTGCCGGACTTATATGAGCATCTGAGTAAACAACATAAGCAAGAAAAAAATGTGCCAGGATGGTTAGAATCTAGAATGTGGTAGAAGACCAATGGATTCCCAAGATAACAGAAGGACCTGAGGCATTGACAGTAAAGATCACTACACGCGATGGAGTAGCATGCACGCGAGAGGCATTGCACCGAGAAGGAGGAGGTTTTGCATGTGAGGTACCCAGATCCTGCTCATCAGAAGGAAGTTTACCAGGATACCATGGAAGTGCTAAGGAATCTTCAGGGTGAGATACAGATACCTAAAGGAGCAAAAGAAAGCCTCAGAGACATTCCAAACTGGTATCGATGATCTGTGGGAGATGTGCAAGATGTTGCGATAGGAGAACATTATTCCACTATTGGGAAGTTGATTGAAAGGGAACAATCCACTCGCAAGACTTGAAAGCTGGATGATAGATTCGCATTCAAATCTTCCCCCCTAATAGCATTGATTATGACAAAGAAATTACTTTGAATGCTGTTGTGGATGGGTGGCTATTGAGCAATATATTGATTGATACATGCACAAAAGTAAATGTGTTGACATTAGATGCTTGGGTACAAATGGGGAGGCCTCCATTGCAGCCATCATCTAATGTGTTGTTTATGGAGTGTTCAACGATGCATCTATAACTATACAATGGGCCAAGTTTTGGGGATTTTGAGGTATTAGCACTTGTAGAAGCGAGACAATTTTCCACCCTTGCTTGGATGCCCGTGGTGTTATGTAAATAATTCTGACTTGAGATTCAATAAGGGATACATCAGCTTTGAAAACAAGGAGGAAAGGGTTGTGATACCCTTGATAGATGGGAAGTCTACACCCTATGTTAAGCCTCTAAGTGAGGAGGATTCGAATAGAGTCTATGTACAAACTATTCGGGATCCAGAGGTCAGTAAGCCATCAAAAGAAGACATTCTACAGTGGGAATATTCTCATTCTATTAGTGATACTACAAGTATTGCTTGTGATGATTGGGCTCATGGTACATATGAACTGGTAGGGCTCAAGGTGAAAAGCGTAGTTACACACTCGAATAGATCTCACTCAATTCAATGGAGTGGTAGCATAGTATCTTAGTATATAGGGACAAAAGATCTTTCTTCCTTTATGAAGGCTATGGAAATGCAGTGGGCGATCCAGTTGCAAGGAGAGATATGCTAGTATATACACTACGCGGGACAGCAGCGTGCTGGTGGGTAGTCCACAGAGGTAACCTTATACACTCGAAAGAGATTGTAATAGATTTTTCAAATAGATTTATAAGGAACAATGCACCTACGCAAATCCGTACTTATCATGGTAATCAACCTGTTCAGCATCATATTTAGTAGTGTGAGAGACTTTGGACAGCGGGACAGGAAGCATTACCACCGTCACTCTGGGTGCATAAATTGTATTCCACACTCCAAGGATGCGCATGCACTTGGTATGTATATGTAGAACTACATAGAGAAACTAGGAATTGGAAAGAGTTGGCTGCAGGTATGATCCAGACATTTGACTACTTTTTGACTCAACCTCCTGTAGCAGAGGCATTAAAATTTATCAAGCGCTTAACTATGGGAGATAGTGCAAAATTAGAAGAGCATATTTAGGAATTATACGGTGAGGTAGAGTTCGGTGCATGTTTTGAAAAGGAAGAAGAAATGGACTCCAAACTACTTGAGTGCACTTTCCTTGAGAGAGAAAAAGGAAATATGGTTTACATCGTGGATGACGAGGAAGTTGAAAACTTGGATATTGAGCATTCATCGGATGCACGAGGTCTTGGAAAGTGCGAGACAAGCATACGCACGCCTACTAGAAGATAAAGAAGGTGAATATTGGTTTGGATGTTGAGCCTAAGGTGGCCATAATGGGGACTACTTTGGTCGACTCGGAGGTAAAAAAATCATCGAGTTACTCGGGGATTATCAGGACTTATTCCCTAGAGGATATCATGAACTTAAAGGCGTACGTGAATCACTTAGGGAAATGAAGATCAAACTTAAGGATGGTGCACGACCAGTTAGAAAGAGACCTTACATGATGAATCCTAATTTACGCGAAAAGGTAAAGGAAGAAATTGATAAAATGTTGAAATCTGGAATTATCAAGCCCTTGATGAGCGAGAATGGGTTAGCCTAATGGTGATCGGTATTAGCAAAGGATAGACGGATTAGGATATGTGTCAACTACATGGAGCTGAATGATGCATGCGTTACTGAGATCCTTTTCCTATGCTATTCACCGAGGAAATACTAGGAGTTACGGGCGTGAAATATATTCTTTCACAGATGGATTTTCCGGGTATCATCAGGTTAGGATCGCTTAGGAGGATCAAGAAAAGATAACATTTACAACTGAATGGGGCAGTTTTGCCTATATTGTGATGCCTTTTGGGTTGAAGAACACACCTGTTGTATTCTCGTGAATAGTTTTTCAGGCATTCAAATATTTTATTAACAACTTCTTAGAAGTCTACCTAGATGATTGGAAAATATATGGGCTTGTGAAAGACCATTATGACAATCTGCGCTTAATGTTTGAACGATGTAGACAATTGAGTATCTCTTTGAATATCAAGAAGTGCATATTTTCTATGCCATTTGGGATACTGTTAGGACATATCATCTACAAGGAAGGTTTATTAGTTGATCCAGCCAAGGTTACAGTCATTTTAGGCCTAGAAGTGCCTACTAGTCAAAGTGAGGTGTACGGATTCTTAGGTCATACAGGGTATTATAGAAAGTTTATAAAAGGTTATGCCAAAATTGTAGCACCCTTGGAAGAATTACTGAAGGGGAAAGGTACATTTTTGGGGAAAACCGCAATAGTGCACATTTGAGATATTAAAAGAGAAACTTACTACCGCACCTATTCCGCGGTTTCCATCATGGGATAAGCCATTTCATGTGGATGTGGATGCTTCTGGTATGGCCATTGGTGCTGTATTAGCTCAACCTGGAAAAGGTATTCTTGATCATCCAATCTATTTTGCTAGTAGGAAGATGACTCTGCTGAACAAAATTATACAACTACAGAGCGTTAGCTTTTTCAATGATTTATGCATTATACAAGTTTCGATAGTACCTGTTAGAAACACCATTTATGTTTTATACAGATCACATGGCATTAAAGTACTTGGTAAATAAGCCAGTTTTACAAGGGTGCATATGTAGATGGGTGCTACTATTTTAAGAATTTGACTTCACAGTTGTGGTAAAGCTAGGGAAAAGCAAATCTGGACCAGACCATTTATCTAGAATCAATACAGGAGAGGAGGCACAAACAATTGAAGAAACACTACCGGATGCACAATTATACAGGTTATAATGCGCACCCATGGAATTAGAAGACATTGTTGTCTTTCTACAAATAGGTATGGCACCAGAAGGAATGAAATCATTAGAAAAGAATCAGCTTGCTATACGTGCAACACCATTTATGTTGATCAGTGGTGACCTTTACAAGTTAGGCAAGAGATGAAGTATTATGTCGTTGTGTGTTAGAGCATGAGCGCAAGGATATCATGGAAGAAGCTGATTGTGGTATTGTAGAAGGCCATTATGCGGGTGATGTGACTACCCAAAAGATCTTAAGTTCGGATTATGGTGGGAGACACTATATAAAGATTGTAAAAACTATTGCAAGGTGTGTGATCATTAACAATGCCTAGGAAAACTAGGGCAAAGAGATGAGATGCCTTTGAGACCAATTACTAGTGCTTGAACCATTTGAGAAATGGGCTATTGACTTTGTAGGACCTATTTCACTAGCCACACGCAGGATCTGGATCACACTATATTATTACTTACACAGATTATCTCACATGATGGGAAGAAGGAGGACATACCAAGGACTATACAAAGAGCTAGCTATAACAGCTAGGTTCCTATAAGAGAATGTTCTTACATGATATGGATGTCCTTTAATCTTGACAAGTGATAGAGGTACACACTTTTTGAATGAGACAATCAGGATCCTATTAGATGAGTTTATGGTTACACACCATAAAACTACACCTTATCATCCTCAGGCAAATGGAACTGTTGAGGCTTTCAACAAAATTTTGGGCCACACTTTGACAAAAATATGTGATGTTGGAAGAAAGGATTGGGATGACAAGGTGTCAGTTGTGCTTTGGGAATATAGAAAAACTTACAAGAGATTGAACAAAGCCACACCATTTCAATTGGTGTTTGGCACGGAAGTTGTTCTTCCTATAGAATTTATGTTACCTTCTTTATGCATTGCATGCATTGGAGGTCTAGCTGATGAATAGGATTTAGAAGAACGGATTACAAAGATGATTCAACTGGATGAGCACCGAGCCATAGCATGGTGGAGTCAGAAGTAGGAAAAGGCCAGGCAGAAAGCATGGCATGACAGAAACATAAGAGATAAGAAGTTTGAGATTGGACAAATGGTTATTCTTTATGACTCAAAGTTCTTGCGCCATCCAGGAAAGCTCAAAGTACATTGGTTAGGGCTGTATGTTATAACTTATATACTTGAATCGGGGGCATGAAAATTATAAGCACTTGATGGAACACGGCTACCTGGTTACTTCAATGGGAGTAGGCTGAAGCCCTACTATAAATAAGTCTTCTTGGTGTTTGTAATAAGGTAGTATTGCCATTTAGTCTAGGTTTTCAATTCAGTATTTCCTTAAATGTATTTCCTTTATTGTCACTATGTTTTGTCAATTTAGTTTTTGTTTGTGTAATAAGCACGCTTGTGTGCATGAAGCTAATTACTGTATGAAGAATTTTTATGTGTAGAGGACTGCACATACCTTTAGTGTGGGGTGGTTGTCGTTATCCAAGAAAAGGACTGAGGGACTTGAAAGGTGAAAGAAATAAGCTGCTACAGGTGTGCTTTAAAGAGGATTGCTTCTCAAAAGGTGACCAAGGATGAAGATGGATGAAGGAATAGTATAACACGAGGTAAGCAGAGGCCATGATAGCTACCAGGAGAAGGTGCAGTGACAAGGTACTCGGGCACAGGAGTGCGCGCTGAAGAGAAGTCTATGACCAGAAGGTAGGAAGGCGTGCTATAAGGTTATAGCTAGGCATGAAGATGTACCGCATGGAATGAATGTATTTGGTCAATGAATGAAGGGATATTTGGTAGGTGAGGAGCAATAAATGCATCAAAATTTGAAAAATTTATATAAGGAAGGGATGCAGATTCATTTTTACCATTGCCACTAAGAATATTTGAGAGAAGAGCCAAGTATGAAGAGCCGAGTGATCGATTTAAGGTGTGAAGGGTGTGAAATCAAGCGTGGCAACCAGATTTGTGCTTTAAGAAGCTTGCGTCCCCAGTGGTGAAGGGTTTGAGTAAAGCAGGGAGACATAAAAGAGTTAGGTTATAAGGTTTCCACATAGGGCAAAGTTGGATTAAGATAGGGTTTGATTCGTAGAGTTGCGGGGTGAAGACAGTAGAAATGGCACCAAAGAAGGCATTTGTAGTAGCAGCAAAAGAAAAGAAGAAGGTGGTCATTGAGGAAGAAGAGATGGCACCCGAAAGTCATTTTTCGGAGATGTAGTACCCAGAAGGAGTTATTGTTGGCCAAGAATGGGATTCACCCATTAGAAAAAGTAAAGTGAGTGAATATAATCACAGGACGTCAGAGAAACAAGAAGGAGCTCGACTCCTTACTCATGGTTAGAACCAAAAACGCATGGTAGATGACATGTTGGTATATGATGATGTGGGTGAAAATCTCTTGAAGAAAATTGGGGTATATCAGTTGTATGAGCTGCCATATTTCGGGAAGTATGAGCCCTTGTACCAGTGGCTCATGAGCAGGGTTCACGAAGACTACTTCTACTTTACAGGACACAGAGTTAGAATTTCGTCTGTGCTTGTTTCATCAATGACAGGTCTAAAGGCCACAGGAGAGGATATAAAGAGTGACCTCATAGATAAGGCCAAAATTTTAAAGACCAAATAGGAGTTGGGATACCTGAAGGGTCCGCGTGGAATGGACATCAAAAAATTTAAGAATTGTCCAATTGTACAAGCTACAACACACCTAGTTACCAAGTTAAATGATCAGGAGTGGTGGTCATAAGTAAACACCATGTGGTTGTATGTGGAATGGAAGATGTCAGAAGGGACAATATACAACATTGTTGGCTATATTGCAAAGAAAATAGTCGAAGAAGCACGCACAGGAGGGAAGATCAGCTTTGGGGCTGTTCTCCTATCACTGGTATTTATGGAAATCGAGTACCAGACGGACCAAAGGAGAAAATATGGGAATACCCCATGGAGAACAAGTCCCCAGTTGAAAGATTCAACAAATATCTATGCAAGGGGACTATGACAGATGAGGTGAAACAAAGGGTGGAGAAGTGGTATGACAGGCTCCACATGGCATTTGGGGAAGAGTGGCGCATACCAAAGGACCTACCAGTAGTGGTAGGAAAACAAGTTCAGTTTGTTGTATACCAACATTTTTGCATCATGCGCTTTCCAATGAAGGATGGAACTTGGAGCCCTTGGTGCAAGTTACCTTACGCCTTCACTGCAAGGTATTTTCAAGAATCTATTCATAGGTTTACCGACACACGCAAATTAAACTTCAATGCAGACAAGGTAGACTACGACTACCATACATTATGGAAGAAGTATGTATACCCTGGTAGGAGTGCCTACACAGAGAGAATCATTTCTGAAGTGCTAAACATCAAGCCAATAAGCTTGGTTGTAGTAGATTTGGGGGCAACATTGGTATATCTCAGTTGAAACCAAAGATGGAGAACAACAAATATGTGGAAGGTGAGTTTTCACTTCCAGCACCACCAAAAGGGAAGCATACAATGGAGAATTTCCCAGCACCTAAGCCCTCGAGAGCAAATCAAAGTGCAAGATGAGGAGGAAGAGCGTGAAGATAGTGGCAACTTGGAGCATAGGGGTAGGAAACATCCTACAAGTCAGAGAGAAGTTGAGTATGCCATTACACCACCCCAACCACAAGAGGGGATGAAGAGGAATTGAATGCAGTCCAAGGGGAGCACAGGTTTAAAAGGGTATTCAAGAGAACAAGGACCTAGGGTATTACCCCAACCTCTGTGCGCAGATCACCCCAACTCTCCCCACAGAAGGAAGTGACCGCGTAGAAAATGAGGAAGTTGAAGCTGAGTGAGGAGGCGGAAGAATCTAAAGAGAGCATGCCTACATCTCCTACACCCCCAGAGAACACAGAAGAAAAGGGTGAGGCATCAAAGGAGAAGGATGGAGAAGAGAGAAGACTAGAGGAAACAACTACAAAAGATACACAAGACATGGAGATGCAAGCTCCAAATTTGGAGGCTAGAGTTCCTAAGTAGCAAAGGTCTAGAAGGGTGAGTGGAGAGAACATTCCACCAGCCATGGGGTATGCAGAGGACACAGGAAAGATTTTTGTGCCCGCTTCAGAGCACAATAGCACGAAGGATCTATTTGGCTGGGAGTTGATGGATGAAGATATGGCAACCGTGCGAACACAAAAGCAACTATCCTGGTCGATGCACACCCACATGGATGAGCCTGATTTTGATGTATGCGAAGAGTCATGTGTGTCAAGGTGATTGAAGAAGGCACCCCAGGCTAGACACATGACAGTAAAGCCTACTATCATGTCAGATGAGCAGGTCAGTAATGTGTTGGTAAAAGTTTCAGCAGAGGTGGCAGAAGGAACATGGATAAATCTGCCACAATCAAGGCGCTGTGTGAGGAGTTGAAGACGAAGGACGCGGAGATAGCACGCTTAACGCAGGAAAGGGACTTTGCACTAGAAGAAGAATGAAGTATTCATAAGCATTTCGAGAGGAGATTAGGGACAATGTAATCAAAACAAGGCCACACTTGGAACCCAAGGTACCACAAACATTTCCTTCAATGATACACTATGTGGGGAAGTTGGTGGACTTGGTGCTCGAAGATGAAACTCTGTGTGTGCAAGCACTAGAACAATCAAAGAAGGATGCCAGAATGGGAAAAATCATCTGTGATGAGGAAAATCACATCATATGAAGGGTTGTTGCAGGCATTACAAGAAGTCTTGAAGAAAGTGGATCAAGCTTTAAATATATGCATAGCTCTAGAGGTGCTCATCAACATTAAGACCTTGGAAGAGAACAATGAGGTATAGAAGGCCATGAAAGATGAGACCTTGGGCCGCACATAAAGGTTTTCCATGGTTAAACAAAAGCGCAAGGCCCTGGCAGCCGCACAAGAGCCACACAAAACTTGGCTAGAAGAGCTTGGAAAGGCGATTGCGTAGAAAAAGGTCCATGTCTAGTGTTGTGTTGGTTCTGTAGAAAGAAAGGGGAAATTACACAAGATGAGTTGGAATCCATAGCTATGGACATCCTAGAGAAAGTGGGACAGACACTCACTGAATGGCAGGATTTGGAGGCTACAATAATGGCAACCGATACTTGAGGAGGTTGCTTAAATAACCTCGTATGAATTCTTTATTCTTCCACATTCTTCATTCTTATTCTTTCCTTAAAATTTTGGAGATAACCATTGTCGGGATGACAATGAGATTAGTGTGGGGTAATGTTGATCAAAGAATACTTGGCAAAGATCACACAAGGAGTCCACGTGGGATAGAAGGCCAGGATCGAAGGCATGGAAGGATAGGAAGGACCCATGTGTGGAAGGAAAGTTCATATTTCAGGACTTATCCAATTTTGGGTATGAGGATCTATTTTTGGAATATGGCGTGCGGAACGCATCAATGATGCAGAGATGTGCGTGTCATGCACTGTCCATATTTAGAAGATCGGATCAAAGTGTCTATGCATGGAGACAAGATAAGAATAGAATGGACACTTCAGTTAACTATAAGAGGACTATAGATAGCACACTTGCATGTGTGGCTATAATTTTAAACGGCGTATGGCTAATAATAGCATGCGACCTATTTCTGGAGTAGTTAAGCGGTGAAGGGAAAGACCCCACCCTATATATATGATTATTAGGTGCATAGTAAGAGAGATCTGTATGTGTGAGGAAAAGATATATAGATATGTATGTATGATTCTAAATATGTGTATCAGATTCATATGCACCTTAAGATGAATTGACAATATTGTAAGGATCTTCTATACTTATTAATAGATGGAGGATATTGGCTGAATCTAAGTGTTATTCTGTGTAATTGAATAGTGCATGTTAGTGTTTCAATCGTGATTACTGTTTAAGCTTGTTCTTTCATAGATCTGTGTGTAGCATGCACTGTAGAATGATGGATTAGTCATGAGTCTTTATGGTTCTTTCTTCATCATGTGTCATCCTATTACAACAACCTTAAATAGGAATCTAGTACGTTTGCGCACTTCGGGTGAGCGCTCAGTCTAGGCTGAGTGATGTGCCAGTGCGACTAGGGTGTTATCTTGTAAATTCTAGGCTGCATCAATGCCCACTCTAATAAATTTATCCCATGTGGATGGCTCTGGTTTAAAGTTTCAAAGGCAATATGAACGGTTCAAATTCAAAGTTACAAAATGAGTCTAATGACTACATTATGAAAATTCTGCTTTTTTTCGCCATTGATGTTTCTTCACGAATCAAGAATCTGAATGGACGTGAATAACTGAAAAGATTGTAAACCATTTCTTGCTAATAAACAAGAATTTGTAACCATTTATTACAAGATATTTAATGGCTTCTTCTTGCCATTGTACAGGGTTGGCAATTGATCTTGTAAACTCACGAGTGCATTGTACTTAGAGAAAGCAAAGGAGATATCCATTTTCTTCTACTTCCCTCCATTCTAAAATTTCTTCCATTCCCACATTATGTACAACTTTTATTTAAGCATCAATACAAGAAGAAGGATTTTGTAGCCTTTTTGATGAGGAGATTTTAGAAACTTTGAGTTCGCAATCTTATCTCATCTTGTTGCCATTTGCAGGTTGTTTCTTCTCATAAATGCATGTGTTAAAGTTTCTAACTAATGTGTGCGAAATATGATTTTCTACCTGCAACATTAGTTCTCCTACCTCTTTTCTCACTCCCTTTCCCACCTTCATAGAAAATTTTCCCCCTTGTAGATAACTACAAGCATTTTTGCCGGGGTCAGTGGAGTGCCTGTTAGATCCTTGGCCGAAAGGCCACCACAGAAATCCACACTTTCTCGCGCATGCATACACGGCAATTGCACCGGTTAAGTAGAGGGACTTAGATTCCTAGAGCATTGGCAAGGAATTCAAAATTTTTCCACCCGACAAATTCCCGCACCGACACATTTATACTTTCATATATGCCCCTCCATCCGACGCGCCACCATGTTCTACACTAACTACACGACATAAATGTGCTACTTTATTCTTACACATGCTAAATCGAAACATACATGCCAGTACATAACCCCACCCATTCCCAAATGCGCTACAATAAACTAAACACATTATTTTATATCCATGTAGGTCCATTCCCATATTCACGCTACTATATCTTCCATACGTGCTAAAATATAATAAACGCGCTAAACCAAAATAAACACACTACACCCTAAACCTACCAACCACAAATGTGCTATTATGCTCCCCACTCACCCCGTCGACATATACACACCTCTTGTTTAGCATGTACACACTATTTGAAGGTCTTTACATGCTTTGAATAGTGCTCTTTAGCAATGATTTTACCCTAAAAACCCTAAAAATCTTGAAAAATGTAACCACAAACTAAAATGTAAAACCACTCACTTGATGTCCCATCTTTGTTGGCTACGATACTATCTCATTGCATATGCTTAATGGTCTGCAATCCTCTCATACGCCATCGCGTCCTCTCTCAAGCTCTCCTTTTCAAACTATGCGAGATGAAATTGACCCTCCCTTGGACCATGAAACCCGTTTATACCCACCACGATGCCCTGACCTTCCGAGAGCTCGTTCTCTCACCCTATGTATTTGTTTTCCTCCCATTTCTTACCACCTTTTCAATTTTCTCCTCTATCATCAAAAATACAAAAATACAAAAATTGTAAAACTTCTAAAAATCGTAAAAATCAAAAAAATTGTAAAAATCTCAAAAGCTGAAAAAATCTCAAAAATCTTAAATCGTAATTTTTCAATGAAAAATTCATAAATTCACATATATGTTATGTATATATACTTAAGTTATCTCTTTATCTAACACTAAAAATAAATTATCCCTCAAATTCAAGTAAATAAACTAAATATCTAATTGTAGACACATGGACATTTATTTTTCAATATTTAATATTCTTATAGTGCCATTGTAATTAGAGATTTACATGTGCTAAAAATATCATACATTTATCCATTTTACACAACAAATGAGAGTATTCACAAAGTTGGAGAAGCGAGAAAATGAAATGGGTCTTAATTCAAATGTTGTTTAAGCATTTGAAGGCCTTTTAAGGAAAACTATGCATGTGATATTTACGTTAGGGTTCCCTAGATTAGTTTTATAACCTTAACCAAAATATGAAAGAGACTTAATAAATACATTGATTCTCAAGTGTTGCATGTAAGTTCACTAGCTCATTTTTTCCACTATATTTTGTTTCCATTCTTCACAAATTTTACAAGTCTTCCTAGTTTTGGTAATGATCCATGTTTCTCAATTGTGATAAGAATTTCAACTTTACAAAACATCGTTTTACCTATATGTGACTTGAGTGCCTCAAGTTTCATCCCGAATTCTATTATCACATTGCCACCAACTATTTTTTTTTTTCTTCATTAGTTAATGATTCCTCCTACACTTAGAGATTTGTTATCAAGGAAAATAAAATAAAAGATAATATATATATATATATATATATATATATATATATATATATATAATGTCAAAATATACTTATACATGTCTAAGGCATGTGTTCAAATACATGTACATACTAACATAGTCTCTCATGTATTAACTATATACATACATTGATATGAAAATGGTACTTGAAATTTTTCCAAAGATTACTTAGAAAATCTTCAAATTCTTAACTTTAAAAGATTTCAACTTGATCAAGAGTTCCTTTTTTATCAATTATGAGTGTTCTTAACAACCCCAAACTTAAAATCTTCCAAAAGATCAAATTAATCCTTAATTTCCAACTTAATTGAAATATCTGAATCTATCAAAAATCCAAATAAAATAATCACAGTTGATTTAAAATGCTCTCAATCTAATATTTAAATCCAAGTTAATAAGAGTATTTCGATCTTGTTGTGGGTTATCGATACTGAAATTTACTTCCTTCCAATTAAACCAGTTTGTGATTTCTTTAATAATTAATAAAATAAACTAAATTCAATGTTTTTATCTAATCAAAAGCTTTTAAAAACTGAAATCAAATCCACAACACAAGAAGGCTACATCTCAGATTCAGAAAGTGAATCGATCTATTAAACATCCAATGAAACAGAATATCCCTTCAGTAATGACTTAACAGACCTTTATACTTGTAAATGAACTGAATCAGACCTCTTGGAACTCTTGAATTTACCAGAAGCATTCCTAAGTCCATCTCGTGGCCCCTCTGATATTTTTACCAATAGTTTCTGTGAAATTACGTTCGAAAAATGTATACAAATTGAAATATAAAACACCTACATAAAATAAGTTTACATTTATAGAAACTAGAGTAAATTATGAAAAACTTACCTTTACTCCATGGCACGATTCAAACCGAAGTGTTTAGAAAATGCAGATCTTTTCCTGCTCCTCATGCATGATCAATGAAACTATGTTGGAAAAATGCCTACACAGGAAAATATACAGAACTTCATGTAACAAAATTTACATTTCTAGAGATCTCTCAAAATTATTTACAAATTTGTTTTTAACATCATTGCAAAATTCGGGACCTGTAAGTTCCTCGAAAATGTTGATATGTGCAAACCTGGTCCTTCGTTGTCCATTCACAAACCTACCAAAAGGTCCCTTTAAATAGAAGTGATCTCATACTCTATCACTTGCTAAAAAGTGGTGGTTTGGTAAGGATGATAAGTATTTTGGCATAGGTCAAGGGTTTAAATCCCCCTTCCATAGGTTTAGGTACCCAATTTATCTATTACCCCACATTTGGTGGGAAAGGGATATGATAAGCCTTTAAATAGCTTTTTGGCCACAAAATCCTCCTTATCCCATGGGATTTAGGCTTATTCATGTGGAATGGATTAAATAAATTATTATTATTATTATTATTTTAAATTCAAATCCACTACAAAGCTACCAAGTGTCATGCCCATAATATGACATTTGTCCACGTCATCATTTGACCACAACTTTGACTATGTGTATCTTTCGCATACAAACTCAGATTTGGTCCATTCAAAATGCGTCGGAAAGCTTACAACCAGCTCTATACCATGAAATGGATTTTGAAACAATATAAGACCATCAATTTTCCTTTTTGCCAACTACCATGTGTCACCTTGCCATCAGTCCACTTGTTGACATGTTGACCGTGGTTGACCGTTCTGACCTAAACTTTGACCGACGATAGAATTTGGATATGAACTCCAATTTTGAAGTTCATCATATCATCGGAAAGATATCAAGAATCCCTTAAGCATACTCCAAGTTTTGGGAAGTTTAGGGAAGATCTGCATAGTGAAAAATCCTCTGGATCACTCCTCCCCAGTAAGACCATTTTGACCTCAAAATGGAAATTCACTCTGCTGAACTATACACATGTTCTCTGCATAATACAAACACAAAACCCAATTTATAGCATGGTAATTTTTCCAAAATATTGCAATAATCAAATGTCAATAAAAGTAACATAACCCAATGGCCTGAACTGCAACTAATATGACACTACAACTGCCATATTCCTCTATACATCCTGATCTTGCACTCACCACCACCACTGTCAATAATGCAAATATAACCTGCATTCAAATATTTTTAGTGAAAAACTTGTACATACTATTTTCAACTATATTTGATAGTTACAAATATTTAAGCCTATCAATAAGACTTACACATGTGCAAAAATCATGTATAGAAAATATTTTTTTTGTATAAGTTGTACACTTACAAACAATGCCTACATGCCACAAATTGCACAATAACAACATACTAACTACAATCCAAATATAGACATCTGACTAATGATCATGCCCATGGAACTGTAAATACTGCTGAAGGATGAAGTTATAAAACCATCAAAAAAGAAAATTACATCAAGTATTTTAAACCTGTCACTTGATTATTTCCTCTTCAAGATACTTCACCAACACCAAAGCAGAAAAATAAATTTGGATTTTATCCTTTTTCATAATTCAACAGATTTTCCAAAACTACCTTGTTAGTTTGCATGTATTCCATAAATCAACTTATGCAAACATAAAACTGATAAATTGCTTACCCACCTTACTCAACATATTGTCCTGTTTAGGGGGCTGATTCAATTCAGTTTTTACATGTGCCACTGAAGTGGTCAAAATAGTTGGTTTAAAAATGTGATCCTTTTTAACAAACTTTAATTTTTGTTCTGGATGTAGCTTCCAACATTTTTCAATTTCATGACCTTGTTTATTACAATGATCACAAAACCTTTGATCCACTTTTTTAGGATCCACATTTTTAGGAACCTTACCTTGACTGCTTTTAGCTGAGCCTGGTTTAGGAGAATTCATTTTCTCAATCTGTTCCATTATGGATTTATACTTCCTACACTTGGCCACACAATGATTAGACAACCCACAAAATGTGCAAGGGTAACTATTCAACATTGCTTGAAAATCATAGCCAAATTTTTCTAGTGTAGATAATGGATCAATTTGTTTACCTTTCTTTTTAGAACTATGGTAAACAGAAGGTGGAGGGATTTCTATACCTCTCTCGTGGTGAATTCTTACTAGATCCTCCTGATGAGGATGAACCACTTAATGCTAACGAGGATAACACTTGGCTATCAGAAGCTTGTCTTCTTCCAACTGACTTGGAACTCTCTCCAATTTCCTTTTCCCCTACTCTAGCATATCCCAGTCTTGCATGTCGAGGCCTTTCCTCTACCAAGATTGGGTTAGTTATGCCTTGGTTATTCTTACCAAGGACAATTCCATTAAAATCCATATTACTTAAAAGCTTAGATCTTATACCTTTAGTGTGTTTTTAAAATTCACCAAGCACACTTTCTGAATCTAACTTAGCTTTGGGAGAGGAATTAAGTGTTTTCATACTTACTATGCACTCATCTGTCATAGTGGATGCATCAATAGTAATAGGTACCTCTTTCTTAGGTCCTTTCAATCTGTAACACCATCAAGAGCTCATTTTTGGATTCTAGCTCTCTTTTCAATGTGTTAAGTTTCTCCTCTAGAGTTAACACCTGACATCTCAAGAAGGCATTCTATTCTTGAATCTGATGATTACATGCTTCAAGTTCTTCAAACTTGGTCTTGTTGGACATCTTGCCCATGATTCCTACACACCTATTCCTCCAAACACTGCACACTACCAATGAAAGATCAAACCAAAATGCAAAAACCAAACTGAACCAAATCAAGAGCTAAACCAGCTTTGATACCAACTTGCTTTGAGATTAGCAAGTTTTTAGGCCAACAATCTTCTTTGATACCAAACTTGATCCAAAAATGGTACTTGAAATTTTTCCAGTACTTAGAAAATTCTCAGATTCTTAACTTTAAAAGATTTCAACTTGATCAAGAGTTCCTTTTTAATCAATTATGGGTGTTCTTGAAAACCCCAAACTTAAACTCTTCCAAAAGATCAAATTAATCCTTAATTTCCAACTTAATTGAAATATCTGAATCTATCACAAATCCAAATAAAATAATCACATTTGATTTAGAATGCACTCAATCTAATATTTAAATCCAAGTTAATAAGTGTATTTAGATCTTATTGTGGGTTATGGATACTGAAATCTACTTCCTTCCAATTAAACTAGTTTGTGATTGCTTTAATAATTAATCAAATAAAATAACTTGAATGTTTTTATCTGATCAAAAGCTTCTAAAAACTGAAATCAAATCCACAACACAAGAACTTGATAACGGAGTTCACCCGAAGGCTACGTCTCCGATTCACAAAAAGTGAATCGATCTATCAAATATCCAATGAAGTACAATATCCCTTCACTAATGACTTAACAGACCTTTATACCTAAAATTGAGCTGAATCAGACCTCTTGGAACTCTTCAATTTACCATAAATGTTCCCAAGTCCATCCGTGGCTGCTAAAGTATTTTCACTGATAGTTTCCTGTGAAATTACGCTCAAAATACGTCTACAAATTGAAATATAAAACACCTACATAAAATAGGTTTACATTTCTGGAAATTAGAGGAAATTATGAAAAACGTCCCTTTTTAGTCTATGGCCTAATTCGGACCAGAAGTGGTTAGAAAATGCAGATCTTTGTCTGCTCCTCGTGCTTGATCTGTGAAACTACGATGGAAAAACACCTATAGGAAAATATACAACACTTCCCCTTAGTAACAAAATTTTCATTAAAGGAATCTCAGAATTATGAACACATTTGTTTACTACACCATTGCAAAATTTGGATTGTAAGTGCCTCGAAAATGGTGATCTCTGCAAACTGGTCCTTCATTGTCCATCCACAAACCTACCAAAAGGTCCCTTTAAATAAAAGTGATCTCATATTCTATCACTTGCTAAAAAGTGGTGGGTTGGTAAGGCTGATAAGTATTTTGGCATAAGTCAAGGGTTCAAATCCCCCTTCCATAGGTTTAGGCACCCAATTTAGCCATTGACCCCACATTTGGTGGGAAAGGGATAAGATAAGCCTTTAAATAGCTTTTTGGCCACAAAATCCTCCTTATCCCATGGGATTTAGGCTTATTCATGTGGAATGGATTAAATAAATTATTATTATTATTATTTTAAATTCAAATCCACTACAAATCATCAAGTGTCTATTATCTGCAAAATTGACGAGGGAAATTTTATAGGTAACCATACCAAATTTTGTCCTGGTCCCTCATCGTGGACCCCTCTGCATTCGGAACGTTGCAAAATCCCTTTCCGGGAAATCTAGTTTTCCGAACTTAGCCATTTTGTCCCTTTTTGGTGGGCACACCTTTTACCTATGTTACACAGAGTAAATCTATGCCCCCTTCATTTCCTTTGGCACACCCTTTTAGGTGTCGACACATGTTTTGGTGCGCCTTCCCATGATGCGCCATTCTTGTGTGTGCAAGGCGCATGCACTTCGTGTTGACACATAAATTGTTGCGCCATATTTTGGTGCGCCAAAGGGTGCATGAAATGGGGTGTTGATAGTCTTAAACTTGCGCCAAAGGCGCAAGTATCTCTGTGTTGACATGTATTTATCCGCGCCAAAGGGCACACCATTTTACGTGTCGACATGAGTTTTGATGCGCCACTTGAAAAAGTGGTTGGTGCATTTATTGCACCTTTGCCTATATATAGGCACATCCGCCTGTCACTTTCACCAGTCAGAAAAACACGTGATTAACTTTTATTCCTCTGCACCTGTCAACACGCCTGTCATCCTCATGTCACGTTCGTGGACCCCATTTTGCCTCTCACATTCTATATATTCTAGGTAAGTGGTCCTTGTTACTCTCATGTTTTAGTTTTGTTGTTGGCTGTTTGTTTGTGTGGTAGGGTAGATGGATTTGTAACACCCCCCCCCACACTTTGTTGTTCTGGCTGTCTCTCTCCCCTAAGCTCTTCCTTCTCTTTCCAGATCTGCATTGGTAAGGAGGGCTCTACCTTAAAAATAACTTGGATCTTCTTACTGTGCACCCCTTCACCATCCAAAAAACCCTGTAAAAGAGGCCTAAAATACATGCAAACCTGTCAGGAAAGAAAGAAAACTCAAAATTTCGTATTTGCATTTTCCCTCTTGGCGCATTCGCCATTCCTGCTGCATAAAATACAGTCGCACCCAGAAGGTGCACTTTTCTTGCTTGCAACACCCCATAACCCTGCACCCTTAGCGCACCGAGCTTCTCTATTACATTACAAATATTTGCGCCATTGGCACACCCTGCCCCCATGTGAGACTAGCATTACTTGCACCAAGTATAAAACTACGTAAAACGGCACAGGTACATTCCCTCTTACAGCAACACAATGTCATGCAAACTTTCCCTGCGCGGCGCCAAGTTCCCCTTCTGCACACATAAAGCCTATGTTACACACATCAACTCTGTGCCCTTCAGCGCACCAAAGTTCACCAAAGCTGAAGCTGGAGAACAACATCTCGCAGTTCACCAAAATCAACGATGCCTTTTTCTACGGCATCATCTACCTATTGAGGCCCAACATGACTCACGGTGCTGCAGCTCACTGCGGCTGCTCCCTCTTCTACTACAGCTCTCTGCAATGCTGCTCCCTCTTCTACTTCTAGTCCCACTCCCATAAGTCCAACATGGATCTCTTAGCACCTAAGCCAACAAAAGAGGAAATTTCCTATCACACCAATGGACTTCTCCGTCATCCCATCAAAGGGGGCCAAGAAGCAAAAGCCTATAACCCACTTCTCTCAGAGTGCGTCAGGAGAGAGAGTAATGGAGGTCACATATCCCAATCCCTTAAAGGATAAAAAGGATCTGTCTTTGACAGATTATACAGTGAACCAAGTCACGATGGGAACATCTTCAGAAAGCCTTCAAGGAGAGGCTCTATCTGTAGTGGATGCCCTTCGGAAGAAACTTCAGGAAGCAAAGGAAGAAAAGAGGCTATTAAAGGAGCAAAATAAACATCTTCTCCACACCTTGCAGAAAATGGGTAGTACACCTCCTATAACTACCACCGAAACTCCTAAGCCCCTGAGCCAGGATAAGATAAATGAATACGCCAAAATTGGTGAGTAAGGTATGGCATTATCCACTGGAGAGACCAAATCCTCAAGGAAAGTGAGGGAGTAATCGTCAAGTTCACCGAGTTGTATCAAAACATCAATCAGGTGAACAAGGCACTCCAGGCGATTACGGGACCCATCTCCAAAGAGTTGGACCATGCTAGGCTGTAGCATGAGACCTTCCAGAAAATGCTTGACTGTTCAGTCGAAGATCTGGTCAAGTTCGGCGTCTTTAATCACCCCAGAGCACCCAACAAAGTCCTGTCTACTTTGGACTACCAGGTCGATCAGTTGGAGTTTGTCCTCAAAAAGATAGATAAAGTCAAAGAGGAAGCCTTGGAGGCTATGCACCAGATGGAGCAAATCATCTTGAGAATGTCCCCAGGCTTGCTCACTCCTTCTTTCGCCCTGAGGAAGGCTAGACCAAACTATTCGGATCTTTAAGGAGATCGTCTCGCAAGGGTTAGGGCCAGAAGCCACGTTCGACACCGAATGCATCAACAACCTTCTGGCCTGTCGTGACTTTATAGGGTTCCTGATAGAGGTGGGAAATGAATATGCCAAGCTCCCAGAAAGGCTCGTGGATGAACGTGAAACTTGCGAAGTTATCAGCGATCACCACAAGGATCCTGCTCAAGATCAACTTCAGCCCATGATCAGCAAGTTCATGGAATATCGGGCCCAGTTCAACATCACTTCTCCCAAGCAACAACAGAAGCAGGACACTCCCTTTCAACCGCGAGACGATGACGAATAGTCTCCTTCCTCTCTTCTTCTTTTTGTAAATATCTAAGAGTATGTTGGCATAAATGATGACATCATCCATGTTGCACCATGGGATGATGTCATCCACCAAGTTGCCAAAAGTCAATAGTTGACTTTTAGATATTTTGTAGATATTTTGTAATTAGGTGGTTGGTTTGCTTTTGCCTTCTTTCCTTCTCTTCTTCTATAAATACTTGAATACTTGTTGTATTCAAGGTGTGGATACTTTTCAGATGAAAAATAGAAGTAAGAAGAAAAGACTTTGAACTTTTTGTAATAGAAACAAATATTAATACAATATTTAGACTTTGTGCTGAATACTTGTGTTTTACATCAGACCTTTCTTATGTTAGATCTGTATGTTTGTTCTGTTGAATCTACTTCTACTTTATTGTCATTTATTCATCAGTATTGCTTTGTTCGTCTATGTGAGTAAGTTCGGCTCTGTTTACTACCAGCCTAAAACATAGACCCTCTGACCTTTCTACTTTGGAATTCATTTCTTTTCTCCCTTCAGATCTTTCCTATCTCCCCACCTTGTTTCTTTCCCTTCTTCTATAGTTGGAAATACCTCTACTGGGATGAGATCCCAACCCCGAAGGTAGAATATTGTGAGACTTGCACAGATTCCTGTTGGTAGAATAGCAATAAACCAGTTTCACTTTCTTTGACTCAAAGAGGGGCTATGCCCTACACACTGTTGGCTCGTCTATCCATAGATCTGCCCTCACAATGATTTTCGGACCAATAGTTTTTGGTGACTCTACTGGGGATCGAACAGATCTAACAAATCTATGATAGTGGTGTGTTTGAAAATTAAGAAAAAGTCAAAAATCACTACCTATTTGCAAATTTTAACTTTTGTTCAAAATCCAATTTTTGCAAAAGTGACCCAAACTGAAAATTTTCTTCAGAGGTCCATAGATCTGGGCTAGTTAGAGATCTTTAGTTCGCTGAGTTTTTACAAAAATCTGTATTTTTCCGTAGATCTGAGTTTTTGATAGTTTACCAAAATTTTCAAACTCTTTAAAAAGTCAACTCTAGATCTGAAAATCAGCTTACTAAGTTTTACCATCATTTTATCCTTGTTAATCAGACATTAAAACCACAATCGGTTGTTAAAAGAGGGATAAAATTAAATATTTAGAAAAGTACATGCTGCTGATTTTTGTCAAAAAAATAAAAAATCAGCAAGTACAACCAAAAAGAGTTTTTAGGATTTGCTCCAAAATATTGCAGATCTAGAAGGTACACTGGCGGGTGAACCATTTACTCGTAGCAGAGAGCTCATGGAGAATTTGATCCTACTTTTGATCTGCTTCAAAGGCACAACTTTAGTGTAACACCGACGCGCTTCTCATCGCTAAGTTCAGCTAACCGGTCATCCAGGAGTGTCTCACCTCCGCAAAGGAAGCATCTCTCACAAGGTACATCCACATCACTTTGCAGTGCTTTGTTGCTCAGTGGGACCATCCTCCCAGCACGCATTCTCTTTCCAGCTGTTCAAATGGCAAGTGCCATGGGGAAATGCTATGGGCCCTTTGGCTTTACCACATCCTGTTCACGCGCTCCCACATGGAAATCGAAAGAATTTTCCTAAATTTGATGGTAGTGGGAACCAGAGCACGGATTCACACATATCCGTGTTCATCATGTCATGCAGTATCCTGGATGTGACCCATGAAGATGTGTCAGTTCACCTCTTTCTAGAAACCTTGCAAGGACCACAGCGGAATGGTTTCAGCATTTGTCGGCCAGATCTATTACTAGTTGGGCCACCTTACGGACTGCATTTGAAGAAAGGTATAAGCCTTCAAGGATGCATTTGTGTTGCTGTCAAAGATCACTCACCTAAAGAAGGAGGTCAATGAAACCATGCGTGATTTCATCACCCGTTTCAACTCACTAATCAATCGAGTTCCGCCTACCATGCTACCAACGCCAGAAAATCAGAAGTGTTTCTTCGTGAACGCCATGAGCTCAAAAGTAAGTTTCTTACTCTTGCAAGAACAAGTCACTACTCTGGTTCTCGCCCAAGCTGCTGCCATACGGATTGAAGACAACTTGCTAATATCTGGTGAATTAAAGTGAGAGCCATCCAAGCTAAAAGTTTCAGCTCCTTCTCTTGCCACTTCATCGATCCAACATTCCAGAAGATGGCAAATGACCTGCTCGCATTAAAAAAGTAGCTAGCTCAGGCTTCTCCTGGCACTTCATACCGGGATATTCCACGGAGGAGCTTTACTTCTAACAACGTCTCACAAAGGCCCCACCTACCCACAGCTACTCCATGGTTGGCGCTTGAAGCCCCTCCGATCAATGCTTTAGCCGAAATCGAAGAAGAGGAGCAAAATTATGAAGAACCTTCATCGCCAGGTGAAGATGATCAAGATGTCGGTGAACCAATTGGTGACTCTACTATCGGGTATATGGAATTTGATGAGGAAGAATCTGACGAAGAGGAGGGTACCCAAGGATATGCAAGCGAGACAATCTTATGCTGTTTTCACCCGCTCTCAGGAAAAAGAAGCAAAAGTTGCTGCCAAGGCGTAGAAAGAGAAGGCCGTGTCAAACACGTCGCCAACCATTGTAAAAAGAGGTAATCCCCTTCCTGCTCAGCCTGTTACTAAGTCTTTTTCAAAGAAATCTTTTTCCCCTTTTTCCCCTCTGAATCAACCTCCTCATATTCCTATCAAGACCAGCAATCCTACCCTACCCTTATGAAATGAGGGACTCATTCCTTCGTCCACGCAACCCTTGGTCGCATTTGACATAATTGATCATGCTAAAAAGACCAAAATCTAGATGTCCGAACTCGAATATCTTGATCAAATCCCGGCGAGCTTGCTTGGTTGGTGAATACATCCAAAGCCAAGCTGTCATAACTACTCAGGTTTCCCCAAAGGGAATCCTTTCTACTCCTCCTGCATCTCGCATAAATGTTGCCTCAACATCTGCATCAGGCAAGATAGAACCTTTCTATCTCTCCCTCTTGATCAATGGCCACAAACTAAGCAACTGCATAATTGATTCTAGGGCTTCCGATAATGTCATGCCAGCAAAATTCGCCCATGCCTTGGGCCTCACCCTTACCAAGCCTTTTGGTAGATGTTATTCCTTGGAAACCAAGCAGGTTCCATTGATTGGTCAAATCAAAGATGCGCAGTTTGCATTTGCAGCGTTTCTAGAGAAAAGAGTAAAGATGACCGTCCTTGTTGCCGATATTCCGGCAGCATATGGAATTCTACTAGGAAGGAGCTTTTGCAGTGAAGTTGGTGGGGAGATTCATATGGACTGGTCTAAGGCTAGAATCCCCACAAAGGTGTAATGTAAACATTGGAGCCTGAATCGTAAAAGAAGTACCTGGTTACTAACTCCGATGACCCCAAAGCCCAAATTCTCTTCGAATCATCAGGGATGGGAAACTATTTCTTGTCTACCGAGTCTGACAAGGGGGATGTCCTCGTCAAGCTAGAAGATCTTAATAAGATCTGGACTTTACAATTTAATGGTAGCTGCGCAACTAGTGGGTACGGCGTTGGAGCTGTGCTAATATCTCCCGAAGAGGAGATTATTCCTCTCTCTTTCAAGTTGCAGTTTTTCAACACGAATAATACTGCTGAGTATGAATCTTTGCTACTTGGCATGCAAGCCGCAAAGGAAAGAGGAATCAAGAATCTGAAAGTACAAGGTGATGCAGAGCTAGTTGTAAATCAAGTTAAAAGGATATACCAAGTAAAGAATGAAAGGCTCAGGCATTACCGCAACGCGGTATGGGATAACATCGAGGAGTTTGATGCTTTTTCAATAGAAGCTATCCCAAGAGCTCAGAATGACATGGCTGAATCATTAGCCGTCTCAGCATCCCTCATGCTCCCTCACCCAGGTTTGAAAACAGACAAATATACCATTGAGGTGGTTTTTCACCCAAGCATGCCGGACAATTCTTAGCACTGGCAAGTATTCAACGATGACAATCAACTCATTTCCTTTCTTGAAAAAGTGGAAAATTTTAATGAGCTTCATTTTGAAGGATCTACTTCCACGTGCCGTGAGTCTGTTACTGATCAGAATGGGGAAACCGAAGGAAACGACGGCATATGTCAGCTCAAAGGAAATAAAATCCCGAAAGGTTTGGTTTCCCTGGAACGGTTGTTCGACAGGCATGATTGTTTTGTCAAAAAGAAAAGGCGAGATGATCCTAACTCCTCCCCAGAAACCGAACCGGTCAATTTAGGTTCGGTAGAACATCCGCAGTTTGTGAACATTGGAAAATGTTGCACACCCGAAGAGAAGCGGAAATTCATCAAGTTGCTGAAGAAATACATGGATGTATTGGCATGGTCCTATGCTGATCTAAAGTCTTTCAAGCCAAAGGACGTCCAGCATGACATCCCGTTGAAAGAGGATGTCAAACCCTTTCACCAGAAGTAGAGACACTACAATCCTAAGATCTCAGGTACTATCCAGGCTGAAATTCAGAAAATGCTGGATGCACGGATCATTTTTCCTATCCATCACAGTACTTGGGTGGCAAACATTGTGCCAGTATGTAAGAAGAATGGTGAGATACGCATCTGCGTAGATTTTTGCAACCTGAATCAAGCGTCCCTGAAGGACAACTACCCACTTCCCATAATGGATTAGGTTCTGCAAGCAGTGACTGAATCAGAAATGCTATCCATGCTTGATGGTTTTTCTGGATACAATCAGATTGAAGTCTCGCCCGAAGACCAATTTAAAACAACATTCACTACCCCTTGGGGTACATTCACCTACAGCAGGATGCCTTTCGGCTTAACCAACGCTGGTGCTACTTTCCAAAGGACTTCGCATTCAAAGGCATGATGGGGAAGGTCATCGTGGTTTATTTGGATGACTTAACTGTGTTCTCTAAGTAGCGAAATGATCATTGTGATCATTTGGAGCAAGTATTGATTAGATGCCGAGAGCATGGGATTTCCCTTAATCCGAAAAAGTCCATTTTTGGAGTCACAGAAGGAAAGTTACTGGGACACATTGTAAGCAAGGAAGGGATGAAGATAGATGCCGAAAGGGTTAAGGCTATTCAGAGCCTTACTTTACCTACAAGCAAGGCCGGTGTTCACTCTTTCTTTGGAAAGGTGAACTTTCTCAGGTGCTTTGTTCCTGACTTTGCTGAAAAGACTTGCCACATATCGAACATGATGAAAGGATCACCGAATTTCCGGTGGAGCAAAGAGGGAAAGAAGTCATTCGAAGATATAAAAGCCTCCATCACTCATGCGCCGATCTGGTATGCCCTGATTTTCCAGGATTTTATTATGTATAGCTATGCATCCGAACACACTTTGTGTCGGCCTATCCTAATGCAAAAGAATTATGAAGATGTTGAATCCCGATTGCGTTTATGAGCTCTCCTCTCAAGCCTCACGAATTAAAGATGTCCCAGTTGGAAAAGCATGCCTTCGCCGTGGTCAAAGCAGTCAAGAACTTCAGGTATTACATTCTAAACTCTCATACAACGGTATTGGTTCCTGACACGGCAGTCAAGTCCATCCTAACTCAATAGGAGTTAGGGAGTTTGCGAGGAAATTGGATCGCAAAAGTCCAGAGTATGATCTAGATATAAAGCCAACCAAGCTAGTAAGAGGCAAGGGCCTATGTCATCTTATGGCTAAAAACCAAGGTTCAGAAGACCCTGACGGAAAAGATGATTGCGCCAATGGAGCACAAAGCCAGCTGGAGAAAGTCGATTCACTACCTATGGTTCTATTTGTCGCGACCAACGACGAGTGGTATTCCGATATTGCTTTCTTTCTCACCTATGGTGAATGCCCAGCTCATCTAACTACAAAGGAGAAGCATGCTATAAAGCTCAGAGCAGCTAGATATGTCATCTGGGATGACTGTTTATACAAACGTGGAATAGATGGCATCTTCTTGAGATGTGTTGAAAAGCCACAGTAGGTAAAGTTACTTGAGAGTTTTCATGATTCAGCCTGTGGTGGCCATTTCCCCTCTTCAGTGACGGTACACAAGATCATCTGGGCCAGGGACTATTGGCCAACGCTTTTCCAAGATACAGCCACCTGGGTAGCAAAGTGTGAACCTTGCCAACAATTTGTTGGTAAGCCAAAATTGGCTGCCTTTCCCCTCAGGCCGGTCGTCATTGATGAACCATTCAGGCAGTGGGGAATCGATTTTATTGGTGCACTCAATCCCCAATCGAGTGTCGGACATAGTTATGTCCTGATAGTGACAGATTACTTCACGAAATGGGTGGAGGCCATACCTGTCAAGCATGCCACTTCCGAGGTTGTTTACAGTTTCATCAAAGAAAATATCATTGTCAGGTTTGGCGTTCCAAACAAGATTGTTGTTGATAACGCTTCCAACTTCTCCTCATGAGAAGTTGTTGGTTTTTGCTATGAATATGGGATAACCTTGGCTCACGCCTCGGATTATTACCCCCAGGGAAATGGTCAGGTGGAATCCAGTAATAAAAACTTAGTGACCATCATACGGAAGCTAGTGGATGAGAATCAACGAATGTGGCACAAGTCATTATATGACGCTTTGTGGGTGGACCACATTACTCCCAAGAGGTCTCTCGGCATGTCACCTTTTCAAGTGTTATATGGGACTGACGTCGAGCTTCCCATTTCTACAGAGCTCCTGCTCTGTGCTTGGCACGAGTGATTGAAGATGAGACTTTCCAAAATTCTCTTGAAAAGAGGATCATGTATATAGCAGAGCTCGAAGAAAAGAGAGTAAGAGTGATTGATAGGATCACCGAACATCAGAATTAGGTCAAGAGGCTGTTTGATAAAAAAGCTAAGCAAAGAGAGTTCCAGATGGGAGACCTCGTCCTTTTGTGGGACAAACAGAGAGAGCCGAAGGGCATGCATGGGAAATTTGATTCTCTATGGAGAGGGCCTTTCAAGATCAAACAACTCAATGGAGAAAATAGCTTCTATCTCTCGTATCTAGATGGAACTGATCTCCCACTTCCCTATAGCGGGCAACATCTAAATATCTTTAGGAAGTAGAGCTTGCTCTCTTCTTTGTACAGTTACTTTTGTTGTGTGTTTGCTTCCGTCGTCGCCCTTGTTTTTGACTCTCTGACCCAATGGATAGGCACATGAAAATCTGGGATTCTCTACCCTTAAGTTTCACTCAAAGATAGTCCCCAGAAAGAGCCAGCTGTTATCCTGTAAAATTGACGAGGGCAATTTTATAGGTAACCATACCAAATTTTGTCCTGGTCCCTCGTTGTGGACCCCTCTACGTTCGGAACGTTGCAAAATCCCTTTCCGGGAAATCTAGTTTTCGAACTTAGCCATTTTTGTCCCTTTTTGTAGTGGGCGCACCTTTTATCTATGTTACACAGAGTAAATTTGCGCCCCCTTCATTTCCTTTGGCGCACCCTTTTAGGTGTCGACACATGTTTTGGTGCACCTTCCCGTGATGCGCCATTCTTGCATGCGCCAAGGCGCATGCGCCTTCGTGTTGACACATCAATTGTTGCACCATATTTTGGTGCACCAAAGGGCACATGAAATGGGATGTTGACAGTCGTAAACTTGCGCCAAAGGTGCAAGTATCTCTGTGTTGACACGCATTTATCCGCGCCAAAGGGCACACCATTTTATGTGTCGACATGAGTTTTGATGCACCACTTGAAAAAGTGGTTGGCACATTTATTGCACCTTTGCCTATATATAGGTGCATCCTCCTGTCACTTTCACCAGTCAGAAAAACACGTGATTAACTTTTATTCCTCTGCACCTGTCAGCATGCCTGTCATCCTCGTGTCACGTTCGTGGACCCCATTTCACCTCTCACATTCTATATATTCTAGGTAAGTGGTCCTTGTTACTCTCATGTTTTAGTTTTGTTGTTGGTTGTTTGTTTGTGTGGTAGGGTAGATGGATTTGTAAACCCCCTTTTGCTGTCAATTTGTCTCTCTCCCCAAGCTCTTCCTTCTCTTTCCAGATCTGCTGGTAAGGAGGGCTCTGCCTTAAAAATAACTTGGATCTTCTTGCTATGCACCCCCTTCACCATCCAAAAACCCTGTAAAAGAGGCCTAAAATACATGCAAACCTGTCAGGAAAGAAAGAAAACTCGGAAGTTCATATTAGACTGCATTTTCCCTCTTGGCGCATTCGCCATTCCTGCTGCATAAAATATAGTCACACCAGAAGGTGCACTTTTCTTGCTTGCAACACCCCATAAACCCACGCCCTTAGGCGCACTGAGCTTCTCTGTTACATTGCAAATATTTGCACCATTGGTGCACCCTGCCCCCATGCGACACCAGCATTACTTGCGCCAAGTATAAAACTGCGTAAAGCAGGCGCATCCCCTCTTACAGCAACACAATGTCATGCAAACTTTCCCTGCGCTGCGCCAAGTTCCCCTTCTGCGCACATAAATCCTATGTTACACACATCAACCCTGCACCCTTTGGCACACCAAAGTTCCATGTAACATGAAAAATATATGTGCCATTGGCGCATCCTGTCCCCATGCAACATGAAAATTATCTGCGCCCAACATAAAACACATATGAATGGTGCAGGCACACTTCTACTTACAATAACAAAATGTCATGTGCCATGCGCCCTTTGGCACTAATTTGTTCCGTGTAACACCCTTCTTCTGTGCACCATACTATTAACCCTACAGCCTGTAGTGTTCATGCGCCTGCGCCCTGAGACCTTAAAATTGCTAACTCCTCACTCTTCCTTCTGTCAATGCTTTAATGGGAGATCTAACAGCTGACATGGATTTTCTGCGTTGGGTTTCGCTTCTTCTTCTTGCAGATCAGCAATTGAGTTCAAATCCACATATGTCTACATCAAGCAAGAGACCAACCAAGTCTAAGGGTAAAGCCAAGCTTACTGAGGAAGAGATGAAGTACAAGTACCAAAGGGTCAGAATGCCGAGTCTCAGGCAGAATGTGACCTGGATATAAGAGACTCAGAGCTCGGTCACATCGATATGGAATATTTTTGGGCCAGAACCAGGAGGGTCACAGGGAGTCCCTAGATGGACAAACTAGTAGGTAGTGGCCTGCATTTCTTGGGGGGATCCCTGTCAGTGCAGTGAACAATGAATTCATGATGGTAGTGGCCCGCTACTACAACAAAGACACGAGGTGTGTCCAAAATGAAAAGGGCGAAGTCATGATCAACCTTACCACCCGGCACTTCGAAATCATGCTTGGCATTCCTCACCACTGGCACTTTGTGGCCATAAGCCAAGAAGACTGCACCAAGGCTTGGGAGGGACGGTGAAGACCGGTGCGTCGGTCGATGAATGAGGTGTACCTAAAGAACAAAAAGGTGGTAACCAGATGGCCACAGGTTATTCACCGTAGTGACTTCTCTAAGGAACTAAGTGATACCATCACATTCCTGAGTAGAGTATTTGGGCTTTCTGATGCCCATTACTTTCATAAGTGGATGCTCGGTGTACCAGAGACCATGAGCAAGAACGCACGATCAACGCTTGAGTGGGCGAGATAATAAAGCGTACCATATCCAAGCAGCTCCAACAAATCACCACAACGGGAGGTTCTACATGAACTCCTACGTAGTTTATGCTGCAGCCTCGGAGAGAGATTATCCAGCATTGAGCCGATGTGGGGTTTGGCCCCAGGTGAGAATATATGAGTACTACCCAGAGCTGAAGCTGGAGAACAACATCTCTCAGTTCACCAAAATCAACGATGCCTTTTTCTACGGCATCGTCTACCTATTGAGGCCCAACATGACTCACGGTCGGATGACCAAGAGCATTGTCGCAGCAACAGAGAAGTGGGGGGCCTTATTCACACAGTTTCCCACCTTCACCTATCTCAGGGCAGCTAACTTCTTGGGTGAGCCCACCAAATTGCCGAGATATGTCGGCCCCAAGTTGATCCTGTTAGAGCTGTCCAGACAGCTCGTAACGTATCATGAGAAGTGCTTAAAGAGGAAGAAGGGTGGAACTCCTTTCCCCCTCACAGTGGGCAGATACACTTACATGTCTCATCACAAAGCCCGGGAAATGGTTCTTTGAGCTAAAACTTGCTCAATCTGAAGCACAACTTCCCGGCAAGGCCCACTTTCGATCCAAGGAATTGCCTTCCCAGGGAAAAACTCGATCCTATCCACCTTCCACAGATCGAGGACATTTATATCGACCTGTACCATGAGGTCGAGCTTAGAAGAAAGGACCATTCTCACTGGCCCTGGCAGAGATCATTCAGTATGGCGTGGCCATTGTCCCGAAAGGTTATCAAACTACCGATCAAGAAGTTGATCAGGTATATCTTGACACGGATGGGGACAACTAGCCATTTACTACAATCGACAGAACCAAAGCAGCCCCAGACCATTGAAGAAAGGGTCAAAGAAACTCTGCGATGGACAGAACACTGGTGCAGGATGAATGGCCTCATCTACCTCGGGGTAGATTTCACTACATCTCCATTGGGCAATGCACCATCCAGGCTAAAACATCTACCGAAAGCAAAAGGCAAGGATAAGGAGGGTGAGTCAAGCTCCACTCGGGAAGAGGCTCCTGAGAGTCCCCCTTCCGCCGCACAAGAATAGGTTGTAAGCCTATTATCTCCAGAGAAAGAAGCGGCCGAAGATGTTCCGATGGGCACATCCACTCAGGATGTTGCCACTACTACAACTGCTGAGGTCCCTTCTGTCCCTTCCCCCTCTCCTCCTTCTCCTCCTCGTGTGACCCAAGCAACTGTTCCTTTGGTTGTATCCTCTCCCCCATCTTCTACTGTTCCCCCTCCTCGTCATCCATCTTCTCTTCTCTCGCGGAGCTGTCCCCCACTATTTCTTCTCTCATCTCTCAGCTCCCTTCCATATCCTCGTCTTCCTCCCTGCAGTATCCTTTCCTCCCTTGAGTACTTCATTGGCCTCTCATTCAATGCCGCCACCAAGTGTCTCAACGCACTTTCCCTCTCGCTACTGCAGCTGCTCCCTCTTCTACTTCTGGTCCCACTCCCATAAGTTCAGTATGGATCTCTTAGCACCTAAGCCAACAAAAGAGGAAAGTTCCTATCGCACCGATGGACTTCTCCATCATCCCATCAAAGGGGGCCAAGAAGCAAAAGCCTATAACCCACTTCTCTCAGAGTGCATCAGGAGAGAGAGTAATGGAGATCGCGTATCCTGATCCTTTAAAGGATAAAAAGGATCTGTCTCCGACAGATTATACAGTGACCCAAGTCATGATGGGAACGTCTTCAGAAAGCCTTCAAGGAGAGGCCCTATCTGCAGTGGATGCCCTTTGCAAGAAACTTCAGGAAGCAAAGGAAGAAAAGAGGCTATTAAAGGAGAAAAATAAACATCTTCTCCATGCCTTGCAGAAAATGGGTAGTGCACCTCCTACAACTGCCACCGAAACTCCTGAGCCCCTGAGCCAGGATAAGATAAATGAATACGCCAAAATCGGCGAGCAAGGTATGGCAGTATCCACCTGGAGAGACCAAATCCTCAAGGAAAGTGAGGGAGTAATTGTCAAGTTCACCGAGTTGTATCAGAACATCAATCAGGCAAACAAGGCACTCCAGGTGATTGCGGGACCCATCTCGAAGAGTTGGACCATGCTAGGCTACAAGCATGAGACCTTCTAGAAAATGCTCGACTATTCAGTCGAAGATCTGGTCAAGTTCGGCGTCTTCAATCACCCCAGAGCGCCCAACAAAGTCCTGTCTACTTTGGACTACCAGGTCGATCAGTTGGAGTTTGTCCTCGAAAAGATAGATAAAGTCAAAGAGGAAGCCTTGGAGGCTATGCACCAGATGGAGCAAATCATCTTGAGAATGTCCCAGGCTTGCTCACTCCTTCTTTCGCCCTGAGGAAGGCTAGACCAAACTATTCGGATCTTTAAGGAGATCGTCTCACGCAAGGGTTAGGGCCAAAAGCCACGTTCGACACCGAATGCATCAACAACCTTCTGGCCTGTCATGACTTTATAGGGTTCTGATAGAGGTGGGAAATGAATATGCCAAGCTCCCAGAAAGGCTCATGGATGACCGTGAAACTTGCAAAGTTATCGGCGATCGCCACTGAGGATCTGCTCAAGATCAACTTCAGCCCATGATCAAGCAAGTTCATGGAATATCGGGCCCAGTTCAACATCACTTCTCCCGAGCAACAAAGAAGCAGGACACTCCCTTTTCACTGCGAGACGATGATGAATAGTCTCCTTCCTCTCTTCTTTTTGTAAATATCTAAGAGTATGTTGGCATAACGATGACATCATCCATGTTGCACCATGGGATGATGTCATCCACCAAGTGCCAAAAGTCACGAGTTGACTTTTAGATATTTTGTAATTAGGTGGTTGGTTTGCTTTTGCCTTCTTTCCTTCTCTTCTTCTATAAATACTTAAATACTTGTTGTATTCAAGGTGTGGATACTTTTCAGATGAAAAATAGAAGTAAGAAGAAAAGGCTTTGAACTTTTGTAATAGAAACAAATATTAATACAATATTTAGACTTTGTCTTTGAATACTTGTGTTTTACATCGACCTTTCTTATGTTAGATCCGTATGTTTGTTACGTTGAATCTACTTCTACTTTATTGTCATTTATTGATCAGTATTGCTTTGTTCATCTATGTGAGTAAGTTTGGCTCTATTTACTACCAGCCTAAAACATAGACCCTCTGACCTTTCTGCTTTGGAATTCATTTCTTTTCTCCCTTCAGATCTTTCCTATCTCCCCACCTTGTTTCTTTCCCTTCTTCTATAGTTGGAAATACCTCTATTGGGATGAGATCCCAACCCCCGAAGGCAAAATATTGTGAGACTTGCATGCATTCTGTTGGTAGAATAGCAATAAACCAGTTTCACTTTGCTGACTCAAAGAGGGCTATGCCTTCAACACTTTGTTGGCTCGTCTATCCATAGATCTTCCCTCACGAAAAATTTTCAGACCATCGAGTGTCATGCCCATAATATGACATTTGTCCATGTCGAGTGTGTCACATCATCGTTTGACCACAACTTTGACTATGTGTATCTTTCACATACGAACTCAGATTTGATCCGTTCAAAATGCGTCGAAAATCTTGCGACAAGCTCTATACCATGGAAATGATTTTGAAACATTACAAGACTATAAATTTTGCCTTGTGACCAATTTCCACGTGTCACCTTGCCATTGGTCCACTTGTTGACTGTTGACCGAGGTGGTTGACCCGTTGTGACAACCTTAACTTTGACCGGTGATAGAATTTGCATACAAACTCTGATTCTAAAATTCAGCATACCATTGAAAAGGTATCAATAATCCCATCAGCATTCTCTAGGTTATGGGAAGTTTAGGGAAGATTTTCATAGTGAAAAATCCTCCAGATCATACATGAAAACAACATACATTTATGACTCCCACCATGCGGTAGGGACTCCACACTATACATATATAAAAATTAATGCACATACTAGATACATATTAAATAATATATTATAATATGAGAAATTTATTATTCAACATTTTCAAATAGTTGAATATCATACAACTAAATTAATTCTTGTATTATTCATCTATGGAGTATCATGACAAATATGTGCACTATGTACAAATATTTTTCAAAGAGAGGTAGATCATTGTGAAACAAAAATAAAATTCAAATGTAAGAAGCTGATTTTTTTACATAAAACATCAATTATATACAATTTAATATTTTATTTGTTTAAACACAATGTATGTACCTCTACTAATTTTTTTGGGATCAATTTGCTTGCCTCTAATAACTATCTCAACATCTACAATCTCTACACTAAAAAAATATATACAATGTGTGTGTGTGTGTGTGTGTGTGTGTGTGTGTGTGTGTGTGTGTGTGTGTGTGTGTGTGTGTGTGTGTGTGTGCGTGCCTAAGTCATGTGTTCAAATACATGTACATACTAACATAGTCTCTCATATACTAACTATATACATACATGAAAACAATATACATCTATGACTCCCACCATTCAAATGAGACACACACACACCCTATATATATATATATATATATATATATATATATATATATATATATATATAAAGTAATGCACGTACTAGATACATATTTACTAATATATCATAATTCGAGAAAAATATTATTCAACATTTTCAAATAGTTGAATATCGTACAACTAAATTAATTACCTTAGTATTCATCTATGGGGTATCATGACAAATATGTGCACTATATACAAATATATTTCCAGTAGATCATTGTAAAACAAAAATAGAATTCAAATGTAAAAAGTTGATAATTTTTTTGCATTAAACATCTATTATATACAATTTAATATGTTATTTGTTTAAACACAATATATGTACCTCTGCGAAAAAAATTGGGATCAATGTGGGTGCCACCATTAACTATCTCAATATCTAAAATCTCTACACTAAAAATACATAAAATGTGTTAATCGACCCAAGAGGCATATCACTAAGATAAAATACGAAATCCTCGACACGACATAGTCAATAACTATGACAATGTCATATAAGCGAGGTTGGTGGCCTATAACACTCCAAACTCATCAACTACATAAATAGGTGGCAAATACTAAACACACAAGTACACATTGTCATATTTCATGTCAATTGGTTACTATCTATAAATACTTGTAGAAACTAACAATGAAACGCAATATTAATTAAAATTAGGTTTTAATTTGCACATAGCGGAGTATAAGAATACTAACATTCGGTGTCAAAGTAGCAATAATAGGTGGTCTAGTTGTAAGTGTTGTGATACTATTCCCTCAAGCCAAAACAATTGAAGTGTTGCACTAACCACTCCTTTGCTCCAAATAATATAGCACACATGAAAAAGAATATTTTGGTCCTCTCGCAACACCTCATACAACCATAGCATGTAAGAAACAATGATTTGTACTAATCATTACAATTACATGATATCAAAAACTTTTTCACCTTAATGGGTGATATAACTTATATGAGTTGTTATTACAACTTATCACACTAAATACAACATATAAAAATGTGAACACTAACAATATATTCCTAACAAAATAAATGTGACATCAATGACAATGGTTTTCCTTAAAGTTAAAAAAATATTGAAGAACTAAAGGGAGAGAGCTGAGGTTTGAAAATAACACTGGTACAAAGGGTACAATAAGGGTTATAACTAGGAATTACACCTCTAAGATTCAATGGAAGCACTCATGGCACATAGATAGGAAAGGATTGTGAAGTGAAGTGCGAGAAAGTGAAAATCAAAAGGAACACAAAGGAATGTGCAATGCAATTATGTTGTAAGGAATACATAGAAGTAGTGGAACTACGAAAATGTTTCACGGTGAGTGATTATGTTGCAGTGTGTGAAATGTTTATTTGGACATAGTAAGACATGCAGGGATAGAGATCAATGAATTGTTTACACCCCTTTGGTACCGCAGTCCATCTAAAAGAGCGAGGAATCAACATAATCGCCGCCGTCGACATACTAATATTCGTTACCACCTACACAAACAAACAAACATTTTTCAGTGTCCCTTGCAAATATTCCAAATAACGATTGACTGCACCAGAACCGATGAGAACACGTAAAAGTCTTAAAATTGTTCTGCAGAATCTCCACATATTAATTTGGCAATTGTTTGGCAATGTCGTCGTGTACGGTGCAGCTAGTCCAACTACACCATCCTATCACATGCCTTGTCCACAAAATATTAATGAAATGATAAATCTCAGAGTGTTTGCTGTACTCTGTGATACAAGCGTGGACTACAGTGTGTGTTCTTTAACTAACTGGAGTCTGACGTTCTAAGCTTTATAAATAATAATAATAACAATACTCAGAACTATGATCACGAAAGCATTGATGAATATGTAGGTTAATTGTTTTAGAATCGAAGAGATTAAAAATAACAGTTTATTGTTTATGGAAGAAGCCAATACCATCATTCGGAAAAAAAGGAAAAACATCCTTGATAATTTAAGATTTGAGGCTTTCACAGTCCATACTAGTAATGGTTTTTTCGTTTTTTTACAAAGATGAAATATAGAGTTGCCTAGAGATTCATCTCCTATCAAAATAATGCATCTCGGAGACCTGTATTTGTTGGCACTTGTCTTAGATACCTTTATTTCAGTTGTTTTTGGTTAAATATATCTTTTGTATTTTTGTAGACACTTAAATTTAGTAATTATTTATTTGATAATGTCAATTTAGCTTAATCCTGAAATTATGATATGTTCACCCCTTCTGAACCTAATTGTTATATCCTTAATCCCGTTGTAAGACTTGTTCTCTATTACACTATTCATTCACTCACAAAAACTTATATCAGTGTATTAATCAAATTATTCTGCACGAAACTTTCCAGCATTGCACATCCCTCCTAGATAAAATCATCATATATTTTTGTTTGAAATTAGTGGTTTTCCAAAATATTCCAACAGTTAGTTTTTCAATTTGATATCTTTTAGGGATCATTAATTTCCTCATAGCTCAAACTTAATGCAAAATTACACCTATAGAACCCTATATAAGCAAGTCAAATGCACTCATTTACTCACCTAACTTTTAAAACTCTTCTCAAGAAAAATCTATTTCAAAAGGCACTCAAACCTCTACTAAATTATACCTAATACAACAACACATATTAGGAGCAGCTTCTACAAAAGTTTAAAGCACTCAAAACTAGGTTCTAAAGTCAAGCTTCTCAAGCTAAAATTCATCAAAAACTAAGTCAAGAATTAAGTAAGAAAGCCATTGCAAACATTATCAAGTGCTCTAGATTATAATTTTCATTTATATAGTTGCATCCATACAAATATCAAAATTCTAGGTGGAGAAATGCATGTAGTTTTGGTGCTCTATGAAGTAGTTCAATGTAGGCAATGTACGAATTTCACTTCAACCCAAACACTAATCCTTTTGTGAGGTTTTCACCCATTGTCGAGTTTTGATATTTATTGGTTGATTTTGGAGGGTTTCACACATTTCCAAGACCTAACATATTACAATGAGGCATGTCTCAATCACTTGTAAGGGCACAAAAAGTTACAAAGTTCCATGATCTTCCTAGTTGGAACTTCCGATTACGGAAAAAAGTGTCGAAAAATATATTTCATTTCTATCTGAGTCTAATGGTTTGGTCCCACAACATCCCTCACTTCCATAAATAGAAACGAAGGATTTACATGACATTTCTGTCCCATTCATCATTATGTTACACGAGGATAAAGTGCACCAAAGCTCTAATAAACTCATTGATGATTGTGTCTTGTACTATAAGATATTACTTACTAATATGAACAAAATAATTGCAGACAATGAGCTTTAAGATATATTCGCTTAAATTCTTCTATCTTCTTTGCAATAATATGTTATGTTTGAAAAATCTCGATCCTTTGATGAGCTATGCCATACTTTAAAAAATAGAGGTCGATGTCTTAGCATTGAACACATCTAAGTATGTATCTACCAACCCGATGCATCTACATATAAATTTCAAGCTAAATATAATTGTAAATCCAAACCTTATGACAATAAAGATGAAGCTAAAGTGACTATGAATGTAATATCTCAACTTACAAAGATTTAACTATAACAAGTCATTCCAAAGAGGAAATTCACACAAGTTCCCTCTCTTCCATATATGATCTTACAAAATTTTCTTGAGTGTAACCTTGTATCTCTCCCTCCTAATGTTGAATTTGATATGATCAAGCCAAGAAAAATCTATCAATTATAATTCTTAATGTAAATATTATAAATGTATTGAGCACTATGATAACAAATGCTTGAGATTTGACATGTTTATGCAATATCTCATTTATGACTTGAAAATAAATTGATGTAGAATACATCTAGAAACATCCATGCATGGGCCCATGAAGTCAAAATACACTTTTCTCTCTTCTTTCCAAAAATTTCAGTTTTGTTAGGACATAAAACTACATACTAACCCTATTTTACAATTTTGGACCAACATGTTTTCAAATAATTATTTCAATTACATCACATTCTTATGAAAAAATATACCCATTTGGTTATCCTTTCATGACATAATAACCTTTGAAGACATATATAAGCAAGTAAATCATACCTCATTTAAGGACTTGGGACTTTATGAACTCTTCATGCAAAATAAAACACTAAAGGAACTCAAAATCTCCTTAAAATATGAAATAAATCATGTAAATCCATTAGGCAAGTAGCCCCTTCTAGTCTAAAGTGTCCTCCTAGGTCTAGGAGTCTCCATCTTCATCCTACAAGACATGTGAGAAAGTGCGAAACTCAAATGAAGCATTGTCAAAGCATAGTTGTCAAGTTCATATTATAATAGACAATAGATATCATATGCTAGGAGAATGATGTGTGGTTTGATCTCTCTTCAGAGTAGTGGTGAAGTAATTGGTAGTGCATAAGGATTCCCACAACTTGCCTAACATTGTTTTACACGAATCCTTCTTGCACTACAAGGGTTTTAGGGTTTGAGAAAAGTTTATAAATTCATTCTGAATGTGGGAGAAGAAGACCAAAAATATTGACATATATTTCTAGGAAAGTGAATAAATCAAGAAGTTTCAAACCCGTATCCCAAGAAATTCCAAGACCGTATAAAAGAGTCGGGAAAATATAGACCAACCTCACTTTCAAGTTACATTTTCTTTACCAATTTTTTCTTGTTTCAACCCTTAGACCACTCATACTCTTCCATATCCACACAAAATCGGCTAAGTAAACTCTTTCCCTTTTGTTTTTAGCATTCATTAGGTCAAAGACACTTTAGAAATCATTATTCGATTTGTGAATTTAATGTTGGAAGTTAATTAAATAAAAATATTCACTTGTAACATTATCCATCCTTTTTATGTATGTTAATTAAAAACATTCTTAAATTAAAATGGGTGATATTAACCCTAAAATTCTGGAATCACCCTCCTCTGATTTAAGATTTGAAGCTTTCATAGTCCATATTAGTAATAGCTTTTCCTTTTTTTTTATAAAGATAAAATGTAGTGTTTCTAGAGATTCATCTCTATCAAAATAATGCATCGAGAGACTTTTATTTGTCGATACTTGTTTTAGATACTTGTATTTCAGGTTGTTTTTGGTTAAATATATCTTTTGTATTCTAGTAAACACTTAAATTTAGTAATTAATTATTTGATAATGCCAATTTAGCTTAATCCTGAAATTATGATTTTTACACCTCTTCTAAACCTAATTGTTATATCCTTAATCTCTTCGTAAGAATTTCTCTCTCTCTCTCTCTCTCTCTCTCTCTCTCTCTATTACATTGTTTAATCCCTCACAAAAGCTTACATCAGTCTATTAGTCAAATTATTACACTTGCACGAAACTTTCCAACATTGCACATCCCTCCTAGATAAAATCATCATATAGTTTTGTTTGAAACTAATGGTTTTCTCCAAAATAATCCAAGAGTTAGTTTCTCAATTTGATATCTTCTATGGATAATTAATTTCCTCATAGCTCAAAATTAATGCAAAATGAAACCCATAGAACCCTATATAGGCAAGTCAAATGCACTCATTTACTCACCTCACATTTTAAAAGTCTTCAAGGAAAATATATCTCAAAAGGCACTCAAACCTCTCCTAAATTGTACCTAATAAAACAACACACATTAGGGGAATCTTTCGCATAAGTCTAAAGCACTCAAAACTAGGTTCTAGAGTCAAGCTTCTCAAGCTAAAATTCATCAAAAACTAAGTCAAGAACTAAGCAAGAAGGCCATTGTAAACATTATCAAGTGATCTATATTCTAATTTTCATTTATATAGTTACATTCATACAAATATAAAAATTATAGGTGGAGAAGTGCATGCAGTTTGAGGCCTCTTTGGAGTAGTGTCATTGTAGGGAATGTATGAATTTTAATTCAACCAAAACATTAATCCTTATGTAGGGTTTTCACCTTTTTCAGAGTTTTGATGTTTTTGGTTGATTTTAGAGGCTATCACACATTTCCAAGACCTAACATATTAGAATGGGGAATTTCTTAGTCAGTTGTAAGGGCACAAAAAGTTGCGAGTTCCATGATCTTCTGGTTGGGCTGTGAGTTAGGGACAAAAGTGCCAAAAAAAAATATGAAACTTTGGTCTAATTCTTATTGTTTGGCCCCTTTACATCCCTCACTTCTATAAATAGAATAAAGCATCTGAGGAATTTCCTTCATGTTCATCATTATGTTACACAAGGATAAAGTGTACGAGGCTCTAATAAACTCATTAACGATTATGTCTTATATTATAAGATAATACTTAATAATATGAAAAAAAAATTCTTACAATGAGCTTCAAGATATATTCATTCAAATTCTTCTATCTTCTTTACAAGAATACGTTATGTTTGAAAAATCTTGATCCATTGATGAGCTATGTCATACTTCAAAAGAATAGAGGTTGAGGTCCTAACATTGAACAAATTTAACTATGCATCTACCAACTAGAATGCTTCTACATCTAAATTCCAAAGTAAATATAATTGTAAATCTAAACCTAATGACACTAAATATGAAGCTAAAGTAAGCCGAATGTAATAGCTCAACTTACAAAGATTTAACTACAAGTCATTACTTTTTCACGCGAGTTCCCTCTTGTCCATATATTAAAAATTTTCTTGAGTTTAACCTTGTATCTCTCCCTCCTATTGTTGAAGTTGATATGATCAAGCCTCGAAACATATGCCAATTATAATTCTTAATGTGACTATAATAAATGTATTGGGCACTTTGTTTACAAGTGCTTCAAGATTTAACATGTTATGAAAAATATCATTGGAAACTTGAAAATAACTTGACATAAAATACATTTAGAGACATCCGTGCATATGCCCATGAAGTCAAAATAGACTTTTCTCTCTTTTTTCCAAAAATTCAATTTTGGTTGGGACATAGAATTACATACTAACCATATTTTACTGAGTTTTGGACCAATATATTTTTAACTAATTCTTTCAATTTCATCACATTCTTACAAACAAATATACCCCCTTATTTATCCTTTCATGACATAATAACCTTTGAAAGCATTTTTTATTATGGTAAAAGTGGGTTGAGGGGAATCAAACCCCATAACAAGATGTTACAAATGGAGAAAAATATTAAAAAATAAGAATAGAAAGAAGTTTCCTCTACCAAAGGCAAAGAGGAATTACATAAGCACATCCATACAAAAATTGAAACAAACAATCATCTAACTCATCCCGTATATTCCTTCCCATAGGATCTTAAATGCAAAGGGGATGATTTGCACTTGTCCTTTTCTTCTTTTTCCCCATAGTCATCCAACTTGCATCATTATTTGGATTTACATTTTCCTTACTTTGTGAACCCGAATAATCATGATTTTGGGTTTTGAGAGAAAAGGAATTGGAATCTTCAACAACATAATGGGTGTAGCTTTTCCCACAAGATTAGCGAAAGGAATTCCTTCCATAATCATTGGACCATGATCAATGTCGTTCTCAGAATATTCCTCTGAATCACTATTTAGTTAAACATATAGGTGAATAAGATATAATTTCTTCCACTCGCAAAGATCTACTTTTCTTTTTATTATTGCTCTATTTATCACACAATTAGTAGCAATATGCCCCAAATAAAAACGTCTTCTATATCTAAAAGGCAATCCTTCATAATAAGGAGGTTGGGTTCAAGATTTGTTTTGAACTTTTATTTCCATGTTATGAGGTAGGTATTTTGAGCTATCAAGCTCAACCGGTATTTGGGCATAAGTTTTATGAGTTAAATCAGTGGTTTGGGAGTCTATGCTCAAGATATTTCCCAACGTGTTTCCAATCGATATAAGATAGGAATGATACCATTTCAGTAGTTAGATTAAAATAGGGGAACCGAGGTTTCATGACAAGATAGTGCGCTTGGCATGCCCAAAATCCTCAGCTATGGTATCCCTATCAACTAGTGAAGTAAAAACAATGATAAAAAAATTCCCTTTGCATAAGGTTAGATGTCTAACCTTCCTTCCGGATGAGATACCAATGCTTTGAAATCCATTTTTGGAGGGCTAGAAGGTTGGGCCAAGAGCCACTAAATCTGCATATCGGGCGAGATCTTGATATAAATTCTTATATTTAAGAACATCTTCCCCAAAAGTGATATTGGGAATATTTGTGCAAGGTACCATGGTTTGGGTATTCCGATCCTCCCTTGCATCACCTCACTAAAGGTACAAGTTGATTGATCACCAAATAGCCTATGGTTGCTCCTATTATTTCGCTGACCCCTTGAGATCCGTCGAGCATGGGAATGGAGACACATAGGGATTTTGGTTTATCTTGTTCATTGCCATAATCAAAATCACTGATAGAGATTAAAGATAAATCTGCAACAATTTATTTTGGAGAAATCTGAGTAGGGGAAACAAAGTTTTAAAACCCACCACCACCAACATCAATACCATTGGATATTGCATTTTCATTTTTTTCATATTTATTTCACTTTGAACCGTCAAAGCACAAATAAAATTTTTCATACCCTTTGTTGTCTAGTTTGTGGCCCCCTGAGACACCCAAAAACAATTACATGACACATCACCACGTCTCCCCTAATTATCACTAGGCAAAAAACCACTAACAACCTTTGTGAAGGCATCACTTAGTTTTTCACTATTCTCCCCATTTTCTGAAAGCATATCTAAGCATATATAAACACTTATAAGCATATATAAAGTGACTAAACTATTAAATCATACCTCATGTAAGAACATGAGACTTTAAGAACTCTTCATACAAAATAAAACACTAAAGGCACTCAAATGATCCCTAAACTATGAAATAAATCTTGTAAATCCATTAGGAAGCACTCCCTTACAGTGCAGTGGCATCCCAATCCTAGATGCCTCCATTTTCATCCTACAAGCATTTGAGAAAGTTTGTTTAACTCAAATGAAGCATTTTCAAAGCACGGTTGTCAAGTTCTTATTATAATACAATAGACATAATATGCTAGGAAAATGGTGTGTGGTTTGAGCACTCTTCATAGTAGTGGTGAAGTTGGTAGTGCATAGGGATTACAACAGCCCACCTTACTTTGTTTTACATGAACTCCTTATTATACTACAATGGGTTTTTACATGAACTCCTTCTTGCACTACAAGGGTTTTAGGGTTTGAGTAGATTCTATAAATCCATTCTAAAGGTGAGAGAAGAAGACCGACAGACATTGACATACATTTCTAGGAAAGTGAAGCACACAAGAAGTTGTAAACATAGATTCCAAGAAATTTCAAGACTGTACAAAAGGGTCGGGACCGTCAAACACTATAAGATAAAGTATTGACCACGCTCGAGTTTAAAGTTACATTTTCATTAAGCAAGTTTTTTCTGTTTCAACACTTGGACCACTCAAACTCTTCCGAGATCCACACAGAATCAACTAAGTACATTACTTCCATTTTGTTTTTGGCATTTATTATGTCGATAGTCACTTTAAAAAGTGTTATTATGATGTGTGAAACTAATGTTGGAAGTCAATTAAATTAGAATATCCACCTATAACAGTATTCATCCTTTTTATGTATGTTAATTAAAAGCATTCTTAAATTTAAATCGGTGAGATTCACCCTAAAATACTAGAATCACACTCCTACAATGGGATCTGTTATTATGGATATATTTTTTTAATGATACTCTTGGGACATGTGACATTATTCTAGGATATCTTTAGATTCATAAGTTTTGGCCTATTCCTTTTATTATTTGTCAATTGTATGTGTTATGATTCTTATTTACCTATTCCTTCTTGTACAGGATCACCGGTTTCTAGACACATTCCTATTGAGTATATTCATGTTATATCAATATGTTATAACTCTTGCAATCATTTTCCTAAGTCTCCTCTTATATGGAATCAATTTACTAAGTATGCACACAACATTAGTGATGTGGGAGCATAACTTCATGGAGACCATAACTTTTGATCCCATTGTTAGATCGGCTTGAAATTTTACTGGGGCGGTAGATATGCATTAGTACTATATAGGGGTAAAATTTTCTTGCAAGGTTGTGGAAATTTAGCAAATTTTTGGGCCGGATTCCTTCATCTAGTGGCCTAAAATTGTCTTCAATCGTTTTTTTCCCTTTTGACTAGGTCTTAGAACTTTAATAACTTTTGTTGTGCTTGACAACTTGTTAGAATAAATAAAAATTCCGTGTGAGCCTTAATTTATGAAGTAATATTTGAAACACAAATTTTAGGACTCATCCCAGATTGTTTTTCTAGTAGGTAATTTTTGGCATTTTAGGGTTTTTGGCATTTTAGGGTTTTGGCATTTTAGGGTTTTTTTGGCATTTTAGGGTTTTTTTGGAATTTTAGGGTTTTTAGAGTAGATGTGAAATAAAAGGAGGATGGTAATGATGTAAAATTTAGTGTGGATTCCAGAATGAGGAGAAATTTATTTTGAAACTCTTTCTTTTTTTTATTTGCAAAGTTTTTTATGTGTGTTTAAGAGGTATTTCAACCTCTTACATTTGGATTCACATCAATTGGCTTAATCCTTATCCTATAATTCATAATAATAGTTAAATGCCCAAGCATCCTTCACTCACGAGAGTCCCATTTTTACCCTCCTAATTGTATCATAGAGTAGATATTTTTTCAATATTTCTTAAAAACACTAAAACATTTCAAAAATACAAGATAAAAACTTGAACATGGTTTGATATACTAGTTTTCTACTTTACATATGGTGTTTGTCACATGTTTTAATAGATAACATATTTTATATTCTATACACACATGTGTTTCATGAGGTATATGAGCATGATGTAGGATATAAAAGATTGTGCAATGACTATAGATGTTGGAATTTCCCTCTTACCTTGTGGCCTTGCTAATCTAGGGGCATCTTCTACACTATTGGGTGTTATTGTTTTATTACACAATGCTCTTTCACAACATGGTTATGTTATTTATCTAAATTTTTGGGAACAACACATATGGATTATGTTTTACTAGGATATCATGTTTCATTTACCTATTGCTACCATGTCTTTCTATCATTACACATTGGATTGCTTATATGTTTGTCTTATTTGTGCATCTTATGGACTTCTCTATGTGTGTGTGAATCTTAGGTTTCACTTATTTAAGGCCTAAATTTCCTTTTCTTATGTTCACATACAGACCTCAAAGCATATAAGTGTGTCCCACTTGGTGTCCAAAAAAACTTTAAAAACTAACTAGTAAATAAATATTTAAAAATACTATAATTTTTTTTAAAAATCAGGTAAATTCTAGATGTCATGCACCTTGGTATTAATAAACTCTTAAAAATGCATGTTTTAGTCATTTTATATGTGTTTGGATATGTTTTGGTTGTCATACATATTTTTTTGAAGGTACAAAAACTGTAAAAAAGTGGGACACAGTTATATGCTTTGAAATTACTGTCCCTTGAATGAATCTGTTGGTCTTTTCTAGGAATTCATATGTTACATTGAGTTTTGCAATTGTATTCTTACATGATTTCATGATTGTATAATTGTGCATGGTTGTTGTGTATGTTATCTCTATATTGTGGCTTCTACCCCACACACTCTTGCGAGGTTGGATTCTATACTTATAGCTATGTCCTAGTATATGGTCCAATGATGATTATGTGTTACATATGACATGGGCACACTTCAATGATTTTGAGATGATAAATTTATGTAATCTATCACTCACCTCAAAATAAGGGGAATTCAATGAGGTTGTTGCAAGAATATCAATTCAACTCACATACACATACATATAGATTATATATTATAGAATATGTAGTAAAATAAAATATAGGGTCACATGAACAAGAACATATAAAAATGATTCACGGAGCTTCAATTTGGATGAAATCATCTAATAGAGGATGAAATCATCAGAAGTCACTATCCTAATGGATAATATTGTCCTGGGAAGCCTTTTGAAATCTAATTCATAATTTTTTGGGACATATATGATTTTATATATCTTTAGTACAAATTCAGGTATAGATATATAGTTCATTGTAAATTTCACTGCATTTTGTACGTAATATGAGAAAAAAGAGCTTACATTATTCCTTTTCATCTTTGCACATTTAGAACACTTTTTACTCATGCAATGCATGGTGAGGAAGCATAAGTCTTGATTCCCTTTCAAATTTACATGAAATTTCGCATTCAACACCTAGATACATCTCGCATTCTTCTCGGTTCCATAAGTGGAAGGTTTTGGAGCCTTTAAATGCCCTTTAAGACCTTCTTCTCACTCTCTTTTGAAGGAGTTTTGGCTACCCAAACACCAAAACTTCATCCACTATCTAGTGTATTAAAACACCTAATTCCCTTTTTGGATTTGACTACTACAAATTGGAATTGATAACTGCTAATCCTCTAGGTAAAAATTTCAATTACTCTTTCTACATACTTCAAACACAAAGTTCCTCCTTCAACAATATGGACATTTTCTACACTTTATGTTGAAATTTTTTTCTTTTAGATCTTACGACCACCCAAGAATCTCAAGCACTTGAAAATAGTTGATAAAATACACTTTGTGCATTTGCAAACTTAGGTATATTTTCATGTAAAGGTATATTTTCATGTAAGAAAGTAAATTTCATTTCCAAACTTAAAGCAGGGAAAATGTAGACACCCAAATTTAGTAATTTACCACTTGATAATACCATTATTTGTTCAATCCATTAAACAATGACTTTAGCACATAGATTGAGCCTAAGTTCTATATTCTTAATAAAATTGAAAAACATTCTCTCCTTATTGAACTACTCATACGCTCACAAAAATTATTACATTAGTCACAAGAATTCCACTCATCTTAATTCTTGTGCACATAACTTTACATTCATGTGTCTTTCTCCTAGAGCAAACAATCCAATATGACCAAATCACCAAATAGTTTGGTGTTGGGAGGAAGCTGTCCTTACTAGCGCCACCCAATTGTAGTGCCCACTTCCCTTTGACACCTTTTTTATATTGATCACGATCTGCTGATTATATAATGGAAATGATTATGAACTTTATTATAGTATGATGTTAGATGTTAAACCATGGATTATTGTTGACTTCATTCAGTTATGATGCATGATGATTATTAGATACATTTTGGATATTGATGTTCATATCTTGTTTGACATGGTTATAATATGGATATTGTTCGGACATGTGATATTTGGATGTTTTGAGTAGACCTAGAAATGGAAATTATTTGATGATGATATAGTTGTTGAGTAAAATTGCAAATGATCTTGTTGGTTGCTTGGGTGTTGCTTTGTGATCCATATATCTAGATGATTTTGGAATTTTATTTATATTATTTTGGATGTTTTGATATGGCCATGAGGCCAAAGCAGGTATTCGTGTTTTGCGGGTTAAAATATCACTACAAATATTAGGGGATTGGAGACCAACCACATTGGAATTATAGATGAATTCAACAATTTCACCATGGTAACTTGTATTGTTCATGTGTGTGTGTTTGATTGTTAGGGATTCCCATGGGGGATCACCTTTAAATGTGACCAAGGGTTATGTGTATTTATTTATTTGGTTCCTTTTTATTGATGTTTGCATGTGTTTATTTTGTGGTGCATTGACCCTTTCATTATTTATTAAATGGTGTGTAATATTGTGAGTAATCATGTTGTTAAGTTAATTAATTAAAATATGTCATAAGAAAGTAATTGATAGAGTTGTTGGCCTTGTATTAAAGTGTTGTAAGAGATGTGTAAGTGATGTGTAAGTTAACTTTTGAGTGTGAAACACTTCATCTTCTTGGAAATTCGAATGTTTCCTTGAAGGCTTATTTTGGAGGCTTGTGGGACAAGTTAAACTTGTCCCATACCTCTTAAATTCATTTACCAACCATACCTATGGCTGGAGGGTTGATTTTAGACTTTTATAATGCATTTGTATAAGTCAAATTGTAAGTTTTTATTGCAATTTTCTTACATGGTTTAATTTCAGTCCTTTGGGGTGTGGGTTGGATTTGAGTATGTAAGTAAACTATCATATTTTTCACCCACCTATTTATTATTCATTGGAGAATGAAGTTGACCTTTGGGTTGGGGTTGAGGATGTGTGATGTGGCATCCTACATGGATCCACCTCATCCTCTTCTCTTCCCTCTTCTATAAAATTCGAATGGCTTGCCTTGTTTTGGGTTGCTTCACTTTTAAGACTTCATTCTTGGCGAATTCCTTGCTATTTTGGGAGCTCTTGCCTTTGGAGAAGTTTGAAGATTGTTTGCTTGGAAACAACTACTGTTTGGAACTTGGAAAACTCCACCATGGAGAGGTAAGAGCTTGGCTCTTGAAATGCTCTTCTCTTATGAATGTAAATGTTAATGTGTGAATGTTTTGGTATTTTTGTGGGTTGTTGGGTAGATGGCCTAGGAATGGTGTAGGAGAAGACTATGGGGTTTATTTTGTGGGAGGTATAAGGGTGGAGGGAGTTGGGATTTGGGTTCCACCTTACAAAGAAATAGCTTGCATTTCTTTACTCGTTATGGGGTGCCATAAGAGGTTGGGGAGGCATAAGGAAATGTGAGGAATAAGGGGTACTTGGGGAGGCATAAGGAATGTCAGGGTTTTGATATACTATATTTTAGCGGTTTGTAATTTAGGTGGTGATACCCATTTCCCCTTTTAGGAGGCATAAGAAGCATCCCCATAGTTTCTTGCTCCTTTGGCTTGCTTGATGAAGCCTCAGTAATGTTTGTCATGCTTTAATGTAGTTGTAAAATAAATTCTGTGTTGGCTGTGTTTTTATTGTGAAAATGTTGCTTGTGTGTTTGTGGAAGCCTGTTGTTACCATGAGTTGGATCACATCTTTTATTGCATTGTGGTTAGGGCTCAGGGGCCAATGAAGAAGGATGGCTTCTCCTTTTCATTGGATGTCTTGGTTGGGTGGAGAGCATTTCCTTTCCCTATTCTTGTCGTGATCACAATTTGGAAGAATGAGAAATATGCATGTTGTTGTTACGGAGTGAGAAAGACAGGTTTGTGATCCCTTGTGAAATGAAATCTTATTGTAACATTTCCCACTTGAAGTGGATGAACTTGTATATTTTTGTAATGGAAAGATGTTGTATTGGTTATGAAAGTGTAAATTGAAATGTGAAAGAGACATACTCTGTTCTGTTCTTTTGAAAGCAAGAAATTGTGTTCTGTATGATGAAATTGAAGAATGAAAGAAGGAAGTTGTAAATTTGTCTTTTGGAATCAATAAAGGATTGCATAACCTTCCTCAAATTGCATCATTGTATTGAATTTGATCACCTAAATGTGAGTTGTAATATCTGTTTGAAAGAAAGAAATGCGTATGAAGGAAATGTAATACTCTGTTTTGTGAAGTGCATGATTTGAAAAGAATAAAAGTTGCATTCTTGTCTTTATAATTTGATTGAAGGAATGAAACCTATTTGAAACTAGCATGAAATGAATTCATTTGTAAGGAAAGTAAAATAAGAACCATTGAGTTAATTTTGTTGTTTCCATTTCTGCTTCACGTTAAACTCTGCAAATTTTACCAGAAATGAACCGACCAAACTGCAATCAAGAAATAACAATGAAAAGTTAAAATTGAACATGCTAGGTTATAAATGAATGCTATTAGACAAAAGCACTTAAGGGAGAATCCTTCAAACCTTGCAAAAATGGGCTCAACCCTCTTACAGTCATTTTGCTGTCAAGAGATGTAGATTTTCAAATTGCAAATCAAATCAGAAAAATTGAATCTTGAAATCCTTCTTAAATCCATCTAAGAACAATTCTTCATGTCTATTTGACATGTTGAGAGAGAAAGAAGATCAAATTGAAAAAATTTATAAGTTAAAATTTACCAGTTTGCATTGTAAAGCCTGCAGAATGTTTTTACAAAATTGAAGCATTAAACTTCATCAAAATTAAAAATTAATGATTCTTGTGTAAAGAGGATGTCGAGATATTTCTAGAAAGTCCTCGTTTTCCCAAAACCAAGCTCTCTATCAAAAGTTATGGCCTTCTGAAGTTTTTCTTCATTTGGCGTCAAAAAATAATTCTAACTATCAAAATAAAAATTTGGGAAAACTTTCTAAATTTTCCCACCCACCCCATAGCCAATCATGAGTTGCCACGTGGTGATGCGAGGCATCGGTGGGGAAGCGGGTTCCTTTCTATAGAGCTTGAACCAGATTTAATAAGAAAAATACACCAGAAATAGAATAATGGAGTTTTGATATTGAAAACTTCCAGGATGTATTATTCATAAAGAGATTACAATATATAGAGAAATGACATCCTTAAAGTAAGGAGTCAACTTCTATCCCTCATACCTCTCTCATGATCACTCAAAGCATCCCACAAATCTCTCCCAACTTATCTCATCCCTATAAGATCTCTCACACTCCTATCAACGTGAGTTGTTCTCACAACTTCACAATTATTCTAAACTATATTATTAATAATGTTACACAATATATAATATTATTCCTAACATTCACTCCCCTATTGTTAACATTATTATTTCCACACATACACTCCCCTAATGTGAACAATGTAGAAAAGAATAGTTACACTTTCTCTGCAGCTTGCACACCCCTGTTTGCTCATGATCTTGGTACACATATGGACCTCAGTCCAAGGTAAGAACCCCTGTTCATGAACCTCTGTTCATCAATACGAACCCCTGTTCGACAATAACGGACCTCTGTCCTAGGTACGAGCCCCTGCTCATGAACCTCTATTCATCCTCTTCAAGTATCATAATGCGACTTTGTACTTGTGTTTTCTTCTTTCTATTACAACATTACATCAAGGAGGTTTATAAAAGGAAATCACAATTGAACAAGAATTTCTTTCTATTCTTATTATAAAACACACAACTGAAATAAATTGGTCACCAAATCAGTACCACGGCCTCGTCGATGGTGCCTGACGAGAGGTCGTTGATCAACCTCCTTCCTCCGTTGCCTCCGGCCTCCATCGAATGTCCCTGCTAACTCAGCAGAAAGTATAGCCGAGGACGATACGCGTTCCCTGTCGCGATATAGGGCAGGGTCGAGGGGCGGAGCCCCCGAAGCCAAGAATAGTTTTCATTTGCATTTTTCCTTAAAAATTGAGTGTCGGATTACACTGAAAATGCACTCATTTGTCCTTTTTTTTTTTTAACAACTTTTCGACTCAATTTTGATGACAATAGAATGACAACAAACAGATACCCTAAAATCACCTATTTTGACATTTTTAATGACTCTCAAAGACACTAAAAATAACTCAAGACTTCAAAAATATCAAACCTATTGTATATCGACTAAATAAGTTAAAACTCGCATCGACCTTATAAAGACAAGACTCAATTTTTTATTTTTTATTTTTTATTTTGATGATGGTAACATTCAAATATTACTTTTTACTATGTCACATTAACTAAAACATAATCGAGAAACTAAAATCTTTCACTCAACCAACCTATAACTCAAACAAAACAAAGACTTAACTTGGGAGTTAGAGGCGTGGAACAGCAGAACGTGCCAAGCGAAAGTGTTGAAGACCAAACGAAGGCAAAAAACTGGACACGTGGATGTTCCTTCCAATGCGCGCATCTATCAATTACACTGCCGTGCTCACAGTATGAATCAAGAGGCACGTTTCAACATCTTTCAGTTACTGTAGTAATTGTAGAAAATCCAGACGGAGATGCAGTATAGCCAGCATACCCAACACGAAAAACTGTTTGTGAAGAATTCCCACTGGCATGAGGACGATTAGATTTGCGTTTTAGAGCTCCAGATCTGAAGAATGAATGCCGATACTCTTGAATATATTGACCTCGATTATCCCAGATCCGGTCAAAGAGAGGAACCAAATAGCTTATACCGTCTAAAAATTTCTCTCGCAGATCTTCACAGATTCATTGCATGCGTTTTTGATTTCGTTGTCGAGCAGATTATAGGATTGGATCATGGAATAGAAGAGCAACAGCAGGAAAAGTTATGAAAACCAGATCACTGTGAAGTCAACTTCGAAAATTATGAAAACTTGGACGTTTTTCTCTGTGCTTCCATTGCAGTTTGTTTCCCGAAAAAAGAAAATGGATCAATTTGTGTGCTCGCATGGATCCCTTGAGAGATGTACGCTAGTGGCCAAAGCTTTCAAGATACCTCCGAAAGCATATAACTGCAATCCTCAGCTATAGATTTGAAATTAATCTCGATTCTTCAACATCACCCAATGTAGATTTGGTGGCAGAATTCACGTTTGGATGAGGATTGCCACAGAATGTAGATTGCAGTCCGTATGAGCCAACACGCATTGAATATCCACGTCAATTTGAGCTTGCAAGTGGACAGCGAGAACGAGCCAATACTACTCCAAATCAGTCGATCCCAATTCTTCTACTGTTGACAACTGTCCACATTGACATTTCAACTACCTGCCACGTTATGTCCATGAGATTGACAAGAATGTAGGAACTTTGACAGATCCACGACTGCAGAAAGCACAAATGACTATGAGTGGAGATGGAATGAATGCGTGGAAGACTGCAATTGTCGATGGAATTGATGATGGTTCCGGTAGGAGTCTGAGCTGCGCCTGGGTATGATCATCAATAGAATGCAATTAGAAATGGTAAGAATTGAGTCACAGCTTGTGGTGCCTTTGCCAATCAACACAATAAGACCAATCTAGAAGAGCATGCAAAATACGAACTGGGCAGGGTCGCAGATCCCTAATGCTGGAAGAGCTCGCCAGGTTAACACATAGAACCCATCAATTTCAACAACCTCATAAATTCATCTCTTGACAAAAATATGCATCCATGCCGTCTCACCAGAACCGTGTTGATCCAAGACGTAAACCATTAATCAACCATTATGCTGAGGAACATCACTGCTCTGATACCAAATATAGAGCTTGAACCAGATTTAATAAGAAAAATACACCAGAAATAGAATAATGGAGTTTTGATATTGAAAACTTCCGAGATGTATTATTCAGAAAGAGATTACAATATATAGAGAAATGACATCATTAAAGTAAGGAGTCAACTTCTATCCCTCATATCTCTCTCATGATCACTCAGCATCCCACAAATCTCTCCCAACTTATCTCATCCCTATAAGATCTCTCACACTCCTATCAACGTGAGTTGTTCTCACAACTTCACAATTATTCTAAACTATATTATTAATAATGTTACACAATATATAATATTATTCCTAACACTTTCGCCTTTTGCATTTTTAGAAAATTTTGGGAAAATTTTCTAAATTTTCCCCTCCACCCCCAGCCCAATCGAAGCTACCACATGGCATCACGAGGAACCGAGCGGAGGTGTGGGTGAATTTTACCCTTTTCACCCCTCTAGGCATTAAAAATATTTTATCCCCGTCACCCCGCTTTCCCCGCGTTGGCTTAGGAGACACCACATGTTCCTTGCGGACTAGCGGACTCGTGGGAACATGGGTGTAAAGGTGGGTTTTCGCCCACACGGGAAATTTCAAACGTCTGCCGCGGCCCCGCCGACCCTCCTCCGGGAAAAATTTATCCTGCGGCCCACAGAACTACCCCTTGCGAAAATTTTGTCCCTTGGGCCCGCAGGCCTGCTCTTGGGGAAAATTTTCACCCCAAGGCCCGCCGGCCCATAACTTTTGAAATACATGGGATTCGGTGGACTTCTTTATATCACCTTTGGAAAGGTGAGGACATTTCATATCCAATGAGAATGGTTTAGGGAAATTTTGAATGCATTAATTTTGAGAAAAAACAAGTTGAATATTTAAATCTTGTTAGAGAGTGGGTATGGTGAGGAATTACCCTCTTAACCTAATTGAAATTTCTAACCCTAAATTTTGGACCTTGTGACCTCTAATATTTGTTAACAAAAGAAAAGGATATTCTAGTAGATTAGAATCGATCTGGAACCTATTAGTGAAAATTGTTGTCTTGTAACCTAGTTGTAGACTCTTTTAAAAATATATTCCATAATTTTTCCTAACTAAACCTAGGTGGCTCTTGGGTCTCTCAAGTGGGCTATTTTAGTGCGCACCACACTTGGTATTAGATCGAGTGGTTCAAAAGCTTGGGCCATTGGGCACACTAGAAAACTTGAGACATGAACTTTAAACCTAGCACACTTTTAAATCTAGAAAACAACTTAGTTAGAAATTACATATTTTAGTAAACATGGAAATTGAATAAAACTTAGAAAGATGAACTAATTCTCGCCTTGGTTTGTGTAGGAGGCACAAATGGGATGAGGGTCTTTTCACATAGACCTAGACTTACCACCACTAGATCATGTTGTAGTAGCCATCCTACCACAGATTTTGCAGACTCTTCAAGATGTTAATGCCGCTCTACACGGAGGATCAGTAGGAGGACATGCAGCCAGACATGATAGAGTCACTTCCATTGAGGGTCATGTATCTCCTCGACCCAACAAGGAGCATGGAGGAGAGAACTTCCATGTAGAGTCAACCAAAGTAGAGTCACCATAGAGGGGACAGGGTGACCGAGTTTCAAGACATAGGGAGAGGTCTCAGAGCCCTAGGCTTAGGGATGAGCATGCAAAGAGGCCTAAAGGCTGTTAGACCACAGCTACAGATCACATCAGGGAGATCCTGAAGCTTCGGCCATCACATTATTCTAGTGACACGGGTGGATTTCAGGCAGAGGCCTGGTTGGTGAGCTTGAGAGGATGCTTCAAGCTCTGTCCTTGTTCTAGTAACACGAAGCTCATGTTACGATCCATTTACTGAGGGATGGAGTTGGTGTCTCGTCGCGGAAAAAGGAGTAGAAGCTCCATGTTGATTCTAAGACAGTTACCTGGGAGCTCTTTGAGGAGTGTTTCCGAAGTAGGTATTTGTCATGGAGGTTCATACAACAATGGATAGATGAGTTTCATGACCTCAACAGGCATCTCTTATAGTGGCTGAGCATGAGAGTAGATTTCTAGATCTACTCCAGTAGGTTGATTACATGTAGGATGACTAAGTGCGAATCCACAAGTTCATACAGGGGGTGAATCTAGACATTGGAGGTACAGTGTGGATTCATTGTCCATGAGACCTTGAGGCCATCGAGACGACCTATATAGTAGAGGAGACTCAGGGAAAGACCCAGCAGGCTAGAGATCGAGTTTGGAGCTGCATATAGTAGATGCAAGACAACAGATCGAGGGGGTCAATACCTCTTCCTCATGGTGGACAGGGTTCAACATAGTCATCTTTTATACCGTAGCAGTAGTAGCACAGTCCCGCCCACCTTAAAGACCTCCACAAAGGTTTGATGCACAGAGAGGTCGGAGTATGGGGCCTCCTCTTAGGGGTCCCCTCGGGACACATGGTTCTGAGAGCTCACTCGGCGGGAGCTCGCCAATAGAGACCTTAGTAGACCACATGGGTGGATCATCGGGATCCACACCACATACCTCTAGAGTATCGACCGGACCTGATACACAAGGGAGAGGATCAGGCGGTTGTTTTGGGTGTGGTGTTACTAGACATTTTTGGAGAGACTACCCAGAGAACCCTAATAATAGGGGTAAGACACGAGATCTCAAAGCCTACCTTGGTGATATGGGGCATAATCATAGGATGTACATAGCGGTCAAGAATAGCCGGGAATAGCATCAGAGTATAGTTATTGAGACTATAGGTAACATTGGAGGCATTCCTACCTCCATTTTTTTTATTCTGGTTCTTTTGATTCTTTTATTGTACCATCTTTAGTAGAGAGCGATGCAAGCTGGTGGAAATTAGGTAGGGTCATAATTGGGATGTTGAGATGGCTTCTGGAGCCAAGATCTCTATAGAATCCTTAGTCAAGGAGTGTGTAGTGGATTTGGGACCTTTCACCACTACCTCAGATCTTTGTATCCTTCCGTTGGGCTCTTATGGAGTCATCTTGGGTATGGACTGGTTATCTACACACAGAGCCAAAGTGGATTGTTACCACATGATCATATCTTGCATAGATGATCTAGGAGAGGAGGCGAGTGATAGTGGGGGTCAGGAGACCCATTTCTATTCACACCATCTCCGCTATACATTTTAAGCGGTGTGTGCGATCTGGGTTATCGGATGTATCTGTTACATATGATGTGACAGATCATAAGATGGGTCTAGTGGACCATCGCTAGATTATCATCCCATTTTGAGAGAGTTTACGAGATGTCTTTCGGGGAGCTACGGGGTTACCACCCCACGTGATATTGATTTTCATATAGATCTAGTTCCAGGAGCAGATCCTATCTCACGAGCACCTTACCGGATGACTACCCCTGAGCTCTACAAGCTCAAGTTATAGCTTGAGGGCGTTACGGAGAAGGGCCTAATTTTTCCTAGCTTGTCCCCTTGGGGTGCACATATGATCTTTGTAAAGAAGACGGATGGATCCTTGCGGTTATGTATTGATTACCACCAGCTAAATAAGGTAACGATCAAGAATTGTGATCCCCTTCCACACATTGATGATTTATTTGATCAGATGAAGGGAGCCACAAATTTCTCTAAGATAGACCTTAAGTCAGGCTACCATCAGTTGAGGATTTTTGAGGTGAACATTCATAAGACCGCCTTCCATATGATATATGGCCACTATGAGTTCACAATGGTACCTTTTGGTTCAACTAATGCCCCCACAATATTTATGAGTTTTATGAATGGGGTATTTTGGACTTTCTTAGATCACTTTGTGCTCATCTTCCTTGATGAAATTTTGATTTACTCACATACGCGTGAGGAACACGAGGGGCACCTTCGCCAGGTTCTTCAGTGTCTTCAAGAGCAGAAACTTTACGAGAACTTGGAGAAGTGTGCATTCTTTTAGACAAAGGTACAGTATTTGGGACATATCATTTCTGGGAAAGGTATCACCATCGATCCTTCCAAGATTAGAGCTATTATGGATTAGCCAGCACCCACTATTGTGATTGAGGTGCGCAGCTTCATGGGACTAGTAGGTTACTACAAGAGATTTGTTCAGGACTTCTCTCAGATTACGCACCCTATCACTTCCCTTCAACGGAAAGGGAAGAAGTTTATTTAGTCGAGACAGTAGAAAGCCTTTAGTACACTAAAGGAATGTATCACTATAGCACCTATCCTTGCAGTGTCGGATCCATAGGGTGAGTTTTTCATTTACACGGATGCTTCTTTAGTAGGGCTTGGAGGTGTGTTGATGTAAGAGGGCATAGTAGTGGCTTTTGAGTCTCGCAAACTCAAGGATTATGAGCTTAATTACCCAACTCATGATCTCAAGCTTACGGTAGTTATGCATGCTTTGGTTCGATGGAGGCACTTTCTGCTTGGTCAGAGATTCACACTCAGGACAGATCACCTGAGTTTTCACCACCTATTCACGCAGTCCAATCTCAACGCTTGTCAGTGGCGTTGGATGGAGTTTCTTTGTGAGTATGATATGAAGATAGAGCATGTGAAGGGGATGGAGAATGTGGTGGCAGATGCTCTCGGTAGATGAAGACATGTAGCTATGGCCACCTTAGTAAGCACTGCATTTACGGAAGCGGGATTCTTGAAGCTTCCTCTTAACAACTTCTACATTGAAGTTTGAGCAGAGATCGAGTCTCAGAGACCTCTCGAGGGGAAGTTTGATTTTTTTCCTTAGAGGCAAATGGTCTTCTCGGACATAGAGGCCGGATTTATGTTCCCAAAGATGGAGGCTTGAGACAGGAAATTTTGACAAAGGCACATCGAGCACCCTATTCAGTCCATCCGGGGTGAAGAAGATGCACGCTACCTTGAGACAGTTGTATCATTAGAGAGGACTTCATAGAGACATGGCCTAATTCATGTCATGAAGCTTAGAGTTCCAGAAAGTGAAGGCCGAGCATCAACATCCAGTTGGCCTTCTCTTTCCTCATGCTATACCGGAGTGGAAATGGGACACCATTTCCATGGACTTCATTGTTAGGCTATCGATGTCAAGATATCACCATGACGCCATCATGGTCATGGTTGATAAATTGACAAAAGTGGCTCACTTTTCTCTGGTGAGGACCACTTATACAACCAATGCAGTGGCACGGGTATATCTTGATGAGATTTTCGGAGGTTGCAGGATTCCACGGAAGATCATTTTATGATGCGATCCTTTGTATACTTCCCATTTACGGAATCCCATGCAAAGCACGCCCTTGGGATAAGAATCAACTTCAGCATAACATATCACCCTGAGATAGATGGATAGACTAAGCGGGTGAATCAAATTTTAGAGGATATGCTTAAGATGTATGTGATGGATCATCAGTCTAGATGGGAAGAGTACTGTACTTGGTGGAGTTTACGTACAATAATAGTTTTGATTTCTATAGGTATGGCTCCTTTTCGGGCTTTGTATGGTAGAGAGTGTAGGAAACTGTTAGTTGGGACGGGTTAGAGGAAATGGTTTCTCTTGGACCATCTTTCTTTGCGGGAAATGGAGCAAAGTAGGTGGTTTTTATCGGACGAGAGACTGCAAGAGGCACATGATAGGTAGAAGAAGTACGTAGATCAACATAGGATGAATCATAGTTTTGATGTGGGCATGAAGGTATTCCTTCGTGTTAGGCCACACAAGAGCCCTATCCGTTATGGAAAAGGTTCTAAGTTAGCTCCTAGATTCGTGGGTCCTTTTGAGATCTTAGAGTGTATCAACCCTTTGGCCTACCATCTAGCATTGTCACTCAGCTTGTCTCACGTACATGATGTTTCATTTCTTAGGAGATATGTTCCGATCCTTCTCATGTGTTATATTAGACACCTTGCGGAGTGTAGGATCAGGGGAAGGTGATGGTGGAGCCCGTTTGCATCCTAAATTGTAGGACCCTAGGCCTTTGAGGCAGAGAGGTTGATCAGGTCCAGTGCAGTGGGAAAAATATGATGAGATTGTAGCCACATGGGAGGATGCTACTTTGCTACGAGTTTAGTTCCCACATTTGTTCTAGTGACTTCTAGGAGGAAGTCAAGTCTCGGGGAGTGGGATGTAGTGCCCACTTCCCTTTGACACCTTTTTGATATTGATCATGATATTGTTGATTATATTATGGACATGATTATGGACTTTATCATAGTATGATGTTAGATGTTAAATCATGGATTATTGTTGACTTGATTCAATTATGATGCATGATGATTATTATAGACATTTTGGATATTGATGTTGATATACTGTTTGACATGGTTATACTATAAATGTTGTTTAGACATGTGATGTTTGGATGTTGTGATTAGAACTAGAAATGGAAATTATTTGATGATGATATAGTTGTTGAGTAAAATTGCAAATGATCTTGTTGGTTTATTGGATGTTGTTGTGATCCATATATCTAGATGATTTTGAAATTTTATTTATATTATTTTGGATGTTATGATATGGCCACGAGGTCAAAGGAGAAATTCGTGTTTTGCACGTTAAAATATCACAACAAATATTGGGGGATTGGAGACCAACCACATTGGAATTCTAGATGAATTCAAAAAGGTCACCATGGTAACTTGTATTGTTCATATGTGTGTATTTGTTTGTTAGGGATTCTCATGGGGGGGGTCACCTTTAAATGTGACCAAGGGTTATGTGTATTTATTTATTTGGTTCCTTTTTATTGATGTTTGCATGTGTTTATTTTGTGGTGCCTTGACCCTTTCATTATTCATTAAATGGTGTGTAATATTGTGAGTAATATTGTGAAAAATTTCATCTTCTTAGAAATTCGAATTTGTCCTTGAAGGCTTATTTTGGAGGCTTGTGAGAAAATTTAAACTTGTACCATACCTCTTAAATTCATTTACCAACCATACATATGGTTGGAGGGTTGATTTTAGACTTTTATAATGCATTTGTGTAAATCAAATTGTAATTTTGTATTGCACTTTTCTTACATGGTTTAATTTCAGTCCTTTGGGGTGTGGGTTGGATTTGAGTATGTAAGTAAATTGTCATATTTTTCACCCACCTATTTATTATGCATTGGAGAATGAAGTTGACCTTTGGGTTGGGGTTGAGGATGTGTGATGTGGCATCCTACATGGATCCACCTCATCCTCTTCTCTTCCCTCTTCTATAAAATTCAAATGGCTTGCCTTGTTTTGGGTTGCTTCACATTGGAGACTTCATTCTTGGGTGAATTCCTTGCTATTTTGGGAGCTCTTGCCTTTGGAGAAGTTTGAAGATTCTTGCATGTTGTTTGTTGGGTGGATTTTTGGATTGTTTTCTTGGAAACAACTGTTGTTTGGAACTTTGTAAACTCCATCATGGAGAGGTAAGAGCTTGGCTCTTGAAATGCTCTTATCTTATGAATTTAAATGTTAATGTGTAAATTTTTTTGCATGTTTGTGGGTTGTTAGGTAGATGGCCTAGGAATGGTGTAGGAGAAGACTATGGGGTTTATTTTGTGGGAGGCACAAGTGTGTTTTAGGGAGGTATAAGGGTGGAGGGAGTTGGGATTTGGGTTCCACCTTACAAAGAAATAGCTTGCATTTATTTACTCGTTATGGGGTTCCATAAGAGGTTGGGGAGGCATAAGGAATGTCAGGATTTTGATATACTATATTTTGGCGGTTTGTAATTCAGGTGGTGATACCCATTTCCCCTTTTGGGAGGCATAAGAAGCATCCCCCATAGTTTCTTGCTCTTTGGCTTGCTTGATGAAGCCTCAGTAATGTTTGTCATGCTTTAATGTAGTTGTAAACTACATTCTGTTTTGGACTGTGTTTTTATTGTGAAAATGTTGCTTGTGTGTTTGTGGAAGCCTGTTGTTGCCATGAGTTGGATCACATCTTTTATTGCATTGTGGTTGGGGCTCAGGGGCCAATGAAGAAGGATGGCTTCTCCTTTTCATTGGATTCCTTGGTTGGGTAGAGAGCATTTCATTTCCCCTACTCTTGTTGTGATCACAATTTGGAAGAATGAGAAATATGCATGTTGTTGTTCTGGAGCTGAGAGAAAGATAGTTTGACAGTCCCTTGTGAAATGAAATCTTATTGTAACCTTTCCCACTTGAAGTGGATGAACTTGTATATGTTTTGTAATGGAAAGATGTTGTATTGGTTATGAAAGTGTAAATTGAAATGTGAAAGAGACATACTCTGTTCTGTTCTTTTGAAAGCAAGAAATTGTGTTCTGTATGATGAAATTGAAGAATGAAAGAAGGAAGTTGTAAATTTGTCTTTTGGAATCAATAAAGGATTGCATAACCTTCCTCAAATTGCATCATTGTATTGAATTTGATCACCTAAATGTGAGTTGTAATCTCTGTTTGAAAGAAAGAAATGCGTATGAAGGAAATGTAATACTCTATTTTGTGAAGTGCATGATTTGAAAAGAATAAAAGTTACATTCTTGTCTTTATAATTTGATTGAAGGAATGAAACCTATTTGAAACTAGCATGAAATGAATTCATTTGTAAGGCAAGTAAAATAAGAACCATTGAGTTAATTTTGTTGTTTCCATTTCTGCTTCACGTTAAACTCTGCAACTTTTACCAGAAATGAACCGACTGAACCTGCAATCAAGAAATAACAATGAAACGTTAAAATTGAACATTATAGGTTATAAATGAATGCTATTAGACAAAATAACTTAAGGGAGAATTCTTCAAACCTTGCAAAAACTGGCTCAACCCTCTTACAATCGTTTTGTTGTCAAGAGATGTAGATTTTCAAATTGCAAATCAAACAGAAAATTGAATCTTAAAATCTTTCTTAAATCCATCTAAGAACAATTCTCCATGTCTATTTGACATGTTAAGAGAGAAAGAAGATCAAATTGAACAAATTTTATAAGTTAAAATTTACCAGTTTGCACTGTAAATCCTGCAAAACGTTTTTACAAAATTGAACCATTAAAATTCATCAAAATTAAAAATTAATGATTCCTATGTAAAGAGGATGTCAAGATATTTCCAGAAAGTCCTCGCTTGCTAAAAACTGAGCTCTCTATCAAAATTTATGGCCTTCTGAAGTTCTTCTTCATTTGGCGTCAAAAAAAAAAATTCTAACTATCAAAAAAAATTTGGGATTTTTTTTAAATTTTCCCCACTACCCCGCCATCAATCAAGAGCTGCCACGCAAAGCATCACGAGGCATCAGTGGGGAAGCAGGTTCTTTTCTGTCTTTTGCAATTTTAGAAAAAATTGGAAAAAATTTCTAAATTTTTCCCGCCACCCCGCTGCCAATCAGGAGCTGCCACATGCCATCGCGAGGCGTCAGCGGAGGCGCGGGTGAATTTTACCCTTTTCTCCCCTCTAGGTGTTAAAATTATTTTATTCCTGCGACCCCGCTTTCCCCACGTTGGCTTAGGAGGTGCCACATGTCCCTTGCGGACTTGCGGACTCACGGGTGCAAAGGTGGTTTTTCGCCCCACGTGGGAAATTTCCAAAACGTATCCTACGGCCCCGCCGACTTGAATCCTCCTCCAAGAAAAATTTCTCCCGTATCCTCGTAGACTTGCCCCTGGGGAAAATTTTCTCCCCTGGGCCCACAGCCCGCTCTTGGGGAAAATTTTCACCCCAAGGCCCGTCGGCCCATAACTTTTGAAATACAAGGAGTTCGGTGGACTTCTTTATATCACTAGAAAGGTGAGGAAATTTCCTATCCAATGGGAATGGTTTAGGGAAATTTTGAATGCGTTAATTTTGAGAAAAATCAAGTTGAATCTTTAAATCCTGTTAGAGAGTGGGTATGGTGAGGAATTACCCTCTTAACCTAATTGAACTTTCTAACCCTAAATTTTGGACCTTGTGACCTCTAATAATTGTTAACAAAAGAAAAGTATATTCTAGTAGATTAGAATTGATCTAGAACTTGTTAGTGACAATTGTTGTCTTGTAACCTGGTTGTAGACTCTTTTAAAAAAATTATTCCATAATTTTAACTAATCCTAGGTGGGTCTTGGGTCTCAAGTGGGCTTTTTTAGCGGGCACCACGCCAATGGTAAATTTATCAATTTGATATATTTTAACAAGTTGCTACTTTCACTATGGGTCGTCCTTAATGAAAAACTATATATATCCACCAAACCCTATAGAAAAATTCAAATGCACTCATCTACTCACCTAAAAATACCGAACACTTTCATGAGATCTAATGCAAATATCTCTCAAAAGGCATTCAAATATCTCCTAAATTCCCCAAGAAACAACATCCATTAGAAGCATCCCCACACAAGTATGAAGCACTTCAAACTAGGTTTAAAGATCAATTTTACCAAGCCAAGATCCATCAAAGCCAAGTTAAGCTCAAACAAGCCAAGCTAGTACAAAAAATTATCAAGTGATCAGGTTATCAAATATATTTGCATCTATATAGTATTATATATCTAAGTGGATAACTATGTGGGGTTTGAGGCCCCTCTTTGGAATAGTGCTAATGTAGGTGGTATAGGAATTGTACTTCAACCCAACGATTAATCCTTTTGTAAGGGTTTTAGCCAAAGGTAGAGTTTTGGATGAATTCAAATGATTAAAGAGGGTTTCAAACATTTGCAAGACCTAATATTTCGAAAAAAAAATTCCAATCATTCGAAAATATTCTAAAAAGTTGCAAAAATCCATTAACATCCTAGAACAAACATCTAGTAGGACAAGTTTGTGAATTTTTTGATTCAAAAGGAACATTTTCATCCTAACAAATAGTGCAAAGCCATAATTTGAGATAAATCATTTGTGAGACATTTCCGACCTTTTATTCATTTGTCACACACAAATCAAAGTGTCCAAACCACTAAAATAGCTAATTGCACCCACCTTATCATGTTTTACTACATTCAACACATGTTTTAATCAACATGTGTTCTAATTATTCTATATGTATATTTTTGTCTAAATATGCATATTGTTTCTAACAATAATCTAGATTCAAATAAGTAAAGGAATTCCTCCCCTTTCCACACACTTTTTATTTTTGTGTGTTGAATCGGTTATACTCAAATGCTAAAGCAAATTTTTAGAAGCAACCACTCCCACAACACAATAATTGTTTCATATTTAACTCCACATTTATGGGCCTTCGATAGCTAACTCTACCACGAAAAGTAACATAAAATAAATTGTTTGTAAAGTTGTTGGGAAAATCTTATTAGAAAATTTTGACACTTTCGCGGGGTTTCCCACACCGAGATGTGTTTGGTGTAATAGGAAAATTGACATCTATTACTATGAATAAAGACACGTCCTTGTGAAAAGTTTAATTTTTTTGCAGGCATAAAATACATAAATCTCGTTTATTTGAATGTAGTGTTCATCTATAATATTAGTTGTCATTATTTACTACGAAAATTTGTCAAAAAAGACGATAAAATTATTAATATTTTAAAATGTAAAATAAAGGAGGACTTTAAAATTAATATCCCTTAACATTTTTCAAATGAATAAACAAACAATTAAATTCTTTTGGATTTCTAAAACAACTAACCTGTATTCCTCAATGCGTACATGATCAGAGTTATTATTATTATTTATAAAGCTTAGAGCATCAAGAGTCCAATTAGTTTTAAAAACACAAATTACTAGGAACATTAGGAGGACAATGTCAATTGCTGTAAATTGATGCGTGTATTACAGAATATAACAAATACCTTCATATTCATCATTTCAATAATATGTTCTGGTTGTGAGAAGAAACAAGGCATGTGATAGGATGGTGTGGATAGACTAATTGTCCCGTGCACCACGACATTGTCGAACAATTGGCATATTAATATGTGGAGATTCTGCAAAACGAGCTGATTATGTGTGTGCCTGCCGTGTTCTCATTGCTTCTCATGCAGTCAACCGTTATTGGGAATATTTGCAAGGGACTGTGAAACATGTTTGTTTGTGTAGGGTAACCTTTGTTCTCGTTGATTCTGCAATACTCTCATTATGTAGCTGGACTGCATGACCGTTGTATGGCATTATGGTTTCTGACCTTTGTGCATTTAGTATTGGTGTTTTTTTTTTGGCGAGTCAAAGTATAGAGTGACATCTTTATATATAAGTATTTTTCGTTTTATATTACTTACCTGATTGGGTGGAAGCAAAATTGGATCGTTCCATGCGGCTTGCACGGATGAGCTCAAGTGATAGCATTGAGATAATCAACTATGGTAAAGTCGAGAAATTATTTAAGGATTTTATTTGGACCAGGTCGGAAGATAGCAAAGGTTTTCACATAGTGGTTTGGGATATTTGTTGCAAACTTAGAGAAGTCGGAGGATTAATGCTTATTGATGTCAAGTTTTAAGGCCAAGTTCTTAGTACTAAATGGATTATAAAAGTTTTGGAAGAGTATGAAACTTGGAAAATTTTGTTCACAAATTGCATTTTTATGGAGCCCGGCTTGGGAAATCGGCTTGGAGAGGATCGGACCTTCAATCTCTTATCCTCACACTAGGAGTTGACAAAGTCGGAGGTATTTTTGTTGCCAAAGTATTTAGAAAGCCTAGGAGATGCTCAAACCCCACCTTATTTGGGTTGACAATGATTTCAAAAATGGTCTCTCCTTCAATTCTCACTCCATCTATTGGCCACCCATATTTCACATGCGGAATGTTCCTCTAGGCATGATAACCAAACTCAAAGGCCTTAGCCTTTTCAAAAAAAAGATTCATAACTTTACTAAATTTTTCAATAAGGAAACCAAACATTGGCTCCCATGGGATGTTGTTAAGCAAAATTTTCTATTAAATAATGTAGATGTCATCCCAATCGGTAAGAATCAACATACTTTGGTGGAAGGAAGAGCTTTGATCACTTCCGGGCGGCGAGTGCTAGCGATGGTGATTATAGTGTCGTGTGCAAAGCATTGGTTAGAATGCTCCTTCCCACGGTAATGATGGTGGTGGCAACAATACGACTTTTGGTTCTACTTGGGGTGTTCCCTCTTCTAGAGAATTCCCTTACATCTTTGGCTATCTCTCCTAGACGAAATGATAAAGATGACACTAAAAAGGATGAGAAGGTGTCCCTAATTTTGAACCATTTGAATTTTGTGGGTGGGGTGGTAAACTAGATAGCCCTCCACCTCCTCCACCATTAGGCTCCATGATTAGATTTGTAACTTAATTTTTGTTATCTTTATTTATTGCTCCTTTTTATTGAACAATCTATGTTAATTTGTATTAATTGTTAAAGATTTGGCCCACATGCCAACCTTAACTTTCAATATTTTTCTCAATGTGAATTAAATATATAATCACATTGAGAAAAATAATTAATATTAAAAACTCTTAATTTAATGTGTATGTTGGCTATGAAGGATTTAGTTGTTGTTTTGAATTTCTTCATATATTTCCTTTTGGGCATGAAATCCAAATGAAAAATTTCTCCCTCTTCACCTCACTCGGGAATTGTTTTCTTGTTACTAATAAAGTCCTGGGACTGATGTTCGAGTACTCCTTCCTTATATGGATTCAATGTGTATTCCTTACATTACTCATTTTTCTTTTATAGGTTCAATGTGTATTTCTTATCATCCTTCACAAGAGAATTTGTATTCCTACAACCATTATGAGTCTTATTTCTATTAAATTTCAAAATCCTTCCTAACAAAATATGACAAAGAGATTTATTGGCATTATGCCACACAATATTTCATATTTGTATGTATTAATATGAAAATTAATCAAGTATTGTTCATTTATCAAGATTTGATGCCAATTTTCCAACCAATAATTATTGTAGGGGTTAAAATGTTTGATCTTATTCAATTTCGTATTTTCAATCGTCTCACTAAACATTACGTTGTTTATGCCACTAGTAGATAAAGTTATGACTTTGCAACACATATCTCTAGATTTACACATGGTTTGGAATAAATTGTTCCTTTGCACCAACTCATTCTCCTCATATTTTCATTTCAACAACACTCTTTTGATTTTCATATATATATATATATATAATTGGATGTAGCAACACTCTCTTCATTCATTTGTGTAATATGGTTACTAACATCATTCCTTCTACTCTTGTTTTGTTGCACTTGTTGGTATTTAAAATATCCATCCCCAACCTCTCCACACCTATAACAGGCATGAATCTTGTACCCTTCTTCTATTGAATGAAATTTTTTGTCTTGTAGAATACTCTCTTCATTTTATGTTATGAGTAAGAGTGTTATTTTGACAAGTTTTAACTTCCCATTCATAAACATGCATGGATGTCATCTTCCACTATTTTCTAGGTCATTTACATTGCACGAACTTTCATTTTCCATTTTTGTATTTTTTATTTCTTAAATAAATTTTCCCCTCCCTTTCAAAATACATCAATAAGATCTTTCCATTAATTTTAGTTTTATCATGCTCAACTACTCTATTGAATAAAGTCTTATATAAATTATTATTATCTATTATTTTGTATTGAAAAATTACTCTTATATATTATTTTCATTTTATTAAATCGATAGTAAAAGGAAATTATTATATAAATGTTGTTAGTAGAAGCTTTCGATGAAAAATTGTTTGGGCAATAATTAATACATTGTATATTTTAGATTGAAAGTGTATATTATCATCTCATACTCCATTATGTGAAGGGGAAAAAATGAGCATGTTGGCAAAATTTTAGACTATTTAATTTCTATGATGTTAGTTTATGTATGTGTTTATTGATTATATATTTAATTTGGTTTTTCTTGATTCATGTTTTATATGTTATTTGAATTTTAATGTGTTTCTTTTATGTTATTAATTTATAGGAGCATCCAAATCCACAATAAATCAAACATCATCCAAAAGTAATGTGCACTTATTTATATGTGGTGGTGGAGAACTAGAATCTTCGAACTTCATCACATGTGTTGGAGATGATTTGGCATGATTAACTATAAGTCCTAGGATTCATTCCCTAAATAAAAGCCATGTACAATTTTTCTTAGTCCTATGTACCTTTTCTTTAGAAGATGGAAAAAATTCTTGGTTTATACAAGTTGTGATTGTAAATGTATTAACCATAAAGCTACACATAATGGTAGTTAAGCAACCACCTTCACAAGTACACTGTAATCTTTATATATATAGCAACATCATAGCAATTAATTTATCTAAAACTTTATCGGTGCTCTCACATATTATTCCCTTCTTATAATGGAATAAAAATTGGCAATATACATTTTGGGTTTAAAGTATAGAATGTATTGTTTAGTATACAAACAAAATTTTGAATTATAATTGATATTCGATATATTTCAAGAAATTTGTTTTTATTACAAACTTCCACTACCAACCTTTATATAAGAAGAATTAGACAAAACAAAAATCATATATAAGAATGTTTTTTTATATTCTTAATTCGATAGAATCGAAAAATAAATAAAAATCATCTCAATACATAATATATATCCATGCGCATTTACATACATATTTAATAGACTTAGACAAAAATTATCTTAATACATAATATATACATATTCACATACACATACAAGAGTCCATACATACATATACCTACTTATATACACACATATATATATACATATACATATACATACATCACACACACACACACACACACACACACACACACACACAGATAACCCCTAAACATAACAAATATAACTTTAATTTTGTGAAGAATCTTTTTTATTTATCAAAATATGATTCTATATTTTTGAAAAAACAGAAAAACTCTCCACAAAGTTAAAAGATATATTTCCCATACTTATGGACTGAAAAGATTAAATATAGCACGTTTTCAACCTATTCTACTGAATTAGATAATTTCCCACGTTTTATGACCTATAGAAATTATTGGGCTGTTTGATTGATAGTTTCTTTTTCAGAATGAGGTTGGCTTGAGAAGAACGCGTACCAATCAAAGTGTAAAGGTGGTGCAAAAGTGAATCATAAAAGATGAGGATGTTTATAAAAAATTGAATTTGATGGTTCATATCAATCAATAGAGCTATCGAAAATGGCATGATAAATATGATCAGGACGATCACAGACAAACGATAGTGGATGATAAAGTAAATGAGGCCCGCTGATTGGATAGAGCACACACTAGTCAAAAATCTCTTTCTAGCTGGAATCTCCAACAGAGGCACGCGTTCATACTACCCCCTGCATTCCTAGTCTTTTCTTGAACTTGAAAGCACCAAAAAGCTTCTCCGTCTGCGGATTATAAAAGCTATGTACAGGTCAAGATCATTGGTACATCGGTGAGCTTAAACTCCCAATGTGTTTAACACCAGCAACGCGCAAAAGTGGTGGACAGTCTCCCTGTTTAAGTGTTGGCCATGGAAATATGCTGGAGTGTACCGGCAGGATTAAGTCTTCCTTGATGCAATCTAAGTTTGTTAAAATATAATTTACATGATAAAATAAACTCTTAAAGATATCGAAAACTTGATTCTCCATAAACTTGTAAGTGTTTTTGATGCACACGTTTCAAATCAATATCAGTAAGTCATCACCAATACCAGTAATTCATCATCAAGGAAGAGCGTCTATTTTAATAGAGATATCTTAAATATTTATTTTAGAAATGTTAAAGGACACAATCTTAAACTCCTTATTTAAATTTTTAGCATATAGTAATTATTAATGAATTCATTACTTTTTATATATATTTTCTATTATATTGATTGGAGATAAATAATGTTAATCTAGTTACTATATAGAATCTTCTAGGGTAAACATAGCTTAGAAGTTTTATGGTTTGACCTGTACATATAAGCATTAGCATTTCTCTGTCATAAGAGCTCTGTGTACCAAGGGCTCTACCATCCAACTTAAAAACATCAAAACAATGTCTCGCAGGGCAGATAAAAGGATTGAAAACAAAGAAAAAAACTCATCTTCAAATCTTTAGAAATTTTCGCTATATGTACAGTTAGCTAATAATGCAACATAACAGCTTGAATTCTATTTCGTTGTCTTTTATTTCCGCAACTCCATGATTACTCGTTCAATCTCCGCCTTTGAATTGTTCTTGAGGAGGCAAAGAATATTATGAAAGAGAAGTGGGTCGCAGGGAATAAGAAGGGGTCCTTGATAGTGAAATCCAAACTGTGAGTTCTATTTCGTTGTCTTTTATTTCCGCAACTCCATGATTACTCGTTCAATCTCCGCCTTTGAATTGTTCTTGAGGAGGCAAAGAATATTATGAAAGAGAAGTCGGTCGCAGGGAATAAGAAGGGGTCCTTGATGGTGAAATCCAAACTGCTCTTCAGCCTTGTCCAGCAATGCGCGGAAGAGGGGGTGATTGACATTCACAGCAGGAATAACAAAGCGCTTACACTCGGACTTACTCCCACGTAGACTGCCAGGTGGCCCTCTGGCACATCTGGAGGAACCATCTCCGTCTCTATTCGCGCTTTCTTGGCAGCAGTACCAGGCGACAATGCACTCCCAAGTCTGTGCAACACTTTGCCCGCTTTCTTAACCTCCATCATTAGGCGGGCTCTAGTTTTTCTTCTGAAGAGGGGATTTCAAAGTGCTGATAAATATGGGCGAGGAAGGTAGTGCAGACACGTAACCGACACGGCTCGTGGAGGGAAATGGGAATGTAGTCCGTACGGGGCGACATTGTGCGTTTGGTGGCGTGGTGGTTTTGTTTGTTTGGGATTCCATTAAAGAAACCAGGTAACCGAGTCGATAAACATCACTCATCGCTGTGCTGCTTACGATCTTATCGACTTGTGGGGGCAGTCAACCCTAATTGGGAAGGGGAGTCAAGAGTGGGGTGAGGGGTCTGTGTAGCGTAGGGACCAGGGCAGGCAGCCTTTGATCACATGTCCCAGGTGTTAAAATGTCAAAAGTAACCGTACTACGGTGGAATACGATTGCTCGTGAGATTGTAAGGGAAGTACCTACTACCGGCCTCCTCTGAAACGGAATCCGCAGTTGGCCGGTTCCTTTCCATGTCAACCCCATGTGAGGGATTTCAGGATGTTAAGGATTTCTGGATAAACGTACGCTTCCATTCGAGATCTTCACTTGTTTTGAGTATGGATGTGGAAAGTCGTTGCACGCTAACGTTGCAGAACCAACCACGTAACATTACAGTCAGGTCGAAATGAATATGACCATGAGAAAATGAATATGACCATGAGAAAAGTCGTTGTAAATATTGTACCAACCACTAACCACCAACCATGTTATATTACATAAGAGTGTTCAATGAATATAACTCGACAAACCATATTTAATGCACTTGGAATTTGAGAAATTGAAATGTTTACTCAGATTACTTAGGTTTGGAGATGGGATTTGGCGTTGGACACCGTTTTTTTGGTTGTGGAGATCGATTTGTACAGTTTGTATAAATAAATTAGCAATTGTATCTAAAGTGTGCATTGGGAATGCCGATAGGTGGGCAAGGAAGATAGTCTTTTCACATTTGCAAGTTAATATCGTCCCTTCAAGGATGAGTAGATCGAATTGTCGATATCGGTGAAAATTGTTTTTTCCAATGTTCGAAAAAAAGAGCACTCAATTTTGCCAACCATTGGCCAAAAATATTTGCACAATGTTAAAAAATGGAGGACAATTTCAAAAGTTTCTTTTCAAAATTAAGTGTTAATAATGAAGAGATAAATTATTTTCATGGCTAAAAATCCGTTACGCAAAATATGAAAATGACCCCAAATGTTCAACTATGGGATCACTAGAATTCAACACAATATCATTGAAGCCTTAAACATCTAATGATTTGTTGAATACAAGGTCATTATTCAAGACTGGTAACGAAAAATGGAGATGACTTAAAAAGTTGGAAACAATTTTTCCTAGATTACAAAGAATTTTCTTTAAAAAAGAATTACAACCATAATAACAAGAAAAGAAAGCTTGTTTGCATTATATAAACAGTCATGCAAATGGAGAGAAAGAAGAAAATTTGTCATTCTACTTTCGTTCATCACAACAGAGCTCACAATATTGAAACAATGTTTTATAGAATTGGACAATTATTTTTGTACAAATAATAATTAAGCTTAAATAGAATGTTCAAGAATGCAACTTATCAACGAACCTTGTAATTGTTTTCATTATACTATATCTTGTCTCAAGAAATTTGTAAAAATAGCTTTACATTTAAACCTATGATTCTACAAAAAAACTCAAGAAAGCGACATGTCGAAAGGACACGATCATTTGTTCTCTTAATAATTCAATTCTTTTATGACCCTAAATTACATTTCATACGCTTCGATCATAATTCTACAATGAAGGCATCGCTTCCCGGGGGATAACATATATTCTAATGCAAAGCAAGCAACCTTTTAAACATTGCCCATAACCTTGGGTGAAGAATTTAACTCTATGTTGACAGTAGCATTCAACATATTTCCTAATAGTGCAAGAAAACCATCCAAGAAGGGGAACACCATTCCTATCCTAGACTCACTATAGGTAACCTAATAGTGCAAGCAAACCATCCAAGAAGAAGAGTGTCTAATCTAGTCTAAGCAAAGTGTAAGATGAACGAAGAGTTGGAACGATGGCGCAAAGGCTCAACTCTTTTGGGATGTCGTATTGATCCCAAACAAAGGGTTGGGAGACAATCGAAGGTCACAAATGTTATTAATGGAATGTGCTTCACTTGGAATAGTCATCTACGAAAAAAAGACACTCAAAATTTAGAAATTAGCAAAAATAGATTGTGTTTGGCGGGCAAGAATGTGTCTCAATAACCGCATTCCTAAATCATTCATTCTACTAGGGTATCGAGGCAACGAGTAAGAAACACACATGAACCAACATACATTGGATAGATTTAAAGGGGCTACAGTGAGCATTAGGGTCACATATCTAGAGGGAAATAATCCCTACACTAGGTCAACCTAGGGTTTCCAAGGCCCACAATCAAGATAGAGGAGAGAACCCTACTAAGATATCGGTGATTGGGTGAGGAGAGGTATGAATCAATAATAAATAAGACAAACATGCATAATATAACTGAAATGAAAGTAATGTAAAGATAAGGAGCTGATCATGAATAAGAGTACTATGCTAACTAACATCCTAGCATATGTATTATCACAACAAGGGAAGAAGATACACTTATCTATGGAAAATAACAAAAGAACGTTAGAGCACTCACCTTCTACCTATAGGATGGTCACTGATGCATCTATCTCTTCAAAGAAGTAGCACACGGAGAGAGAATCACTATTAGGTGGAGAAGGGGAACACCATTCTTATCCTAGACTCACTATAGATGACCTAGTAGTGTAAGAAAACCATCCAAGAAGAAGAGTGTCCAATCTAGTCAAAGCAAAGTGTGAGATGAGCGAAGAGTTAGGTGAGAAGATGCGAAGATGGTGCAAAACAACGAGAGAGGATGGAAGTTTGAATGATTTTGGTTTGCTTTCTTTATGAATGGAAATGATTGGTATGTATATATAGGACATCATCACCCATAGGTGGTGGCGTCGCTAAGAGAAAATATAACACCGACACCATTGCCAATAGGTGATGGCATTGGTCAAAGGTGTTGAGATGAGATATTATGTCATGAAAAGTGAGAGAAAATTATCCGTAGATCATGGCGGTGAATGAACAAAGTGCCAAGTGGTGAGATACAAGAAATATTTCATGAATGTAATGTGTATGAGACCTAAGGAGACAAGGATAACTAGTGCAAGGAAAATTAAGGCCAAGACCAAATAGTGACACTCTCTTTGTGTATTATCTCTAACCCATAATGGTTACGTGAATAACCATTCCCCATTCCTAGTAGGCCCCTTAAGGCACCCACTCTAGAAATAGATGCATCAGTGACCCTTATCTACATAAAGAAATTGTTAGTAACAAGTATGAAAAATGAAAAGTGAAAAAATAGGTGTATACATATACCCCTGACCGTTGATCACCTTGTGTCACAAATAGCAAAACATGGGGTGGTCAATGGAAATAAATAGTCCATAACACTTATACTAAAAGTAAGTACATAAAGGAATGCTGAAAGGATTAGTTGAAATGAAATATACCCACCAATGTGTACATGATAGTGTCATTCATCCTATCATGTGCAAGCGTTATCGATTCTATAAGAACCATGGAGAAGTAAAATTGAAAGGAAACACTAGATGATCATCAATAAAATAAGACATAAATCATCTAGCTAGGGGCCCATGGGATGCATTTCATGTCATAGAGTTAAGATGTCATAGTGTTGAATGGTGATATGGTGTCAAAAATACCTGAAAAAATCAAAGATCGTTGAAAAGTAGTTGTGTAATAGGTCAAAACAAAATGCGTGAGATCATGGTCATAATGCAACAAACGACATGTGTTGCAGAGTTCGGGAATGAAAATGATGATCGTTTGGAGAATTAGGTTTATCGTGATTGAATTTGAATAGAAACTTGGGTTTTATATAGTGATTTTTAATTTTATTTGGTTATTACTATTTTTATAATTGAGAGAATTACACTCTAGAATTCCAAATTTGTATGTATTTTGATGACATGATATGAGTCGGAGGTGGTGATGGAGGATGACGAGGCGGTGCACGTAGTGGGGCACAACCACGGGTAAGTCATTGCATTTAATTTAGTTGAGTAAATTAGGTGTTATTTAGTTAGTTTTCTTTTTAAGAGTTGTTAATGTGTCATTGTTGTTAAAACTTACATCATCGATTAGGTTAGGACAAAATGCAAGTGGGTTTGGGAGGGATTTAATTTTTATTTTGTCATTGTGTCGTTATTTTTAAGTCAATTTTTCGAAATCGCAACCACTTTGGATGGGGGAAATTTGGAGCTAAGGGTTGATGGCATAGGGAAAGTTTCGAGGGCCGATGGCATCTTCCAGGGAGCGATGGCATCAGAAATTTGTAGGGATGGATTGTATGTTTTGATTTTTCACACCAAATTGATATTTTAGATTTCTTATGTTTGTTGCCATTTTGTGGATGCATGTAGAGCATAGGATCCACCTATGGCGGAGTGTAGATGTATCATAGTTGAGTGTGATGATTTTGGATTGCCATGGGAATAGGTCGAGTTTCGGGGTTGGGGTTTTGGGGGCATTGTGTAAATTCCTAGGATATCGTTGGACTTGGATGCATTACAGATGTTCTTAGCTTGAAGAACATGAGAGACCAGGTCCAACTCCTTTCAGTGGTCGACATGATAGGAGATAATGGAAATGACATTGAATTTAGAGGATGTGCATAGTATTTTGGGGTTACCGATTAGCGGCACCCACATTTATTGTGATTTTACTTCATATGACACAAAGAAGAGAGCATTATCCATATGGGCTACTAGGAGTGGCATATATGATGAGAGCATGTTGTGTGTGCGACTCAATGCGGTGCGAGTTAGCAGGGATTCTAGATACCAAGAAGGTAGTTATGGGGATCATGGTGGCACACATAGTATGCCACAAGGTAGATGGAGCCATCCCGTTACTTTTTATTGAAGTGCAGAGATGTAGTGGATCATGGGGTATTTTTTAGTTGGGGAACCACCATATGGGTGTAGTTAGTTCATGATTTATACAGGGTTTCACGTAAAGGACGCAGGGGTCATGGGACCTGTGATATTATTGACATCCTAGATATATGAGAGGTTCCCCATGTATAGGAAAATAGGGAAACCATAGGAAGTAGTGGCATATTCCCGAGAGTGCTTGAAGAGGCAAAGGGACGGGAAGTGAGGTCACTTTAAGTATTTCGTCCACTAACACAGGTGGGTCCAGATGATGTTATATGGCAGTCCTATATAGGAAATATGCATTAGTGTCCTTGTTGGCCCAGATAAGATTTCTTGGACACCATCACCGAGGTAACAAGGCACTATGTTTATTGGGTAGAGACCCATGTAGCGAGCATGTTCCCGAGATATTTTTGGTGACTAGATCCCGTGGTAATACCACCTTTTCTACCCCGGCATCATCATGCCGAGGGAAGTTATAGGATCAGAGCTTAGGGTACTAACACTTCAACCCCATAGGATATGGGTAGCCGACACATGTGGTCGAAAGCATCATTGGTGTATCGGGGATGCTCAAGGCCCACCATAGATGAAATCAATCGGTGGTTCATAGGAGGGGTCTAATAGAGGATCCACACATATAGGACTATAGGTCGAAGTATAGGCAGAGAGACGGCCAACCCATGGCTTAGAGAGAACAAGATGTGACAGCCAGGAAAAATATATTTGATTTCGTTCAAGGTTCAAATGGTTGTGCATCCGAGAGACAGAGGCTCAAACCATAGCGGAGAGTGGATATGATTTTGGTGCCCCGAGACAGGTGCACATAGTATGTGGGAGGCATAACTCATTGTGATGAAGAGGTGAAGGAGTTATTAGGTGGTTGTGGATACGATAAGACCATCGTAGAGAGGTCGAGGCACCAAGTATGGGTTATATTGTATTTTTGGATGATGTTTGATAAATGGGTTTTTGTTGTATTTATATTTGTGAGTAATATATGTTGTTTGATTTGGTTTTACAGAGCGGGCGGTGGGAGTGGAACTCCCCGATCAAGAGTGCCCACCATGAGATCTTAGACCCATTATTAGATGACCGATATCATGCAGTGATGGTGGATCCAGCAGCACCATCGGCTGGAGATTTGGTGAGCACATTTCACCTGTTAGAGATGCATCTAGAGCATTACTAAGATGTCGGGATGTGCAGACATTGGTAGCCATATGAAGCATAGACTTGATGTTACGAGCTTGTTAGAGGTGTAGGTAGAGTCGGTACATGAGCATGCATATTTCCTCTTATATTCCCAGGAGAGATTCAAGAGTGGATTATGTCATTGGAGACCTAGCTATCAAGAGCATAGGGAGAGGCCTCCAGATCCCGATCTAGGAGGAGTCCCTAGCCTACACATCCAAATCAACTAACACATGCCCCACTAGCCCAAAGCATCCATAGAACTCCCATAGGGGTGAGGGTGCTTGAGCCATATTTTAGACGGGTTAGAGCCATTTTGTATGATTTAATTTATGTATTAAATAGATTGATGTGTGTGTGTGTGTGCACGTGCGCGTATGTGTGCTTGTGCATGTGTGTGTGATTTTGATGATAGCATTTGGGTGTTTTGGTGTTGGTTTTCTTATCATTTTCCTTCTTTTCACATGTATGTATGTGATGATACCATGGTACATAGGAATAATGATGATGTTATTAGATAGGTAGATCTAGTGAGGAGGGGATTGATGAGATATCCCATCCGGTAGCGATGTGAAAAATCAAGAAGAGGTGAACAAGGTGAAGAAACTCAATGGTAGGATGTCAGGGTGTGATTGGGATATATAAATCCAAACAAGGCCATAAACATGAATAAGGATGCAAAGAATACCGTTGTGATCCAATGGTAAAGACCGGGAAAATCATAGCTAAAATAGGTGGAATCTATGCAAGGCGTACGTGGTGGTAAATCCAAGTCGGGTAAAAACATTAGGCAAGGATGTAACGATATTTTTGAGATAGTGTGATAAACCCAAAGGGTATTGAGATCCCAAGTGAATGCAAAAGGCTTTGTGTAAAACCAAGTGGGGGCCGAGAGCCCAAGTGAAAGTGAGGGATTAGGATAAAGAAGGAAAATAAGATGTAAACAATGTATTGTAGATGACTAGCCACAAGAGGAAAAATATTGTAATGTTTGGTGATAATATCATCAAATTTATTCAAGATGTGACTTCAAGCATGATTCATGAGGTCCTCAATGGCATGTTGTGTAATAGCGACTTGCTGATGAACTTCAGACCATGTGGCGAATAAGGTATCATCTATTTGATCCTCTAACCATGTGAGAATTTCACGTCGAATAACATCCATAGTGGGATAAGGATTACTGTAGGGTGGTGGTCCATAGGTAGGTTGTGGTCGAGTTGGTCTAGGGGAAGGTGGTAGGTTCGAGAGAGGAATCGACTCCATGCTTCTGATTGCGGGAAAAAGTTTTAAAATTGAGACACTTGTTACGTAAAACTTGACACCCGACATTGTTGTGCATGTAATATATGTGATGAGAGTAAAAAAGTGGGGAGTTAAAGTGGAAGGCTATGTATCCTTTCTAGTTCGATCACATTTTACCTCAGATTCAAGCTTCTTCATGTGGCACCAATAGCTTCTATAGTTAGAAACATCATGCCCTAGAGCCTTGTGCCATTTGTAATATAGCTCAATCATAGAGAACTAAGGAGCCATAAGGGAAAGAGGTAAGGAGAGAGGTCTCATATGCTACAAAGGGCTAGAGAGAGTATTTTATGAGGGCACTGATGTGATGGGTTAATATGGCATCAATGAAGTGGTATGTCACTCAGTCATTGAGGCACAATAGATAAAATCATCACCCATAAGATCATCGGATTCATAATCAAATCTAGTGACCTAATCATCTACTATTGTAAGGGAAAATGGGTTGTATGGGTTGATGGTGGTATGTGGAGGTGCTTCATTAAGGTTCGGAGTAGCGGTGGGGAGAATTAGAAATTGTACTCGAAGATTCCTCTTGTATTAGGATGGCATTCACGTCATGAGCGAATTTAGTGTCAAGGGTCTCTTAGTAACGTAAGAATTCCTATCACAAATTTGGGCATAGCTAGCTAGGTGAGGGTCATCTAAAGCATAACCATCATCATAATCTGATGTGGAAGCATCCACCACACAAGAATCAACTATGGTCTCTAGTCGGACCACATTTTCAGTGGGGTTGTGGTTTATGTGAGATGACTACTTTGGAATCGAAGGATGCTTCTTGTGAGGCTACAAGGAAGGAGGAAACTGAGATATGATGATTTCGGGAAGATTAGAAGTGTTGATTCTAAGTGTGACCTCATTGGGATTGTCATCATCCGACTCAAGATATTGGGAGGCATGCGCTTGACCAACTTAGGATGACTGTAATTTCCTTGAAGAGTATCTATAGGTTAGTTAAAGCGCTTATATTCCTGAAAGGGGATAGGTGATAGTTCATAAAGTTTGGGTAACTTGTATGTCCCATTTTTTTGAAGTGTATCATAGTTCCATGGATTAGTTTCCCATGAGACTTATAAATAGCTCCTTGGTGAGTGAACTTCACACACTGACATGTAGAAGAAGAAATGACATGCATACGATGAGTTCAAGGCCACCCTAGGAGAATATTATAAGATAGAGGAAAATTGAAGACCATAATTTTGATGTTGACATTCCAAGGGGAACGGTGATGGGTAACCAAATACACCCCATAGGAGTCTTTTATCGGTGAATGTATCCTTGAAAAGTGGTTTGTGTATATTTTAGGTTATCGATTGAATAGCCAATATCCTTAATGAATTCTAATGAGGCCATCGGCTCCTTCGTCAATGAGAGTACGCTTGAATGCAAGTGTCACCGATTTGGACCGAAATAAAGAGGTGGATCTTCTACACAAAGAAAGATCTCATTTGAGATCATAGAAGCGATGGGAAAATGGATGCAAGAACGAGCATCCATAGTAAGATCGGTATAAATGGAGAGCTCCTCACATCATCATTGGATGCTTTCCTCACGATCTATGAAATGTGAGGATCTTCCCCAAAGAGGTATGAAAAGGAATGTTCATGTAAAATAGTGTAGTCATGAGATGCTCATGATGGTGAGGTGACATACACATGAAGAAGGAACTGAACCATGGATTTGGGAAAGTGCTTCAAGAGGATCCCACTCATTATGACTAGATTGTCTAGTAGGTGAGAATGTTGGGAATCCTCATAAATAGATCAAAAGAAATAGGGGTTATTAGAGAAACCTCGAAACTGATTTTTGTTCTATTCTTACGCCATTGGCCCTACAAGTTTGATTTACACGAGGTTCGATAGTGTGTGTGGCTAGAGAAATAGATCTAGACACCATCGGCCTTATAGGAGAATTTCCACAAGGGTCGATGGCATCTAGAGGAGGTATATTCTTTATTTAGGGAGCTTGGTTTTGAGGTACAGAGGGATATATGACCCTGTGAGTCCAAGGTTGGAATGATACAGGGTATTCTAGTTCTACATAAGCTATGACATGTTTCACCTCGTTAATGGCAATTATGCTTTCGGGTGGATAATCCATGTCAACTACATTGGTTGTATCATTTTCTTTCTTCTTATAAATTTTAGTGAAATCATGATTAGGAATAGGATTAGAGAAGATCTATATCTTCTCATTAGCTTGGTTGACAACCTTATGATGATCATTTTACGAGTTGTATCACGTGATCGACCGCTTTGGTTAAATGCTTTGAGTGATGGTGTCATAGTCAAAACGGGGACCTAAAAAGAAGCTGATGCCAACCATTCATATTACACAATAATTTTCATGGGAGTGATCCCAATTAGCATGCCACCAATAAAAATTAATCTCATCATGCCGGTGAGGAATATGAATATCTCGTAAGAAAATTTGGAAGAGGCTCTCATTGGGCATATTGTGTTCTACTCATGTAGATAGGGTCTTCTAATGTTTGATAAAAGATTACACTAATTCATTTTCATATTGTTGGCAATTGATTAAAGCATTTAAATTGTTTTCATGTAGATCATGATATTGGAACTCATTTATTAGGGTTGTCACTAGGGATTCTAGCTCAATTATAGAATTAGGAGTCAAAGTGTGGTACCAATCCAAAGAATCTCTAGTAAGTGTTTTAACTAGGAGTTTGGTGGAAGCGTATGAATTGGTTCTTATCCACTCTTTATAAAGATTACCAAAGGATTTTATATGAAGGGTGGGATCAGTAGACCTATCATAAGAGATAAAAGAAACAATGCCACTAATATCCATGCTAGAAATATAAGGTAATAAAGGTTCTTATTGGACTAATCTCAAGACTTTGTTTTGGATAGGGAGTTGGGTGATGGGCACCCCATTAGGCCCATTTAGAAAAGGAGGGGGTGTGGTGCCCTAAGAGCTGTTGTAGGGTGATTGACTAATTGAGCCATGTTGGCTTGCATTTGGAGAAATTGAGTTACACATGGTAACGGATTATTGTTGGTTCATCTTGCGAATGAGTTAGAGAATGAGATTGGTAGGGTCATAATTAAAGGAATTTTCAAATGGACATACTTCGGTATGTTTCCCTTTTACGCCTTGTGATCAAGTTGTTCAGAACGAAGGTGAGAAGATTCTTGCTAAGAATTTATTTTGATATGTTTTTGTATTGAGGAAACTTAGATAGAAACTTCTTAATCTCATGAGGATGATGAAGTATTGTCATTTTTTTTTATTCTTATTCGCCCTCATGTGGGCCATTGTGGTGGGTAGAAGGATTCTTTCTAGGTGTTCCTATGACACTGTGAGTCCATAAAAATGGGGAGCTCGGATCTAAGATGATATGATACAAGAAATGTCTACACAATAGAATCAGAGGACCCTAAGCCTAGATAATCCATGATGGAGTTATGATATGGATAAGAAAAGGTCCCAAAATAATGGATACAAACACAATCGGTAATACAAAAAAAGTGTACATAGGGTTTAAAGGAATCGGAAGCAAATATTTAAATATAGACAAAATTGGTCATGTAATAAGTCTGCAAGTGGTTGATGGCTTTCAAAAGTGAAAAAACAAGAACAAACTGGATCTTCCAGGGAAATGATGTCTGTGTGGGAAGGTTTTTGAGATTTTGTGGGTTTTTGAATGTTTGGATAAGGTCAAGTATGAATATGGGTGCTTTTAACAAGTTTCTTTCAATTAAAAGGTCTGTACAATTCACATCAGGCTCACCATAGATGTATGATGGGCTAATAATGTGTCTCAATAACCTGCATTCCTAAATCATTGGTTCTACTAGGGTATCAATGAAACGAGTAAGAAACACACATGAATTGGCATACATTGGATATATTTAAAGGGGATAGAACGAGTGCGAGGGTTGTATATCTAGATGGAAGTAATCCCTACACTTGGTCAACCTAGGATTTCGAAGGCCTACAGTCAAGATAAAGGAGAGAACCCTACTAAGATATTGATGATTTCTTTGAGGAGAGGTATGGATCAATAGTAGGTAAGATAAGAATGCATAATATAACTAAATTGTGGTGTAAAGCTAAAGAGCTAATCATGAATAAGAGTACTATGATAACTAGTATCCAAGTATATGTAATTTTAAGCTAACATAGCACAATGAGGGAAGTAGATGAACTTATCTATGAAAAATGAAAAAAATATCATTAGATCAATCACATTTTACTTATATGGTGGTCATTGATGCATCTATCTCTCCAGAGAAGAAACAAATTGAGAGAGAATCACTATTAGGTGGATAAGGGGGACACCGTTCATGTCTTAGACTCCTATAGGTGACTTTGTAGACACAAAATTATGCACTTTAGACATTATTTAGTCCCGATCTCATACTACTATTTAGAAGGTTCTTGAGTGAAGAAAGTACTAATTAACCCCTATATTTTGGCCATCTTATTTTTTTATTTCGTCATTACTGACCTCTTGTACACATATATGCCTAGTCAGCTTTTGTCATCCCATGTTATTTTAGCCTCGACTAGGGTGCCCAAATTAGTACTAGGGCACCCGTGGGCGCCCTAGTTCCACCAGGGGCGCCGCGGTCCTTTTGCACTTTCCCGCCACTTTTTGGGCTCTTTCTAGCCATTTCAAATCTTTATCTTTCTTGTGGTCATCCTTTTCGAGTTAATTACAAAATTAGATCAAGAGAACCATATAAATATAAATTTAAGATATCATAATGAGATACGACACCATTCACTACTATCAATCACCTAGAGTTGTATCCATCCATTGCGTTGGAGATCACTTGCATCCACATATCTCAATCAAAAGGAAAAAGGCTAGGACATCTTCATCACACTTAATAGGGGATTCTATTCTATTTCATGCAAACATTCTATTACATTTTTACATATATTTATTGCTTGCTACTTTACAAAGTGAGACTATCACAAGAGCAAACTAAGGCATGTTTACACATACTTGCACATAGAACTACATCGGGTTTGAGATATAGTGCAAAGTGCTCAGTTAGTAAGTTTACCATTGTGGCATTTGAGGTCAATCAACCCCTTCATATGAATTTTTCTTTTTAGGGTTTGATGCTTGTTTTGGGGTCTTACAGGTATTTCTTTCATATTGGATTATTGGTGACATCTGAAGGAGCACGAAGAATCTGATACAACACACAAAAAGGTTCCAAATCCCCTCCCATCTCTATGGAGATCAATTTCATAACTTTTACATAGACCAGGGTGCCCAAATTTCAAGACCCAGAGCACCCAGAGGCACCCCTGTCCCTCTCCAGGTGCTCTAGTCCAGCTAGATCCTCCATATCCATGCTTTTCAAGTACTTTTGCACATTCATTCTTGCTTTCAAATTTTCCAGTCATCACTACGACAATGTTCGTGATCATCTTCCATTCAAATGAGTTCTTTCATCTTCCTTCTTGCACATTAGGGTTAGCATTTCCTTTTACATAGTTACTTAGATCATTTACATACTCTCTTTACTACATTTATTTACTTTATTACAATTGTTCATAGCTTAGATTAACTATCCCCACATACCTATATTTAGTTAATTTTAGTTAATCATTTTGGTGAACCCGACCTTTCAAATATTTTTCCTTAGGATCCACTACAAACCCTCATGGCTAAGGATGCTTCTCAATTCACTCTTCAATTTGATATTTCTTGTTGTGCCTATGTTGACATTCGGCTGATTTCTTTGGTTATAGGCCTTTCCCTTCGTTTATTCATATTCCATCTTCTGATATAGATCCTAAAGTTCTAGATGATGTTATCATTGCTTATATGCGTACTATTGATCCTACTACTTTAGCAAAAGTCCTATATGAGGCTACACAAGCACAAGTTACTCAAGTTGATCACATACTTACATCTCCAACTTCTACTGAATTTCCAGATGCTTCTCATTCAGCCTCACCTATTAGTTCTCCGGCATTGCATATCGATGATCCTCTCGATGCAATCTTTGTTCCTACATATTTATCTGATACTGTAGAGCCACAAGCTATTGATGCTTCACTTTCTTCTCATCCTGGATGGAAGAATTTCTCCTCCACCTTCATCTCCACATGATATTTTTCCTAGCACTATGCATGAGTCACCCCCATCTATCAATTCTTCTTCTCCTACTATTTCATCTCCTCTTATTCCATCATCCATGCCTATTAGTTCATCTTCTCCCATAGTTATATCTCCATCGGTCACCTCATTTCCTAAGGATGTTTTTGATGCTAGTCCTACCATCGCTATGGATATTCCACCTACATCGTCTACTATAGCTTCTTCGACACCTACTCCTAGTGTGCCTTTAACATTAGAATCTCCTCTATCATCTCTTGATATTCCTATGATCACTCACCATGGCAGGTTGTAACCTCTTAATACATTATTTCCATCTTCCACTATTCCTTCACAGGATATTATCTCTCTCATGCATGTCGTAGGTCGATTCAATCGCAAGTCCAGTCTCTTACTCTAGAAATTATGACTTACTATGCTTCTATTGACAATAACTCATTACATGGTAACCCTATTCCTAAGAAGATTCATAATTTGGAATTTCCTAAATTCACTTTCTTTGATGGTACTAGTGATCCTCATGCTCATCTTCTACATTGCTGCATGGCTATGACCTCTTATTCTAATGATAGATTATTACTCAAGGCCTTTCGACATAGTCTTACCATTGAGGCATTGCAATGGTACACTCATCTCCCCTTTGGGTCCATCAGTACTTACTATGACATGAAGGATGCTTTCCTCCATCATTTCATCCTCAATAATGGCCCTTGAGTTACTTACGACCGCCTACCTACTTTACATCAGGGCTTTATCTCATTCACTACACAACATTCTATTGCATGCCCATCTCCAAATGCTACATCCAAATGGGCTCCAAAGACTACTCCTTCTGCATCTATTGAGCATCATGCCACTATTTCTAGTGTGCCTTCTTCGGCTAGTCAAGAGACTCCTAAGAAACCACCTACTTCTTCTAGCACATCACATTCTATGTTTCTCAAAGCACAATCTACCCCTAGCTCACCTACTCGAGCATCAACTACACGACCACATTGTTTGACTAGTCCTACACATTGGTATAGGCCTATTCCTCGGATAATTACTGCATCTCAGCATAGATCACCACCTCGGTTTATTCCATGTGGATCTTCTTCACCTCCACATTCTCGCATCACATAGATCTCCATCACCGACGCATTTTGTGATGCCATGACCTTTTTATATATTCATCCCTCACATGCACATAGAATTCATTCACCACCACAACATTTATCTACTATACCACCATTATTAGAGCATAGTCATATGCTTTCATCTCCTACAGCAGATGAAGGACCTTTTCCTTCACCGTCATTGGATAGTTCATTCATTCACACGCACTTTTGGGGCATAACACTTCACATCCCCCTATCTCATCTTAGTATAGTCACACTCATCATCTAGTACATTCATATCCTCGCATTAGGAATACTCATCATACATTCTAGCATCATTACCTAATGACACACTCTTGTGCTTTGGTTCACACTTGTCTGTTCTGAGGGCTTGCTACACATGAGCCCCACACACTTCACTATAGGTACTACACACTACATCTACTCATACATTATGCATCATATATCATACATTATAAATTTAGTCTACAACATTATGACATTAGTGCATTTATATATCATATATCATCCTAGTCTTCATCACATATGAGTCTAGCATCACATCATCTGACGTACCACATTACTAGTCTATTTACATACATTACATGCCACCCTACGCATTACATTTTATACATTCTACACATCATGTCTCTACACATTCTGGTCATCACATGGTCATCTTTCATCCTTACATATACAAATTTCTCTTCTATGCATTGCACTCACTACCCTATGACGCACTTTAGTTCCTCGGTCAATACTCGACTACCGAGGGTTTACAAATCAAAAGGACCTTACACTCCTCACACACTTAATATTCTACCTTTCATCATACAACATTTCCATCTTAGTGACATATGATTTAGGCTAAATTGTCACATATTCTATCATTTTGTAGTGGTATACACCTTAGGTTACATCACCATTCCTTCTCATCTTATAGTGATATACGCTTAGGGATAAATCATCACTCATCCTTTCATCTCATAGTGATATATACTTAGGCTAAATCATCACTTATATGTTTAATCTAGTCATGATATATGCTTCGGATATAATATTCATGCATACATCATTTATAGGTCGCATCTCATACATACATAATCATCACAACACGTTAGAAACAACACAAAATTTGACTATTTCCTGATGACGCACTCTATTTTACAGTTCATTCTTGATCACGAGGGGGACACTAAATGAGCCTCACTTCATACATTTCTATTCACTTGGGGGCACATGGCTCCTATCACACCATTTTGTATTCCATTCCATCCATCCACAACATACTGCATATTATGGTTGTTTATACTTTTGCTTACTTGTACATGTTCATGGTCACTTTATTACACATGCTAGTTAGCATACTTGTATGTCATTTATCTATATCACACACACATGCACGTTCATGCCTTTTTCTAGTTTTGATCATAGATATAGGTCCTTTGCACACAACATGGATGCTCGCCTTTTACCCTTCCTACACTTTGGTTGTTGGGGGCATCCACATTCGTCTTTTTACAGTGTTTATTGTTTCATTTTATACTTAGCACTTTACATTACTTGGTGGTTATACACATTTTTGACATACTAGTTATCTTTCTAACATGATAATGGAAGATTCATGTGCAACATTTGTTATCCAGAATATTTTCTTCCATACTTGTTTGTTACATTTTCTGCTATTGTTTGTTATTGATTATGGGCTTTGCCCTTTGTTGGGTGTGCACACTTGTTTTTTTTGCGGCCATAATGGCCTTGTGTATCTTGCGACATTGTGAGTGATGTCCATGTTTGAATCCACTTTTGTGACTTACGTTTTCTTTTTTTTTGTGTTTACTACATTTCTTGGTAGCTTTTAAATTGTTTGCGTAGCTTACACACTGTTTTCTACATGCATGTTTGTTCACACTCTTCTTTAGCTAGCCTTCTTCTTTGTGCATGTCTTGCTTTCTACCAAGAAATTTCAAGTGTTACAGCATATATGTGGTTGGTCCTCTTTTGGGACTACATTTCTCCTATCAAGTGACATCTCATGCCCCCAAAAAGGGGGCATCATTTGGGGTTTTACATACTAACACAAATATTATACATTGGTTTGGTTTAGTTATATACAACGAGTGGGTTCATACTAGTCTATGAACCCCATACACATCATATTTTATAGGACATGGTGTCCTTAGTATTATAGGAAGAAGTTACAGGCTTGGAGATTACAGTGGGTGTGCCTCTCTACACTACTTCGGCCCGATTACGTCGGATTGTCCAAAAAAATAGGATGGTATAGATATCTCTTCACACAAAGTTCAAGGGAGAAGTTAGAGCTTGGAGGACACGAGCATTTCCCCTACACTTCTTCAGCCTATGGCGTCGGATCACCCAAAAAACCCTGGCAAGTACATGATATCCTTCTACACTCTCTTTATCGACATGGATCAGTGCACATGTTCCATTTACACTTTTTCATTTACGTATTTACATTTACATACATATGCATGTGTATTTTACATTATGTTTTTACACATACATACATATATGTTTTACTATTTTATCGTTTTCTCTTTACAGGTCTAGCCATATGAGAAAAAAGTAGTCAAATGGGAGCGAAAATAATAATAACACTTCGTGACAACACACACTTTACTAAACATGTAGGTACATCACACACATCACCAGCTACACATGCATTCTGCCATAGGTTCACTCTCATCACTTTTTATTTGTGCATTTTTCATCTTTATTTTCCACGCTCCTCCATCTTTTTATCATTCCACGCTTTGTCTAGTCCTTCAACGTGTTTCTACTACACTCTTCATGGACATCAAGTACACATCTCTATCTACTTTATGTTACCGAGATTTCCTCTCACTAACATAAAATGGGAGCATATGTAAACATAAAATTATGCACTTTAGACATTATTTAGTCTCGGTCTCATACTACTATTTAGAAGGTTCTTGAGTGAAGAAAGTACTAATTAACCCCCATCTTTTAGCCATCTTTTTCATTTTATTTCATCATTATTGACCTCTTACACCCATATTCCCAGTCATCTTTCATCATACCGTGTTATTTGAGCCTCTTTGACTGGGCACCCAAATTAGTATTAGGGTGCCCATGGGTGCCCTGGTCCCACCAGGGGCACCTCTCGGTCCTTTTTCACTTTTCTACCACTTTTTAGGCTCTTTTCTATCGGTTTCAAATCTTTATCTTTCTTGTGGTCAGAATTTTTGGGGTTAATTACAAAATTAGACCAAGAGAATCCTATAAATATAAAGTTATGAGACCATAATGAGGGACCTAGCATCATTCACAACTATCACCCACCTAGAGTTGCATCCATCCATTGAATTGGAGATCACTTGCATCCATATAGTCCATCACAAGGCATAAGGCTAGGACATCTACATCACACTTCATAAGGAGGGATTCTATTGTATTCTATGCACACATTCTATTACATTTTCTACATTTAGTTATTGCTCGCTACTTCAAAAAGTGTGACTGAAACAAGAGCAACCTAGGGCATGTTCACACACACTTGCACATAGAACTTCATTGGATTTAAGATTTTGTGCAACGCTCATTTAGTAATTCAACCATTATGGCAACTTCGGTCATTTTGACCCCTTCATATGCATTTTTCTTTTTTAGGGTTTGATGTTTGTTTTGGGGTCTTGTAGGTCTTCCTTTCATCTTGGATTATTGGTGACATATGAAGGAGCACGGTCAATTTGATACAAAAAGAAAAGGTTTTAGATCACCGCCTAGACTTGCAGAGATCAATTTTATTACTTTTTCACAATCTAAAGCACCTAGATTTTTAGACCGAGCGCCCGTAGGCGCCCCAGTCCCTCTCAAGGCACTCCAGTCCAGGTGGATCCTCCAAATCCATCCTTTTCGAGGTTTCTACATAGTCGTTTCCGATTTCGTACTTTCGGTCATCACTTCAACACTATCCGCAAGCATCTTCCATTCATATTAGTTCTTTCCTCTTCCTTCTTGCACATTAGGGTTAGCATTTCCTTTTACATAGTTACTTAGATCATTTACATACTATCTTTACTATATTTATTTACTTTCTTACTGATTGTTCATAGATTATATTATCTATCCCCACATACCTATATTTAATTAATTTTAGTTAATCGGTGACCTAATAGTGCAAGAAAACCATCCAAGAAAAGAAGTTTCCAATCGAATCCAAGAAAAGTGCAAGATAAACTAAGAAATAGGTGAGTAGAATCAAAGATGGTGCAAAGAGAAGAGAAAATGAAAATTCATTTTTATTAATGTCAATGAGTGGTATGTATATATATGATGGCATCACTGCGGTGATGGATTTGGATAAGATAAGATATAACACTAACACCATCACCCACATGCGATGGAATCAGCCAAAGGTGCTAAAATGAGATATTGTGTCATGAAAAGAAAAAAATGTGTTTGTAGATCATGGGAGTAAATTAAAATAGTGCCAAGTGGTGAGATACAAGTGGAACATCATGAATACAATTTGTATGAGATATAAGGAGGCAACGATAACTAGTGCAACTTAGACAACTAAGGAAAAGTTTAAACAATGACACTCTCTTTGTGTACTATCTCTAACCCATAATGGTTACATGAATAACCATTCCCCATTTGTTTGTCGGTCCCTTAAGGAACTCGCTCTAGAAATAGATGCATCGGTGACCCTTAAATGCACAAATAAATTGTTAGTAATAGGTATGAAAGATAAAAAGTGAAAAATTAGGTTATACATATTGTGAAATAGGTTAAAATCATGCAAGTATCTAATTGAAGGGCTTAAAAGCAGGAATCACTGGTAATTCAAGAAGTCGTTGGTGATTCAAGGGAATAACAGGTGATTTAAAAGTATCACCAGTGATTGTTGTGTAATTTGTTAATTTAAATAGACTGTAAATTTTATCTTTTGACAGAGGACTTAAATGACTAGATTGTTACTAAAAGTGGTGTGTGTAGACACTAAATGACACACTTTGGGTACATTTCTAGGTCCTAATTACATATTGATATTCGTATGATTCCTAAGCATAAAAACTAGCAATTGACAACTATCTTTGGCATTTTGTATATGTTTCATGTCTTCTTTCTAGCCTCTTACACCCTATATCCCAGTTGATACTTTACTACTTTATCTTTTATGACTCTGGACACCAACACCTAGACAAGATGTTAGCACTCAAGTTCCCTTGTCCTTCTAGGTGCCCATGAACTCTCTTTACTTTACTCGCTCTTTTTGAGCATCTTTTATCTTTTAGGCATCTTATTTTCTTATGGGTCACCTTCCCGGTTTTCAATTAGGAAATTAAACCAAGGGAATTATATAAATATAAATATATGTGACCACAATAAAGGTCCAAGCTCTAAGCATCTACAATCACCACCTAAGGTTGCATCCAAATGCATTCTAAGAGCATCAGAACATCCATCTAGCACTCACTCAAGGGACAAAGGACTGCATTTTGTGCATACACGCATAGTAGGAGAAGTTCATTTTTACATCCACACATCTACTTACATTGTTATATCTATCTATTTTTGTTATTCAAGTGAATCTTGCACAAGAGACACCTAGGGCACCATTTTTCACACATACATGAGAACTACATGGATTCTGAAATGTAGTGCATCATTCGGTTGTAAGCTCACTCTTTGATCGACCAATGGAGTCGGTCGACTCCCCATTTGCATATTTTTCTTTTTAGGATTTGATGTGCTTTTGGATTTTGTAGGATATCATTTGTTTTGTAGGTTACATGTGAATCATGTGGACATAGTGTGACACATAGGTGACAAGCAACAAAGTTATCGATCACCTAGGTGCCCCGATGTGATCTAGGTGCCCCAATCCATTTTCATAGTCATGGTTGCCTAGCGAGTTCTCCATCACCTAGGTTCTCGTGACATGATCTAGGCATCCCACCCAAGGATATTCGGCAATCGCATAATCTTTTGAGCATGGTTGCGATAGTTTCCTCCTCATGTTTATCAGTCTTCCAATCTGGCACACTTCAGGATCAATTGTGAAATCAACTAAGTATTTTATTCCCTCTCTTGCACTTAGGGTTTCAAATTCATTTAGCTTATTGCTTGGGTCAAATTTGTACTTTAGTGTTTTATTTATTGCATGTGACTCTGAAATATATAGGGTTTTACAAATTCTAATATTTTGTTAAATCATTTGGTGAACTCGTCCTTCGAATACTCTTCTCTTCTTCATCCATCATGGCTCAATATTATGGCAAGTTTTCTGCAGCCCACCTTTAAGATCTCAATGATCATCTTATGAACATACTCAAGATATAGATCTACATTTATTCACCGCCCATGAGGAGGCCACCAATTTGGCTGAAATTAATGTTTCGCATCCATCTCGCTTTTATGACTATTTCTACTCACCCCCTGCTTTCACTTTTCCACCTACTTCTATTGTTCTTGTATATATTCCTACACCCACCAATCACTTCACTCATCATCTTATTTCTCACATGTGGTAAGTCTCTTCTAATGGCACTCAAGATCCATCCTCTCTCTATCGGTATCTCCAATTTCAAATCATCAACCTGCAACACGCTACTTCTCATGCATCTCCATCTCTTCATTCCACTTTGTTTCTTCATACTCCTTTCATGCCAACCATTTCCACCTATCCACTTCCTCCAAAAAAATTCACCCCTAAGCTACCTACCTTCAATGTCAATGGTGATCCTCAAAAGCATCTCCGAGCATTTCATGTGGCATGCTAGATTATGTCAATGATCATACATTATTAGAAAATCTCTTTCCTAGAATTCTCCAAGATTATTTAATGCATTGGTTCTACGATCTACTTTTCCACTCGGTAACATCATTCACGCATTTATCTTATGCTTTTCTCGTGAATTTTTCAATCAATATCAGCTCTAATACCTCCTATGCTCAACTTGAGAAAATTAAAGAAGGATCTAAAGAGCATCTAGCATAATATGATTGATGATATAAGAACAACTTAGCTAAGATGTCTAATTTTCTTGTGGACTTTGAATAAGAATATCTATTTGTCCAAAGTCTCTTACCACCTCTATAAGAAAGTGTCATCTTTGAGACATCTCTTTCATTTGATCATCTATGTCATACTCTTGAATTACGTAAAGGAAAACTTCTCTCCATGGGAAGGCATAAATATCATGGCATAATACACATCCACTTGGGGGCGTTGCTCTATCATTCACATTGCATTTCATTTTGCCTCATCCATAGCATCCTGCATATCTTGGTTGCATTTACTCTTGCTTACATTTATTTGTTACATGTTCATCTTATTATACATGTTAGATAGATATCTTGTATGTAATTATCTTTCCATACACACATGCACGTTCACTTTCTTTCTAGTTGTGATCATAGATTATACAGATCCATTACACATAGCATGGATGCTTGGCGTAGTACCTATTACCAATCCCACAAGGGTTCTTGGGGAATCTAATTTCATACACTACGGGCGTTATTGTTTAATTTTGTCTCATAGCACACTACCTTATCAGATTAGACATGCTTTGACATATTTTTTTATCTTTCTAACATGCTAATGGGTGCTTTATGTGTAGCATTTGTTATGTAGGACTATTTTCTTCCATGCTTATTTGTTACATTGTTTTTCATTTCTTATCATTTTATTCTCTTGTTTGTGGGATTTTCACTCTGTCTTGTGTGCACGCTTGTCTTTTTATGGCCATGATGGTCTTGAATGTCTTGTGACATCGTGAGTGATGTCCCATGTTTGCAACCCACTTTTCATGGTCTACATTGTCTTTTTTCTTGTTTACACATTGTTTGTGTAGCTTACATTTCGTCTTACACATGATTTTTATATTTTATTTTATTTTATTATAACTTATTTTCCTAGCCACTTGTTTGTGTGTTCCTTGGTTTCTACCGAGCACATTCCCTTCCCTTGCAAGGCATATTTCAGCATAGTTGTTGGTCCTCTTTTAGGCCACATGTTCCTTCAGTGACGTCGCATGCAATCCAAATGAGGGGGGCATCATATTGGTGAATTAGTCACCGCATACAAAGATACACACAACACAGTACTAGTATAACATAGTTTTAGTTTCGACAGGCTCGAGAATCATACTTGAGTTCTTAGCACAATGATCTTTTTAATGCTTGAAACTAGGGGGCAATATAGAGGCCTTTCCTAGAATGCTAGTAACTAAGGGACAATTGCATAGTTATTTGACATATCACAGAGGATTTTGAAAGTGCAGAAATTCCTTTAGCACCGGGAATTTATGCAAGCAACTTTTACAAGGCATAAAATCATTAGCACAATACACACCATCTACAGTGGTGTTTTATAGAGTGGGAAGTAGTTAAAGGTTGGTGGATGACACTAGACAATTATCCCTACACTTCTTCCATTACATAGGCATGAGATCATATAAAAACTCATGTGTTGAAATCATCTTTAGGATCCTTTCTACACTCTTTTCCTCATCATTGATTAACTAAAATATGAATATTCTAGTGTAATCTAATGTTATAGGAGCAGATAAAATAAGCTGGATAAGTGAAGTAATGAAATATTGAAATGATACCCAAGTAAACTAACCTAGATAATATGAAACCCTAATGTGTAAAGACGGTAGGGTTCAATTTAAGACCCCCTCCCAAAAACATATTATAGAATGGGTGGTGAATCCGACGAAAAATCCATTCGCATTGTAGGTGAAAGTGTGAAAACGGGTTTCGTGATGGTGGCGAAAGGAATCCATTTTCCAAAAAATGGTGGACTACGGTTTTTACTAAAATTCTAAATGAAAATAGAAAAAAATAATGTTTGGCTTCTTTGGTAGGTAACACTTGCTTGTGTTTTCGCCGGAAATCGAAAAGTGTTGTTGGTTGGTAACTTTGGAAAGTATTACCAGCCAAAAACACTAGAAAGTGTTATTGACTAATAACACCACCAAAAAGTGTTGTCATCTAATAACACTAAAAAGTCTTTTCATCTAGTAACACTTTCCAGTGTTAATGGTCGACAACAGTTTTAGTGTTACCATCCGACAAAAAAATGATCTCTACCAAGTTTCCAACTACAGATAGTACATCTACATTCTTTAGGAGTATCACTAATGTTCTCGGGTTTAACAAGTTCAATGAATAGATATTTGGTTGACCATTCAAATTTATAAGTCCTTCCTATAGTCCACTTCCCACTCTTACGTTTATGATGTGAGTTTCTAGAATGTTTATTAGATGTTTGATTTGGACGGGAAATGGGATTATCAATATTGTCAATTTGAATTAGATTACTTTGGTGATTGGCAATTTCATCTAGAGTAAGGTCACTGCTAGGGTTTTCTGCATTTGAGAGAAATTGGTTTGCTTACAACTTCCCTAAGTAAATCAAAAATTAAAGTAACATTATCATAATAGAAATTGGTTTTCTTACCTCTCACCAGGGTTACTTCTGGTTGACTGAAATATTTTGAAATGTCCATACTACATTTTCTTTTTCCTTGAAGTTGATTTATTTTCTCATTTGTAATGGGGCCATCGAATGGATGATTTTGAAGTCTACACAAATGAAAAAACATAGAACTTTCAAATACCAATACAAACAAATATTTACTAAAACACAAGCCAACACAACCGAGCACTCAAATGGAAAAGGAATATGCAATAAGGCTACAGAACATAGAGTTACCGATCGAATCTGATAACTAGTACCGACCAATAACACATATATCTATTACGGCCATTAATACATATATTTGTTATCGATTGGCAACATATATATATATTCTGACAGTGGCGACACATATATCTCGTTATTACCATTTGGAAACATATATTTGTTACCGGCCGAAACACGTATATATGTTACCATTCAGTAACATGTATATTTGTTATCAGCTAGCAAAAGATATATCTATTTCTATTCAATAACACGTATATCATTCTTGAATTGTAACATTCATACATTTTGTCACCGGTAACACTTGCACATTTGACTTGTCATCCTATAACACTGATACATTTCACTTACCTCTTGAGTCTCTCACTTTTTCCTGAATCCTTCGGCTTGTGGTCTTATACTTTGGATTATTCACATGCTTATAATGTAAAAAATAGGACTATACTATGGTAAATTAATCCTATATATATTAGAATGTTATAACATGAAGGTGAATTTACTAACTTCAGTTGGCCCTTGGCAGAAATACATAGGCAAAATTATATTCAATTTTTTTAGGTCTGTAAAATTTTGGCAAATGCACTACCGTACGGTAGTACAAAATTTGCCGATTCAAAATTCAAAATCCCTTATATTCACCTTTTCACAAATATTCACCCCTAAAATTTACTTTGAAAGAGGGTTAAGAAATGCTTAGATGATTAAAATATGTTGCGGGACTGTGTTGTAGTGTAGACCAAGTGAATATGAGGAGGAAACTGTCACATAATAGCATGAGAAGATGTAGATCTTGACTATCTGGAGAGACTGGGGTGCTTGGAAAGGTATAGGGGCACCTTTGGGCACCCTAGTTTGAGATCTAGGTGCCCTTTTATGAAGAAATGGCCGGGAGTGTCGTTGGATGTTTGCATGTGTTTTATTCCTATCGTTGTGTGACCGCCAAGTCACTAATAAACCTACAATGGAAGAATCACCTATAAAACCCCAAACAAAGCATTGAAACCCTAAAAAATAAAGATGCATATAAAGGGATCAGACTTTCCTTGGTTGCTAAATGGATGGAATAATCACTTAGCGTCTCACTACATCCGAGACCCAATGTAGTTCTATGTGTTAGTATGCAATTGTGCCCTAGGTTACTCTTGTGTCAGTCACACTTTTTGAAGTAGAAAACAAATAACTAGATGTAAAATGTAGTAAATGTGTGCATGGAAATAATAGAGTCCCATCCTGTGAAGTGTGATGCAAATGAACTAGCCTTGTGTGCCTTATGATGGATCTAGATGGTTGAAAATGTAGTTATATATTTTTTATGGAACCTTAGGTGGTGATAGTAAGTTATTAGTGCTTGGTATATCATTATTGTCGCATAACTTTATATTTATATCGTTCTCTTTCTTTAATTTCGTAATCAACCTAAAAATTCGACCACCAAAATATAATAAGATCAAACAAATATAAAGTTCCCAAAAAGGGAGAGTAAAATACAAAGAGGATCGGGGCACCTAGAGGGGACCAGGTGCCCTAATCTTGGTTGGGCGCTCAATTAGAAATAGGAAAAACTCAATATCAAAGTATAGATTGGGAAAGTATAGGTGTAAGATCTAAAATAATGACAAAAAGCAATGCAACAATAGCCAAAGACAAGGGTTAATTATTACTCTTTTCGCTTAAGAACCATATGAATAGTATTATGAGATCGAGAGTAAATAATGACTTAAATTGCGTGATATTGTGTTTACATTTTCCCCACTTTATGTTTGTCGGTAGAAATCTTGGTAACATAAATTAGATAGAGATGCATACCTGATATCCATGTAGAGTGATGTAGAATTCATTTCGAAGGACTAGACAAAGTGTGGAGTGTGGAGACTAAAGAGATGTAAAAAGTGTAAAAATTTATGAAAGTGAACCTAGGGCGAAAGCGTGTGTGTAGATATCAATGTATGTAGTGTACCTACATGGTTAGTATTGTGTGTATTATGTACCCACCATGTGTGTGTTATTGACTTTTTATTCCCATACGGATGGACTGCAAAAGATAATATTATCAAGTAGTCAAATATGCATGTATATGTGTAAAAACACATGTATATATGTAAAAATCATATAATTAATATATGAAAATGAAAAAGGAACATGTGCACCTAATATGTGATGGGAAAAAGGGTGTAGAAAGGATCTTGTAAATGTTAGTGAAATGCAAGTTTTTGGGAGATCTCACGCCACCGTTGTTTAAAAAATGTAGGGAGATAAATCTAAAGAGTCGTCTAACCTATAACTTCTTCCCAAGAGTTGTGAATAAATCTCTATATCGTCTAGTTTTTGGGTGATCCAACGCCACTAGACGAAGTATTGTAGAGAGGAAGGATTGCTTTATCCTCTAACCTATAACTTCTCCCTCGAATGTTAAGGATAACTTCTCCTGTAAAATCCATTGTTTATGGAGTTCATATAGGTGTCGAATCCACTTGTTGTGTAACCTTTGTGTCATGGACGATAGTTAAAAATGAAATGTACAAGAGTACTCTCTTATGTAGTTTGTAAGCCCAAATGATTCCCCCCTCTTTGGGGGCACATGCGACATTGTGGATAGGAGAATGCGGCCCCAAAAGAGGAACGACTATGTATGATGGGCAGGGAGGGGACCTTTTTAGACCCAACCCTAAAGTTATTAATTGTAGGTGTCACTACAATCTTTTTTTTATGTTTTTCTTTTATACCCCGGGGGTTCTAGCCTAAAGTATGATGGCTAGGGGATACTGATAATATGGTTTTAAGCTGGTGAGGATGGTTTTCCATATATCGGGTGATGTACGGGCGTCCTTCATCCCTTCATGAATTTGGACAAGAGAAGAAGGAATATAATTTATGTTTTGTTGTTCTATCTTTCATCCGTTCCTTTGGGACTTAAGACGAGTCAACAAGGATTACTAAAACTCTGCCTTGTTTTGGGAAGGAAATTTTCTTGGTAAATACCAAGGCACACATAAACAAGTGGCTAGGAAACAAGTTTTAGTACGAACAAGCATGCATATGGAAGACAAGTACAATCCAAACAAACAATGTGTAAGCTAGAAAATAAGTAGATAATGTAAACACCCAAGAAGACAATGTAGGTCATGTAAAGCGGGTTACAAACATGGGATACCACTCATGATGTTTTAATTCACTCAAGGCTGCAGTTTCCACAAACAATGAAGTGTGCACACAAAACAAAGGGCAAAGCCCGCAATCAAGAACAAGCTATAACAGACAGTGTAACAAATAAGTATGGAAACAAGTATCCCTGCATGAAAAATGTTACACATGAAACACCCATTAGCGTGTTAGAAAGATAAAGTGTATGTCAAATCATGTATAAGTTATAGTAGTTTTATATGAACACAAGTGAAACAATAGCGGGAGTGGATTGGGAAAAAATGGTGCGGGAGCCAATTTTGAATTCTAACAACAATAACGGATCTTTTCTCCTAGGTCATTATGATGGCATTCGGGCGGGAAAGTAGGGGTTGGTCTACCACCGAGCTTCTCTCGGGCACCTAGGCCCCAAGGTGCATGCATCAGAAACCACCTCGGTTGGAGCCTCCAGAGTAAATTAAGGACAATAAGGACTCTCTACTAGAGGAATATGTGTTGGTCAATCTCAATGATAATCTTGATGGTCTTTCGCTCATCTCAAATTCCTTGGTTCAAGGGATATATTTACAAAATTTATGGGTCATTTTTATCTTCCAATGGGTTTCCTAGATGGTGTGACATTTAATGGGGTAGCGGTTTGATAGTTCATTTCCTTGCCAAAGGATTCTTCTTGGTTATTTTCAGAAGTGAATCAAAGAGAGATGATACTCTATCTAAAAAATATTGTTTATTCATTGACTTTGGCATCCGCATTCATGTTTGGTGCTCTAACTTTGATTCAAAGAAAGTGGTCATGGAGGATCTTTAGGTATGGGTGAGATTATATGCTCTACCTTGTGAATACTGGAACCCCAAAATCTTGACTAAAATATGCAATAGTTTGGGTAGAGTCATACGCATTGACCTTGTTTCTCTTGAAGGTTCTCTTTCGACTTTCACTCGGATCTGTGTTTCAATAGACATGTCCAAAAACTGTAGAAGTATATTTTAATATCCTCCCCATCTGGCAAATGGGTTTAAAGGGTCGAATATGATAGGGTTTCCTCTAGTTGTTTAAGATGCAAACAAAAGGGACACTTCTAACAGGAATGTAATAATGGTCTTGTTCCGAGTAATTTCATGTGGAAAAAAATCGATAAGCCTCGATCTCTTGAAAAGAACCTATCTCCTTCTATTCACATTAATCAAGAAAATTTTTTAGGTGTGCCTTGTAGTAATCAGGCCGCTAATCCTCTACTTCTTGACCCAACTACAATCTCCCTTGTTAAAGAAACTACGTCATGCAGTGCTTAGAATCTACCCACATCCTTGTATTATTTCAAGAAGGATTGGAAATAGGGCATGGGGCCAATGTGGATTCTTTGGAGAAATGGGTGTGTGCTCGAGAAGTAGAGGATGTTCACCCACTTGAGGCTGATGTGGAAGAGGTGTCTGACTTAGAAAATGATCATAGGGAAGTTCATATTTGTACTCGAGCTCTAGCCTCCCAACCCTTTTTATCATTCATACTTATTTAGGACCTAAGAACCCTTTGGGTCGGCCTTCTAAAGAAAAAATCTCAAAATGGGAGATTATTGCTAGTAAGAAACAACAGATTGGCACTTTCTTTCTTTCATCAAGTAGGAGAGGTGAGTCCTCTCTGAAGAAAGGATGAGAATCCTCTCCTGGAATGTTAGGGGTTTAAACACCCTAACAAACAATGCCTTCTCAGGCATTATGTCATTAAACAGAAATAGATTTATGTTTAATTCAAGAAACAAAAATGTCCAAAGATGATTGTATTTTGGGATGGTTGCGTAGTTGGAAAGGATGGAGTGGAGTGTTTGTCAAATCCGAAGGCACGTCCGGTGGTTTGGGTATCATGGGGAAGGTCAGTAAATTATCTTTGGATATTATTTCTAAGGATTTAAATTTTCAATGGTGCAGGTCCAGGTCAAGCACTCTGATGAGTCATTTCTTATTTGTAATGTCTATGGTCCTTCTACTCATATCAATAAGAAATAATTTTGGTCTAGATTGGAAGCTAACCTTAGGTCTTTGTCCAATGAAAAAGTCATACTAGCAGGTGACTTTAATGCCTCCTTTTCTGAAAAGGATAAACAAGGTGGGATTCGATGGTAACCTCATTCTCAAATGTATTTCACCTCCTTTGTTGAAAACTCGGGCCTTTAGATATAGAGCCAAAGAGGAGTTGGTTCTCCTAGAATAATAGACGGTTGGGCTTTGGCAACATGGTGGTTAGATTGGACCTCTTTCTAGCATCTAATGTTTGGATTCAACATAATTTTCTCATTGAAAGTGAAGTCCTACCTCTGTCTAGTTTGGATCATTTTCCCATTTCTCTTCACCTTCAGTTTAACCTTCCTCCGCATAGATCTCCTTTTAAATTTGAATTGATGTGGATGCATGATCCCAATTTTCCTGATTTGATCAGAAGCTGGTGGGCATCCTTCGGCGTAAATAGAACTAGAATGTTCATTCTTTCTAAAAAACTTTCTCTTCTTAAGGAGAACTTACTTGTTTGGAATGCCTCTTCTTTTAAAAATATTTTCGTGGAAAAACACAGAGTGGAAAATGAGATTAGAGTTTTGAACGAATCCATTTTGCTTGATGGCATGGGTCAATCGGAATACTGGAAGGAAAAAGATATTTTCTGAGAAATGGGAGATATTCTCCTTGAAGAAGAGACGTATTAGAAGTAAAACTCCAAAGAGACCTAGCTGAAAGATGGAGACAAGAACACTAAGTTTTTCCACTCGTCGGTTAAGGCTAGAAGAAACCAGAATTACATTTCCAAACTTAAGTTGGAGGATGGTACTTGGCTCTCTTCCCAAGCTTCTGTTAAGGAAGAAGTTGTTTCTTTTTTCCAGAATTTTCGAATGATGAATATAGTTCTTCTTTCATTGCTCAGCAACCTTTTTTGGATCAGATTCAAAAAACTGTAAATGAAGAGGACAATGTTCTTCTTCTCTCCCCCTTTTCTAAAGAGGAAATTCACAAAATTGTTTTTCCATGGAGAGAGAAAAAGCCCCCGGCCCCGATGGATTTCCCACTGCCTTCTTTCAGTATTTTTGGAATGAGATTGGTGATGATGTTTGGCTTGTTGTTGAAGAATCTAGAAAATCAGGGAAGATTCTAGGGGAAATGAATCACACCTTTATTTGTATGCTCCCCAAAAAAATTCCTGCTGAAAAATTGGATGATTTCTATCCTATATCTCTCTGTAATACTACATATAAAATCATCTCTAAAGCAATCAATTTTCAATTACAAACTATTTTGGATAAAATTATTGCTCAATAACAAAGTGGTTTCATTCTACGAAGGTCCATTTCTGATTGTATTATTATCTCCCATGAGATCATTCACTCTCTTAAATCTTCCTCTCGCCTGGCATGATGATTAAACTTGATTTCAACAAAGCGTATGATCGTCTCAATTGGAGATTTCTTCTCAAATATCTTCAATGTATGGGATTCAATGACCACTTTTGTGAATGGATCTATAATTGTGTTTCATGTGCCTACTTCTCTATCCTGGTCAATGGTTCAGTGGAAGGTTTTTTCTCCAGCAGTCATGGGATCAGACAAGGTGACCCCTTGTCCTCCTTTCTCTTCATTCTTTTCGCTAAGGCCCTAGGTAGAGATATTAAAAAATCTATTTCTCAAGGATCATTGCTTGGTATTAAAATGGCTATGAATCTCCCTCCCCTTTCCCATCAACAATTCACTGAGATGATACTTTCCTTTTAAGCACCTCTTTACTATCTTGGAGGCTCAAGCTATAGAAAATATCCTCGTTTCCTATTCCATAGCTACAAGTGAAGTAATTAAGTTTCACAATTCTGTCATTTTCTTCTTTAACATCTCTCTTCATATGCAGAGAATAATTCATGTTATTTTGGGTTTTGAGTTGGGTTCTCTCCCCCAAAAATATCTTGGCATGCCCCTTTTCTCTGGAGCGGGAAGAGCTTCTCTTTGGGATGATTTTCTTTGGTCCCTTTCCCTGAGATTACAATCATGGAAGGGGAAATGGCTTTCTCTTGTTGTTCACACTCTTCTTATCAAAATGGTTCTCTATGCTCTTCCCATCTACATGCTCTCTATGTTGAACATTCCCAAATCTATCCTTAGAAAGTTTGAGAAAATTATCAGAACCTTTCTTTGGCAAGGTAATAACGAAGATAGGAAATTTCACTTGGTGAAGTGGGATGATGTCAAGCTTCCCAAAATTTTAGGTGGTCTAGGAGTTATCGACTTGGCTCTGTAAAATTTGGCTCTTGGTGCTAAATTAGTTTGGAACTTTATCTCTAATCCCCAAAGGTTGGCTTTCCAAGTTCTTTCTCATAAATACCTTGAAGCAGTCATATGGAGCTTCTTCTCTCTAGTGAAGATATTCCCAAGGGATCACATATTTGTAATTTTATTTGTAAATGCAAGTATATTATCGCGGACGATATTTCTTGGTAGATCAGCAATGGCCTAAGGGCTGATTTCTAGGAGGAGAATTGGAATGGGAGTGATCCCCTTAACTTAAATCCTAATTTGAATCGAGTTATGAACATATCGAAGGCTATCTAGAGAAACAAAGTAGCTGACTATGGTGTTATTGACTTAGATGGCTGCCCTTATTTTCTTTGGAAGGATCCCTCACATCTTTGGTCTGACCGATCTAGAAGTTTTATCCCTCTCAGTAAGGCCCTTTCCCATAGAAAATTTACATGAAAGGCTCAAGAGGACTCGTTGTTGTGGTTAGGCACCCCTCGGGCTTTCATTATGTCAAAGCGAGAGTTATGTTAATCTCATCTCCATATCAGTAAGGGGACTTCCATTTGGAATGGTTGTTGGAATTCCAAGATCCTTCCAAAAGTGGCCATCTTTGGTTGGCTTGTTGTTAAAAGGAAAATACTCATGCAACTCTGCAGAAGATCTTGGGGCTATGCTAGACCTTCTAAATGTGTCCTCTACGAGAATGCAAAAGAAGATATTGAGCATCTACTGCCTTTCTTTCCCTTTGTTTTCAGGGTTAAAATTGGCTAATTGGCAAGCTTAGCTTAGCTTGGGCTCCTTTCAAGACCATTTTGGACACCTTAAAATCTTGGCTTAAGTTGGAAGGTAAAATCTCTCTTAGCTCCATTTGGTCTATTGCACCTTTCCTTTTGATTTGGCACATTTGGTGGGAGCGTAATCTTCACATTTTTAGGGAGGAGGTATCAAGTTTTCCTTCATTCTTCAATAAAATGGACATTGCCATTTCTAAAAATGTAAGCATTCATAGCCTCAATAATCCTAATTTCACCTCACGTGATCTTTGAGATCAATAAAGCATGGCCCCTCATTAAAAACCCTCTCCGGCTCAATTGTTCATCAAGGTTTATCCACTTCAAAAATTCTCGAAAAAGAAATGCGGTAGACACCACCTCCCCGGGATCCTATAAACTCAATTTTGATGGGGCATCAAGAGGTAACCCAGGTATATCCAGGGTAGGTTTCTAGTGAGAAAAGAGAATGGTGAAATTCTTGTGGCAAGTTCCATCCCACTAAAAGAGGGAACTTGCAATCTAGCTGAAGCCCAAGCCCTTCTGGAAGGGGTTAAACTTGTAGTTCACAATGGTTGTGATTCTCTCATGATTTAAGGTGACTCACAAGTCATCATGCATGCTATTGTTAAGGGTTCAGCTCTATCTTGGCACCTTAATTTTTATATTTCCAACATCTTGTATTGGCTAAGAAAACTTAAGAACTGGAGCATCAATCACACATATCGCAAGGAAAATAGTGCTGCCGATTTACTTGCCAACTCTACAATAGATAAGCCAGATGCCATAAAATTTTTAAGTTACCCGAAATACTGGTCAAGCTTATCTGAGATTATCTTACATGAAGGAGAGTGGGATTTCATCATCATAATAATGGTGTCCCTCGTGTCTCGGATTTATAATCAGTCATTGGCCTTTTCCTCTCCATCTCAATTTTTGGTTTTCCTGGTTCACCTTTCATGGCTTTCTTGGGATTTCCATTTCTCTCTCTTCGTGGAGAGCAACCAGAGATGGTGTTATTTTTGGCTCTCGATTGCCATCGTCTCTCAGACATCTTTAAGTACTCCTCCACCTGACAATCCAAAGCTATCAAAAATAGTTTTGGTGAACCCTATAGGTTTGAATTGCTTAAAGCTCGTGCTAATTTTGATATTGCAGCCGCCTTTGTCTCTTTATTCCTTCTCATTCATCTCATTCGAGCTAATGTGGAACTCGTGGTAGTAAACATCATCTACTCAGTTCATCGGGGTGACCTTCACGTAGAGTTTGTGGATTTTTAATTACCCGATCCCCTTTTATGGATTGAGGAAGTCGATGAATTAGTTATCAGCTCCGGGAGGGGAATACGGTGGCTCAACGATCAATATAGCAATTTGCTTCATTATGTAGAAAATTTGGACACTATCTTCAAGCATGGTCACCTTGAACCTCATCTTCTTCCTCTACTAGATATTGATGTGGCCCTTTTCCCTCTTCACTCCATTATAGACATCTTCAACAAGTTGAGGGATCAAGCAAGGGCCGATTTTCATTTCTTACTTCAAGAAGCTTCTTGGTATGCAAGAGGAAATGCTAGGGGTGCGGCTTGTGTCAGGGTCTGATATTGGCACTCATTGGTGGCATTTTCCCTTTCTAGTCAAACTTGTTCTTCATCTTCCATCTTGGTTCCTTATTTATCTTTCGTGGTTATCTTGGCTGTGCTTTTTCTCTATCTCGCTACGTTTTGGCCCTCTTTATTCCCTTCTCTCATCGAGAGGGCCTTCGAGTCTTCAACCTTATTCCTTCTATCTATGGTATTCATTTCCTTCTTTCTATTCTATATGGGTGGGGCCCCTTAACCCTCTCGGTTTAAAGCTCGGTCAAAAGCATTTAATTTTATTTTATTTTTAAATGAAACAATAACACTTGTATCATATGAATGTGGATGCCCCCAAAATTTGTTATGGGATTGGTAGTCAAGCATCCATTCTACATGTAGTAACCATGTATAGTCTATGATCACAACCAGAAAGAAATTAAATGTGCATGTGTGTATGATAATTATAATTACATACAAGATATCTATTTATCATGTGTAATAAAGTGAACATGTAAAAGTAAGTGCAAGCAAGAGTAAATGCAACCATGAAATTTAGTATGTTGTGGATGGATGGAATGGAATGTAGATTGAATGGAAGTGTATGTAGTGAGGTTCATTTATTATTCCCCCTTAGAAGTCAAGATTGAACCATAAACAATATTTTGTCATCAGGAAATGGTCGAACTATGTGTTGTGTGTAGCACGCTCTGATGAGTGGGTAGTGATAATATGCGACATAGAGATGAAGTATGTGTGACTCTATATCCTAAGAGTATATCACAACAAGATGACTAGAAAAGGATTGGTGATGTATCCAAAAGTGTATACCACTATCTGATTCTACCGAAAGTGATGATGTAGCCTATCACGAGATGATGGTAGAAGAAGTGACCTTGTATCCTAAAGCGTATATCACTTAATTGAGGTATGTCGCATGAGAAAATATTGAATGATGAACATGCAAGGGTGATGAGATTTTTTTGTGATGTATACCCTCAAAATTTAGTATGGACCATGAGACTAGAGTGTGTCATCAGGGAGTGGGTGCAGCGCATAGAAGAGAATATGCAAAAATGTGTAATGTGTGAAGTAGAGTGTGTGAGATGTAATACAAGATGTGTAGATGGCTGAAGATGTAGCATATTATATGTAAGATGTGAGATGTGAGATGAAGGCTATATGATGTATGTATATAAAATGTGTGAAGATGTATGATGTGCGAGTGTCTATTTTGCAAAGTGTGTGGGGTTCATGTGTAGATAATTCCCTCAACAATCAAGTGTGAACCGAAGCACAAGAGTGTGTCATCGAGTAGTGACGATGCTAAGGTGTAGATGAATATGTATATGCTAGGATCAAAAATGTACTAGTAGGAGGGGGTAGAAGAGGTAAACTTAATGCCCCCAAAGTGTGTGTGATTGAATGAACTATCCAATGAAAGTGAAGGAAGAAGGTCCCACATTTGATGTTGGTGGTGATGAAAATTTATGGCCATGCTCTAGTAGTGGTGGAATAGTAGATAGTTGTTACGTTGGTGAGTGAAATCTATGTACATGCGATGAATGAGTGTATTGTAGATGGTGTGGTGTAACAAAATGTGTAGGTGATAGAGACCTGTGTAAAGCATAATGGGCAGTGATGAACATTGGCGTGGAATGAAGCAAGGTGGAGACCTATGTCTAGATGCAATAATTGTCCTAGGAAGGGGCCTATATCAGTGTGTGGGACTAGTAGAGTGATGAGACCATGTAGGTTGTTTGAGTAGGTGAGATAGGATTAGATGGAGCTTTAGGCTCTAGAATTCGTGACACACTAGAGGGAGTAGGTGATGCATTGATGACTATGCGAGGAGAGCGAGACCATGGGGTATATGGAGGCACACCATTGATAGCAATAACTTGATTTTTATGAATGAACTTTAGATGCAAATGATTTATGGAAATGATAAACTATGACTTATGAATCCAGTTAAGACCTAAGAGCATGTCACATCTGGTCGACTTCTTGACCCACAAGAAAGGGTACAAGCATAGTGAGAGGACCAAATGCAACGTAAAGTTTGATAACTTCATATGAATTATTCATCAAATAGGATATTTGTGAATGCGGATAGCGATAGCATGAAGAAGTGGAATATAACATGTGTTGATGGACCGAGATAGATCAACCTTACTATTATTGATGGGTACCACTCCAATAGCGACACTAATGTGTAAGTGATTAGAAGAGAAATTGGCATGGTAATTATGATTAGAGAAACAGATAATTGGCGGAAAACGTTGGTATTAGCAACTAAGATATCAAGATCCCCTGATGCAGGAGGAGGTACTGCATGATAGGTATGATTAGATTAAGAATCAATAGGTTTCATGTCATGTTGTGGAGGGAGGTTATTGAATAGTTTGAGCTTATGATTGTTGTTGACGGGTGTAGATTATGTAGCCTCTAGAAATTCAAGGTTGTTATTATCAATAAGATCTTGGATGATGGTGCGGAGTTTAAGACACCTATTTGTAGAGTACCCCACATAACAAATGCTAGTCGTATGAAATTTTTCATTGTAATTTCTTCCTTTTGGTCGTGATGGATCTAATTCAAGTGGTGGAGGAAGTGTGATAAGATTTATTTCAAGAATTTGTTGTAATATGAGTTGTGGGGCAATAGGAAATTTGGTGAATGTATGTTGAGGTGGTTGTGAATGAATTTATTTAGTAGTAGCTACCGCATTGACAATGATTTTTACATCAGTAGGTTTTGTGGTAGAAGATTTAAATGTTGACTTGCTTTGAAATTGTGCAGATGATGATGCTTTTTCTTGATACTTAAGCTTACCAATGGATAAAATATTGGTTTCGTGAAGCTTGAGGGTATGACAGAGTTAATCGAATGAAGGAGAGGTCTCAAAGAGTACACTTTCTTGGAGGGGCAATAGTAGACTTTAGATGAATAAATTATGAAGCTCAGAGTCCGCAAGAACATTTGACATCTTGGCTAAGTAATTTTTGTATTTCAAGACGTAATTTTCTAATTGTTCATTAGATCATTGTTTAAGTTGTACGAGTTGGGAATATGAGATATTATAGATGATATATATATATATACATATATATATATATATATATAGAATTGAGTGAGAAAATCAATAGATAGATGTGTGAAAGAGTGTAACGCCAGCTAAAAACAACCCACTTGAGACCCAAGAAACAACCTAGGATTAGTTAGGAAAAATTATGGAATAATTTTTTTTTATTAAAAGAATCTACAACCAATCTACTAGACAATAGTCTGCTCACTAACAAGTTCCAGAACAATTCTAATCTACTAGAATATACTTTTCTTTTATTAATAATTATTAGAGTCACAAGGTCCAAAATTTAGGGTTAGAAGGTTCAACTAGGTTCAGAGGGTAATTCCTCACCATACCCACTCTCTAACAGGATTAAAGATTCAACTTGATTTTTCTCACACTTAATGCATTAAAAATTTCCCTAAATCATTCCCATTGGATAGGAAATTTCCTCACCTTTCCAATGATATAAATAAGTCCTCCTAACTCCTCATAAAACTCAAGTTATGGGCCGATTGGACCTTGGGAGGAAACTTTTCCCAAGAGTGGGCCTATGGGCCCAGGGGTGAAAATTTTCCCTTGCGCGGGTTGGCGGAGTGGGGAAGAGTTTTAGCACATCCCCTCTTTAGGGAAAAAGCATGATTTACCTTTGCAGGCCCGAAGAGGACACGTGTTGGCTTGGGGAAGCTCGGGCAGAAAGTCGGGCGTCGGAGTGGTTTAAGGCATTAAGCCTTTTGGGAAGCAAAACGATAAGGAACAAAACTTCCCGCGTGCCTCCGCCTATCCCAGATGATGCCACGTGTCATCACCCTATTGGCCACGGGCCGATGAGGAGGTGGAGGAAACTAAGAAAATTTTCCCAAGAAATTTTTAAAAGCGCTAAGGTTGAAAAAGGTGTCGTGCCTCCGCCATTGCCTCGTGACGCCACGTGGCATCACCGATGGTCGCAAGTTCGATGTAACGGCAGCGGAAAACTTGGAATTTTTTTCCCAAAATTTTTCAAATGCCCTAAGTTAAAAAGAGGTCCACCCTCCGCCAACACCTCATGGTGCCACATGGTAGCCTCTAATGGTACCGTGGGTGGCAAGGGCGCGGAGAAATTTTTTAAAATTTTCCCAAAATTTTTCGTAAGGATTTTAAGGGAAAAATTTGGGTCGCGGGTCCGCCAACGAAGGAAAAATTCAGAGGGCCATAAATTTTCATAGAGATCTCATTTATCGGAAAATGAGGACTTTCTGGAAAGCTCTCGACATCCTCTTTGCACTGAAATCATTAATTTTATATTTTGATAAAGCTTAAGGGGTAAATTTGAATAAAATGGCACGTAGGCTTATATAGAGTAGACTGGTAAATTTTAACTTGTGATTTTTATTCAATTTGATCTTCTCCTTCACTCAACATGCCAAACAGACATGGAGAATTATTCTAAGAATGATTTAGGATGTATTGGAAGGTAATTTTGCTTGATTGATTTCAAATTTGAATTTTTACAACTTCTGACAGCAAAAAGACTGTGAAAGGTTTAGGCCCGATTTTGTAATTTTTTAAAATATTTCCTTAAGTGTTTTTGTCAAATTGAACTCATTTATACCCTGACATGTTCAATTTTAATGTTTCATTGTTATTTCTTGCTTGCAGGTTCGAACTATGCATTCTTGGTTTAGATAAATGCCAGTTTTAAAATTACAAATAAAAGGGATCAAATCTTGAAGGATCTATTTGTCATTTCTTCTTCCAAGTATGGAGATTAATTTCCTTCCCAGTCTAATAAATTTAAGTGATTTTATCAAACCATTTAATTGCTAAAATGCAAAGTCGGATTTCCAATTTTAACATATTTCAAAAGAACAAAATGACATATCTTTCCTTCATACGTATTCCTCATTTCAATTTTCCAAATAGAGATTTCATATCACAATTTGATGATCAATTTCAATACAACAATGTAAATTGATAAAGGTAGTGTAATCTTTTATTGATTTCAAATATACAATTTTACATCTTCCTTCTTTCATACTTTAAAGTCCATCATATAGATTACATTTCCTTCACATTCTTTCAAAGAAAAAATAGAGTATATCTCCTTTTCATTTCACTTTACAACTTCTACATTTACAATGATCAAATACAACTTACAAGATATAATATTTCTTTTATTTCATTCAAAAATAGAGAATAGAGTGCATCACTTTCACATTTCAAGTTACAACATTCATAACCAATACAAAACATCTTTCCATCACTGAATATAATACATTTTCATCCACTTCTAGTGGGAAGAAGGTTATACAAAAGAATTCTCACAAGGGACTGTCAAAACTATCTTCTTTTCTCAGCTCCAAGACAACAACATGCATTCTTCTCATTCATCCAATTTGATCACAACAGGAGTAGGGGAAAGGCAATGCTCTCCACCCAACCAAGACATCCAATGAAGAGGAGAAGCCATCCTTCTTCATTGGCCCCTAAGCCCTAACCACAATGCAATAAGAAATTTATTTCAACTCATGGCAACAACAGGCTTCCACAAACACACAAAAATCTTTCAACATGCACATTTCAAATTAAAAACATAGTCCAAAACAAAATAGCAGTTTTGCAACCACATGAAAGACAACAAACAAAACTCAGGCTTCACCATGCAAGCCAAAGGAGCAAGAACTATGGGGGAAGCTACTTATGCCTCCCAATGGGAATTGGGTATCCACCTATAACAAACCACCAATATAAAACATCTCCCATATATCTTTATGCCCCTCACAATCCCTCCTTATTCCCCCACAAATTTCCTTATGCCCCCACAAAGTAAGAAATGTAATGCCATTTCTTTTCCAAGGTAGGAACCCAATCACAACTCCTCCACAATAATTTTGATGCCACTGGCATTCCCTTATCCCCCCACATGGATTCCCCATAGCCTTCTCCTACACCATTCCTAGGAAGTCTACCCAACTAGCCAACAAACACACAAAACATTCACCATTCACACAAACATAAAAAGAAATAAAAGCATATATGAAGAGCTAAGCTCCTACCTCTCCATGGTAGATTTTTTTCCAATACAACAAGCTTTCAATGTCAAAATACAGTCCCAAAATCAGTAATTCCCAAGTATGAAATGATCTCCAATCTCCTCCAAAATCAACAAGAGCTCCAAACAACAAAAATTCACCCAAAAGGAAGTATGCAAAATGTTCAACAACCCAAAACAAAGCAAGGAGTTCTAATTTTATAGAAGAGGGAAGAGAAGAGGATGAGGTGGATCCATGTAGGATGCCACATCACACATCCTCAACTCCAACACAAAAGTCAAATTCATTCTCCAATGCACAATAAAGAGGTGGGTGAATAATATGACAATAAACTTACACACTCCAAAAAGCCCACACCCCAAAGGATTGAATTTAATAAAATGTAAGAAGAGTGCAATTAAAACATGCAACTTGACTTATAAAAATGCATTAAAAAGGTCTAAAATCAACCCTCCAACCATAGGTATGGTTGGTAAATAAAATTAAGAGGTATGGGACAAGTTTTACTTGTCCCACAAGCCTCCAAAATCAGCCTCCAAGGACAAATTCAAATTTCCAAGGAGGTGGAGTGTTTCATACTCCAAAATTTGACTTACACAACTCTTACACATACTTACACATCACTTACCACATTTAATACAAGAGCCAACAACTTCTATAATTACTTTCTTATATCCCAAATTTGATTTATTTATTTATTTTAACAATATGATTACTCACATTAATTCTCCACAATTAAAAGAATAATGAAAGGGGTAAATGCATCACAAAATAAACACATGCAAACAATAATAAAAAAGAACCACATTAATAAAATACACAAAGCCCCTTGGTCACATTCAAAGGTAATCCCCCATGGGAATCCTAACTAAAAAAATAACACACACACACACACACAACATGTTGCCATGGTGACCTTGTTGAATTCATCTAGAATTCCAATGTGGTTGGTCTCCAATCCCCGATGTTTATTGTGATATTTTAACTTGCAAAAACACAAATACCTCCTTCGGCCTCATGGCCATATCAGAATATCCAAAGTAATATAAGATAGTTACCTAAAATCATCTAGATATATGAATCACAACAACATCAAAGCAATTTAACAAAATCATTTACAATTTATATCAACAACTATATCATCATCATATAATGTCCATTTTCTAGGTCTACTCACAAGATCTAAAAATCACATGTCCGAACAACATTCATAATATATCCATGTCAAATAGTATATCATCATCCACATATGAAGTGTCTCTAATAATCATCATGCATCATAACTAAATCAAGATCAACAATAATCTATGGTCCAACATCTAACATCATACTAAATAAAAACCATAATAATGTCCATAATATAATCAACAGTATCAATATCAGTATCAAAAGGTGTCAAAGGGAAGTGGGCACTACAAAGAGGTTACCGAATGGACAGGTAGGTCGTAAAACTAATGCATCACATAATCATGAAGGCTATGAGGAAATAGCTTAGCTAGGAGAATGTGATCATCTATAAAATCTAGACAAGCCACATGGAATGCTCGGAGGTGTTCTTGTGGGTCACCTTGGCCATTGAAAATAGGTATTTTAGGGGTAAAGAAATTTGGTGGAAGTAGATAAGTGGATATAGCGGGCATGAATGGAGTATGCAATAATAGAGTGGAATCCAAAGATGGAGACAAATGAGAAGTAGCCTGTGTCGAATTGATGGATTTTTGCTTGATGGTATTGATAAAGGGAGGGTAGATATTGAGTGACAGCAGAGGGAGGATGCCGTGTATGGGAAATAAGAGGCGGGGTATAGTGATTAGTAGGAGTAGGGATAGAAACGGGAACGGTAGAGATGGGTGGAAGAGTAGAATAAATCGGTTGGGTAGTGACTGTGATGGGAATAACGGAAGACGCATTAAGCTCTGTAAGGTTTGTAGTTTCCTCACAATCAGCATATAAAAGCAAGTTTAGATCTTGAGGATGCTCAGTGATATGATCATTAATGTCTTTAAGATGAGATTCAATAAAATATTCAAAATATTGAGCCATAGTAAAGAAGAGAAAGAGATCCTTAAATGGAAGGTGGTGTTGAGCATGGGGTTCACTAAAATGATTAACTAAAATATGAATATTATAGTATAATCTAATGTTATAGGACCAGTAAAATAACTAGATAAGTGAAGTAATAAAATACTGAAATGAGATGAAATCAATCTAAGCTAGAGAATACGAAACCCTAATGTGCAAAGAGGGTTAAAAATCCTTAGGTGATTTGAAGATTTCATGGGACTGTGTTGCAGTGTAGACCAGGTGAACATGAGGAGGAGACCTTCACACAATAGCTTTCGAGAAGATGCATATCTAGACTATTTGGATAGATTGGGGTGTCTAGATAGGCATATGGGCACCCGTAGGCACCTTGGTCTCGAGATTTGGGAACCATGGTCTATTGAAATGGCTAGTAAACCTCCTCTAGAGTGTCAACAGATGTTCTCTGTGTTCGCTTCTTATCGCGTGATTGTCATTCTGTGATCACTGAAGCACTAGTAAATCTACAATGGAAGAATCACCTACAAAACCCCAGATAAAGCATCAAAACCCTAAAAAATAAAGCTTCATATGAATGGGTCAGATTTTCTTCAACTTCTAAATGGATGGACTTATCACTGAGCGTTGCACTACATCTCAAACCCAATATAGTTCTAGGTGTGTGTGTACAATTGTGGCCTAGGTTACTCTTGTTCCAGTCACACTTTTTGAAGTAGTGATCAAATAAATAGATGTAGAATGTAGTAAATGTGTGCATAGAAACAATAGACTCCCTTCTTATGAAGTGTGATGTAGATGAACCAGCCTTGTGTGCCTTGTGATGGATCTAGATGGATGCAAATGTAGCTATAGATTCCTTTGATGGCTACAACCTTAGGTGGTGATAGTAAGTGCTTAGTGCTTGGTCTATCATTATGGTCACATAACTTTATATTTATATGTTTCTCTTTCTTTAATTTTGTAATTAACCCCGAAAATGTTGACCAAAAATATAAGAAGCTCAAATGGCTAGAAAGTGCCCAAAAATTGATAGGAAAGTACAAAGAGGATCATGGTTCCCAAAGAGGACTAGGGCACCCAGGGTGCCCCATTCCTAACTAGGTACACCAGTTAGAAATAGGAAAAATGTAGTATGAAAGTATAGAATGGGTAAATACAGTTGAAGATATAAAATAATGACAGTAAAGCAATATAAAAATGGCCAAAGACATGGGTTAGTTATTACTCTTTTCTCTTAATAACCATATGGATAATAGTATGAGACCGAGACTAAATAATGACTCAAAGTGTATGATTTTGTGTTTACAATCACAGATCAGGTTCACATTTTCCATTTTACATACACCTTTACATGTTTTTTACACATATACATGCGTATTTGACTACTTGTCGACTTCTCTTTTGCAGGTCCATCTGTATAGGAAGTGGTAGTCGTCATCATCCACATCACTCCAACAACGACATCGGCATTGATAGCAAGTACATCACAACATGTACACACGTGTTTCCACCCTAGGTTCATTCTTATAACCACTTTTTTGCACTTTCTCCTCCTTAGCATCCATGTTTCACATTTTTTTCACTCCACACTTTGTCTAGTCCTTCGGCACACCTTCTACATCGATCTACATGGTTATCAGGTTCGCATCTCTATCTACTTTACGTTACCAAGATTTCTGCTCACCAACATAAAGTGGGGGCAAATGTAGACACAAAATCAGGCACTTTGGGTAAAGATCTAGTCTTGATTACATATTACTATTCATATGATTCCTAAGTAAGAATGGTACTAGTTAACCCATGTCTTTGGCTAGCTTTCTTGGATTTTTGTTTCTTCTTTCATTCTTACACCCTCGTTTTCTCAGACTTTCATTTTACTTTTTATAATTTTTTATCTTAGACACGAGCACCCGGCCAAGATCCAAAGATCATCAGGCACCCTCATCCCCTCTAGGTGCCCCTGTCCTCTGTATACTTTGCTCACACTTTTTGGGTCCTTTATAGCCATTTGAGCATATTGTCTTTTTGGTAGTCTACCTTTTTGGGGTTATTTATGAAATTCAAGCAAGGGAATCATATAAATATAAATTTAGGTGATCATAATAAAGGACCAAGCACTAAGCATCTACTATCACCTCCTAAGGTTGTATCCATAAGGCATCTAAGAGCTCCATTGCATTCATCTAGCTCTATCACAAGGGACACAAGGGTTGGTTCATCTACATAAACTTCATATGAAGGAAGTTCATTTTATTCCATGCACACATTTATTAATTTTTTTACATCTAGCTACTTGCTTGCTATCCAAGTGCGACTAGCACAAGAGCAACCTAGGGTACAATTCCACACATACACATAAAGACCCACATTGGGTTTGAGAGGTAGTGCGGTGCTCATTTTTAAGCCCACCATTTTGGCGGCTTAGGAGAGTCGACCCCTCATTCTATATATTTCTTTTTTGGGGGTTTGATGTCTATTTGAGGGTTTTGTGTCTATTATTCATTTCTTGTTTGGTGACTCTAGTCATCATTGTGCGAATTCGTAGCGACAAAAGGTGAGAATTAGCAAACATCATGCCACCCTAATAACTCGGGTTTCTAAGCATATATCATGGACCAGGCACCCACAGATGCCCTTGTCCAGGTGCTCTCCGTGTGACCTTGTCTAGTCCATTCCTCCATATCTGCATTTTTTTGGTCTTTGTGTGACGCTTCTATTGTCCTATTCACCTAGTTAGTACTTTGGTACACTTGATTTAATTGTGAATCAGCTAAGTACCTTTTCCTCCTCCTTGCACTTAGGGTTTTATAATTTATTTCTTAACTTGCTTTGGTATATTTATGTATTTCATTATTACATTCATTTATTGCTACTATAGCATTAGATTAGGCTTACATTTTACTTTTTAGCTTAATCACTAACCCGCCTAAGCACCTTAAAACCCTAATATTGTCTCATAAATTCCTCATCTCTCAAGTAAACAATATTTCCACCACCCAAATGGATGGATTTACAGAATCGGCGGTGACCCATCTAGGTCGTCGTTGACCCTATAAATACACCCATACCCCTCCTCTCGTCAGGAGGTAATTTTTGAGAGCTTAGGTCTTCTTGCGGATTTGTTGTGTTTCTTTCTCATCTCCATCTCTATCTCCACTTATCCCATTTGGTTTCTACCAACCCAATCTAGTCACCACCAATCTAGCCACAGTCTCCACCAATCCACCCACAGTCACCACCATCGACCCAGTCGATCGCCACCAATCTAGCCCCGATCGCCACTAGCCCAGATCCGGTTTACGCGCCAATCTAGCTTGGTTTCCGCCGACCCAATCTAGTCATCGCAAATCCAGCCCCAGTTGTGTAGATCTATCCTAGTTACCGCTAATCCATCCATGGTCACCACTTATCCATCCCGGTTGGTGCCAATCCAGATCATTCGTCATCGACCCTATCTATAGTTATCAAATTTGTCAATTTTCTTGCATCTTTTCTATTTCCACAACTTTCCCATATCAGATCCAAGACCTTCTCAGTATTTTAGATCCTATTCTAGACTTATTTTATTTTTTTATGAACCACTCTTCTATGGTTTCCGTTGACTATACTGCATTAGTCTTAGGTTGTGGTGACCCGATCATGTTTGGTTTAATATCATTTATTTTTATCAGATCTACATCTTATATTATCTAGCACATTTCAAATCTCTATTTTAATTCAGTTATCTACTACATCTAATTTATCAATATTTTACTTATCTTTATCATAACATGGGTTGATATCCATCCTAGGAAGTTTTCACTTCTCGAGACTAACTTTTCAGAAACCCACCCATCAATCTACTAATCCATCTTTTGTTGAGTTTCTCTTGATTTTCAAGTCATCCAAATTACTGCGAAGAAAGATCTCTCATTTGTGCCCATATTCATCATCATCCCATCTCAAGGTACCTTAAACTCTCATATATTTGGAGTTACTTATTTCATTTAGTAATAGTTCACTAATCTGAAATAGGAACTAGGGAATTTGATCAAAATTCTCGCACGCTCGATTGGCCCCACGCTTATTTGGCGAGTCCTTCATTTTTTTCTTTACATTTACATCTTCTTTCTTTCTTCTCTCTACTAACCTCACGGGTAAGATAATTCCTTTTCTTTCTTGCGGTGATTTGCGTTGTTTGGATTGGCTCACTCACTTGCTTTAAAAATTAAAATAAAAGGAAAGGCATTATCTAGGTATTACTTGTTTTTTTCCGTCTCTTTTTCATTCCATTGCATCTCTTGTATGTCACTTTCATCTAATATTCATTTTTGACTTAAAAATAACCTTCATATTTGTTTGGAAATCTAGCGTAACCAAGGGGTTTAACTCGTTTCATACACTCTATCACACACATACAAAAACACACACAAAAATTTACACATCTTAAACATCTCCTCCTAGGTGGAACTATTGGGATTTCATCACCCAATAGTAAATTTGAATCATTGTTCTAGCAGTATAAATAATCTAGTGGGCATTATATTGGTTAAGCACCTAACTCCCTTATCACTTGGGACCATAAAGTGAGGGGGTAGGCCCCAATACCAAGCCCCGTACAGACACCAACATAGATTCGTACCTCATGTACCTTCAGGTATATTGAGGACTCCATCTAAAACCACCTAAAACCATCCATAGTTCAGTCATTTCCTAGGAACCCTTCAAGCCCATTTTCTTTTCTTTCTCACATTTTCTAAATAATCAAGATGATCAAAATTTTGTTGTTTAACTTGTTTATTAATAAACTACATAATTTCTTGTTTTTTGTGTCATTCTGGTATCACCCATTCTCAAGCCAAGAAAATGTGACAATCTACCTCATCCAACAACATCCCCACTTTTGATGATCTTTCCCAAAAAAATTCCACACTTGCCATTATTTCTTCTACATCTATGATCACCATGCCTTTGCTCTCCCCATACCTTGTTTTTATGGTTTCCCTTCAAAACACCCATGCCATTCAAGATGATCTCCATTCTTAAACAAATCATTCTCCCTCTCATCACTCCATTCCCTCTAGACTAGTTACACCTCCATCTTTTACTCCTTTAGAGACTATTGGACCTCCTACTATACCTCATGGATGCTCAGAGTTTCACGAACTCCTTGACGGTAATATTGTTTCCCTTCATGACTATCTTCTCCGTAAGTTCACCATGTTCCCCAATCCCATCAATCCATTCAATAAATGGTGCCCATTCCACCCAACTCACCTCGTATCAACACTATCCCCACTTCTTCTATCCCTATCACGTCCTCATCTAATTTCATCACTAGTGTCCCTACCCAAACTTTACAAGAGTCTCATTTACGTAATACTCAACTCGAAACAAGTATAACCCAACTTTATCCCTTATTTCCACCACCCATGTCTATAGAAATTTCATCACTTCACACCTAATATTTCTAAAACAACCCAAACTCGTCAACCTTCTCTTGAAGTGTCTTTTGTCACATGTTCCCAATCAATCTACTCAAACATCTCATACCTACATCCCAACTCATACCACACAAAACCAATCCAACATCCCCATCACCCAACAACTAAATAAATCTCACCAATATTATCAAATCCATGTCTCTCAACAACAACCTTATCACAACCCATTCAATCACAACCATTTAACTACATCCCCCTTATCAAATACTTCTACAAACACCTACTCATCCTCGCATATACCAATAACCTAACACATCTTCCTCATATATTCCACAACCACATCCTTCAACTTCTCTCCACCATCCATCTAATAATCCCATGCATGTCTTATTGAGTAGAATGGCTAACCTTGAAGCCACTACGTTGGGATCCAAAACCACCTTCTCATATGATCAAATTTGCAACGAACCCATTAATCCATCATTTCCCATCAAACCTTATCCTCCACATTGAGAGATACCAAAATTATCTAAGTTAAATAGCAAGGAGCACCCAAAAAAATATATTTATGCCTTTACACATGCATGTTACCTAATTTCTCATGATCGAGACCTTATGCTTCATACATTCCCCAATTCATTATCTAGACCCGTGTTCGACTAGTATAATGGAATTCCCCAAAATTCATTATTTTCCTTCACCCAACTCGCGCAATTATTCCTAGAGTGCTTCTCAATCAATATAGCACATAAGACCACCATTTAGACATCTATGCCCCTAGACAGTTTGATGATGAATCTATTGTATATTTCATTGCTAGATGGCATGGTATAATCAATCAATTATATTTCTCCCTTCCACAAATTGAGCTCGGTAAAATCTTTTGTGGTCTTGTGTGAATCATATCTCCTCTACTCTTCAAATACAATCATTCCAAACCTTTGAAAAGGAATTCACTATGGCTCTTAAAATTTTACTTCACACCCTTGGGTAATACCATGTCAAACTCCAATCTAATAGACCAAAACCTGAATTTAGTAAGCCATCCAATTATGGTGATAAGTCTAAAAACAAATCCAACCTCATCACAAGTCAAATCCTCTTCTTACGCTCCCCTTTGAGAATCTTATAGCTCTATCTTCAAAAAATTAATCGTTTTACATCTCATTTGAATTCTTCTCATCCACCCCATTAATGAATCATATCCCAAACCTACGTGGTTCCACGATTCCCACTATTGCAAACACCATCGAGTTGGTGGCCATGACATTGAAAAATTTTGTTCCTTTAAGGATCTCATTAAACATCTTATCAATCAAGGGGGACCTCCAAGTAGAAAATCCTAGTGCACCTCCTAATCAACCCTTGGATATTTTCAAACACCCCTTTCCCAATCACCCGTAAGCAATCAAACTAATCCCTCTACATCTCAAGCTCCCAATACCCACACGATCAATTTCTTAGGGCATAATTCAACATTACCACCCACATCTATTGCCTTCTCTACTCTACTGTATCTATTGAGCCCACGCTTACCTCAACATATTCCCTCAACCCTAAAATCTCATCTATGTTTGCACCTATATCCACATCTACTACATCTATCATGCCTATTTTAGTTCCCAAACCTACTCCAAAACATATCCCCATATCCATGTCTATTTCAACCTCTACATCGTCATCTACAGTCCTATCGACATCCATTCCATATACATATACTATATCCATGACTATTGTACCTCCACCTATCTATATTACATACATTTCCCCATCCATATCTACACCTACTACATCCACACCCACCATACCTAGCTCTCTACCCACATCTACTTTAACCTATACCTCAACATCCTCATCACACATCCCTACATCTATATCCACTTTTATTCCTTTACACTCAACCATACCCACAGTTGTAACCATGCCCACACCAACATCCAAATCTCTATCCTCATCCATCAAAACACCTACCAAAAAGATAGCCTCCTTTGATCCCATTACAAATAATTTTCCAATCCCATCTTCATCTCTAACAACTACCATCACTTTAGTACTTGGTTCTTCTAAGATATATGCAATATGTAACTCCTTATGATCTCATTAAGCGTGTCATCAAAAAAATTTCCATCTTCCATATCCACATCTACAATGAAATCCCCACCATTTGAATCTAAGGAACCCCTAGTCAAAACCATGATAATTCCCGTCAAGTGTAAATCTTCGCAACCAAAACCTAAAACCCTCGGCATTTTTCCTCAGAATTCTCTCACACATCCACATAATAAATTGGAACTCCCCCTTCCTAAACCTCATTATCCTAAGAAATCTCGTGTCCCATCATCAATCATAGGAACACCCCCATCCATTTTGGGGTTGGGGCCTTCGTTTAAAACCTCTATCACTAATCACTTAAAATCAAAGTCACCTATCCCTCCTCCTAAATATAAATTTGAATCACAACCAACCACTTCTCTTTATGAACCCAAATCAAAGTCGAGGTTCCCATAAAGTCTCATAAAGGTAAATTGTCGATCTTATTTCATCTAAATCTTCTACCACAATCCGCTCAACCTCTTCATTTGGCACCCCCTTTAGATCATACATTGATATATTTCAATACCTCATTCAAGCATCTATCATCACTCTCTCCCCTATCAAATCCTTCGATCCACGCGAGACTAAACCCACTTGGTTTGATTATAATACCATTTGCACTTATCATCACACCCCGGGCCATGAAACTGAATATTGTAAGGCCCTCCAAACTCTCATCCATAATCTCATGGAATAATATGACCTTATCATAAATGAAGACCACCTTCTTCCTTCTATCTCATCCACATTTAACTCCAATCCTCCAATTGAACCCTCACCTCCTAAGGCATCTAATTTAGGAGCTCCATCCAAATCATTCGTTGTAATCCCTCCCCTAAGCTCTATTTCTCCTAAAGGGAGGCCCCCTCTCTTCATCGACGCCATCCACATTACCAATCCTCCTCACCCTCATGATCCTCAATCATCTATCTAATCAAAACCTAAAGTCATCATCATTGCTCCTTCTAACGAACCTACCCCATCTCCCTCAACATCAACTAGCTCATCCATATCTACATCTAAGTTTCCTAATGCGATGTAACATCTCTCACTGGGGGAGTATCCACTCCTCACTCTTAATCCTTTCATGTATCCTTCCTCATCCACATCTCCCATGCACATCAATCCATCTCCTTCTTCATCCAACCATCCCATAAATGCAATATGGCATTGTGTCCCTACCCCCTAAGCTCATTTAATATCTATCACTCCTCTAGAAAGGATCCAACATGGAAAATTTTCTCCCAACTAGATTGTACCTTATATTATCATGTATAAATATGGGTCTGGATCCTATCGTTTAAGAATTTCTTGATGGTAAGCTGGAAATGGAACCTTTCAACGCCTTGCACTTGTGACCTTTCTATTGTTAACATATCTACCAATGTGACCCTAGTCACACTTAATGATCTTACATCCATCATTCACCCTTCCATATCTCCTTATAATGATTTGGAATCATGTGGTCTACCATCACTTTCCTATCTATGACCTTAAATATGGGCACCATAGATCTTCTCATAGCATATTCCTTATGGACAATTTCCTCCTTCTATGTGATAACCCCACAATAATATCATCCATATCCTCCTTATTTACCTACGGAACCACACTAAGGGTCTATAGGTGTCTCTTTTACATCTTATCATCCCCTCCCCAAGTGGTCTACTTGACTATTCATGTCTCTATCCTAAAGCTAAAAATACTAGATTCTCGTATCGAAAAAATGATATCATATCCAAAATAATAGACTAATCCATCGAAGGACAGTTGTTCATACAAAGTCAAAATTTTCAAAAGTCTAGACTTCTCCCTCGAAGGACAACTATCATGCATATCATATCCTACCATCTAAAAAAATCAAAATCAAAATCAAAAATCAAAATTATAAATGTAGACCACTCCCTCGAAAGATGGCTACTTTCCTATATCATGGCGTGAAAGGATTCTGCATTGATCAGCCTTACAAATATCAAGTAAATCATCCTTGGAAATTTTCCCACATTGATCATATTTCCCATCCTCCACAAACTTCCCCCATTACTCCGTTTGTGCCATATTTCTCGAGTTGTGGCATGGATCTATGAATACCTCCTAAGAGTAACCCATCTTCCCCTGTCAAGCTCCATCTTAACCCCTTGGTCATGTCAACATTAGGTCTATAAGCCCAATTTCCATCTCTTCCTCAAGATATTAAAATGTGACTAACTATTGTTAGTTATGTGTTAACACTGTCATTGGTCACAAGTACATTGCTTTGTGTTGTTTCCTTTCAATTTTACCTATAATCCAATGTAATAGCATATATCCTGTGTGCTCCTTCCTATGAGGTGGTATCCTTCTTATGTTTATTTCATCCTCATAAGGTCACATTTTATCTATCATATCTGATCTTTTTATCTCATTTCACCCAATATGTTATCTCATCTTATCTAATTTCTTGTATTATCTCAATATCTTATCTCATCTCATATAAAATTTTCATCCAATATTTTTACCTCTTCCACTTTAGGCTTGTGTGTCACCCATAACACACTGATCTTTGCCTTACATGCCTCATCTTGTTATCCTCTTACCTATCATCTTATCTAGCAGTGCATTCTTGATCACATCTCAAGCCCACCCTTCATGGCCATCTTTATGTTCCCTCTTGGAGCACCTTACCTCATCTTAAGCCCGTCGTTGTGGCCATCTCTCCATTTTCCATCCCAACAAGATACATATTTAATCTATTCCTTATTTATGTAATATATTACATCCACTTTTCACCAGCATATCGTCAAGGCCATTGTCTTGACCATCCTTACATTTGTTTGCGCATACTCCCGATGTCTACCTTTAACCCATTAGTATCGCGGCTTGGACATCCATCTGAGTGGACTCCCACTAGATTCCCTCCATATTCTAGTGGTTTTTTCAGACTCATAGGTCCGTAGGAAATTAATTTCACCTCCATCACATGTCGTTTTATGTTCCCTACCAAAGTGATTCCAAAATCACCGCCATATTTGTGTTTTTGTTTTTTCCCTTAAACCTCTTTGAATAAAGCATCTTCTATCATATTTTTTTATTTCTCATCCCTTCCACCCTTTTTCTCCCTCCATATATCTCTTTCAAACTCATGATCAATTCCCTTTGTGTCATCAATCCCTAGTTTTATGGGGAACACCTCAACCACCATCATCTCTCATCCCTTCTAATTTGTATCTCATGGATTGCCCAACAAAAACCACTCAACATAAATGGGAAAATGTAGACACCAATTTTTGGTATTGCTAATCCCTCACCCTACACTTTCTCTCTTTATCGTTATCATGCACATAATGATCCAAGAATTTGGCCCAAAAAAATTCCTTGACCACATACCCTTATAGGAAATTATTCCTTTTACCAAATTCACCTCATTTTAAGTAATTTTGACCAACATCAGAAATGCAAATCCAACAATTAAGGATTGGTCTCTTCTCATGTCATGTACAAATTCAACTTTAAAAGAATGTAATGTGAAACTATAATCACGCAGTGCACAGTTGATAACGGAGTTTGGTAGAATTCCTACATCTTTAGGTTCGAATCTGAAATGATTTATTGTCCACTTTTATATTGTAAATCTAGTAAAAATTCATGATTGAAGCTATAATAAATATGTTACCAAAAGAACAAGAATCTCCTCCACGACCATCGAGTGATAATTCCCCTGGTTTATGCGTGATTCAATCTCTAATAGTTTCTAAATAACAAGAACCTTATACACGAACACCGAATGAAAATTCCCTAGCTTATGTAGCAAATCCAATCTCCAGTGGTGTATGAAGAACAATAACCTTCTACACGACCACCGAGTGACAATTTCATGGCTTATGTAGTAGATTCAATCTTCAGTGCGAAATACCCTTTTTCTCCAAAATTGGAATCTAGGTGCTCTGCTAGTTTCGATGAGTTGATAATAACTCCCCTAATAATGAAGAGCCCAATGTCGCTTATTATAGTTCTAAGTCTCTAGAAATGATCGGACAACAAGGATGTTTCTTCACTCTACTATGCAAAGCTATACTAATCGATGTCGGTTGTTAACAATGACCACCTTTCACTCTGTTGTGGTAAGATATCCTCTACATAGTGCTAATTTGATCCAAGTGTCGTTAATGAGCTCCATGGTGAATAGTGACCCTCCTCGAAGAAAATGATCTCACGATTCATCCAACGTTCTAAGGATCGAGCCTAATACTTCTATGTTGCTTCGTCATGTCCCTCGGCTCCATGGTGTCTCTAGGATCCAACGGAAGAATAAAGGCATCAATTTGGCCTCTGTCGATGGTGAGTATATAGTAACTCCCATAATTTCTTACATGTGCCTATTAAATAATACGAGTTAATTTTCATCTAAGCTCGATAATAATAATCGGTCATCAATCTATAATGCTTTGATGATTCCTATATTAGTACAAAATTGGAAATTATCTCGATATTCATATACTATTACAATATAGGTCATATAATTATCATCGTTCACATACTAATACAATAAAGGTCATATTTTTATCATTGTTCCCATACTAATACAATATAGGCCATCATGCTTATACTAATATGATATAAGCCTTTTTATCTCTTCATAATGGCACCTTCATCGCGTTTTGTATTCTCTCTCGGCTTGGACTAGCTTGTGAGTGCTTCTAATAGAGAGAGCTTCATCTTCACAATAATGCCTATATAAGTCTAGGACTTAAATATTTAGATGCCTATATAGGAATTCAATATTTCTCCACAAAATAGTGGCCTTCATAATTTTCTAAGGCCTCGCACTATTTCTTCACCTCTCCTTATTCTCCTCGAGCTTTCTTTGAGAGAAGGAGAGACTTGTCTTGTATGGAGGGGTTTGAGCCCTTTATATAGTGGTCTTCATCCCGCTTATCTTGTATAAATGGCCTATCGGCCAATTCTATACCAACACGCACATCTAGGCGGTTGGGTAATTCATTCGAGATATGGGGGAGGCTACTGAGGTTAACTCCCCACCCCCATCTTTCCTTTTACATCAGTCATTGAATGGCTCTACCCATCCCTCCTCATTACCACCTACCACTATTATGCCTCGCTACGCATCCGATCTACTTGTGTGTCATTTGAACTTGACCACCACATCCTTTGCGCCTAAGTGGTCCCCGACTCGCTATGCTCGCCACGACCTCACCTGTCCTATTGTTGGTTTTGGCTGAGTTGTATGGCCTTGTGGGTTACTCCCACATTGAGAGGAGTATATATAAGGAATGGATTTTTATAGCCTATGGAACTTTAATTTTGTTGTGGCTTGGGCCACGATCCTCATTGTTTTGTCGGCTAATGCATATGATTAGCTTTCCAAGTTGGGTACACAACTCACCCTCTAACTCACCAATGTAATACAATTTAACTCGGTGTTCAACTTGCCACTTGACCCAACTAATTTGGCTAATGTGGTGGCAGACCACGTGGTGGCCTAAGGACCCACCACGTGGGAATAATTTTTTTGATCACCGTTGAAGATGTCAATATTTAATGTCGAAGGACCGGATGTCCACCTGAACTTGTCACCTACACCCGATTTGCACTTTTTCCACTTTTCATAATGTGACTCACCAGTTTACCTTATCTCACCCTAGAGTTGACCAAAATTTTACTAGCTATAACTTTCACATATGGGATCATTTCCCACATTCTTGTATTCGTTAGAAATCTCTTTGAGTTTACTTTTGTACTATGATGATCCCAAGGGATTTAGGGAAAATTTTTCCTCACGAAATGTCCTCTGGATCAAACATCCCCACTAAGGAGGATTTTTTCCCAAAAATATTTTTTTCTCTTCTCTTGATCATAAACCATGTCCTTTGTATGTCAAGAGATCTCTGCAAATGACTCCACGGCCTTTGAACTACTCCTTATCCTTTACAAATCTTGGTTCAATATCTGAAACCTATATGGCACTTGGGCTCATCGCTTTTGCTTTGTGCCACTTTAATGTCAAATCATGATGACTAATCTTTATCTAGTATTTAAGGAATCCATATAGAGCTTGGCTTACTAATATTGAAAGAAAACACTAGGCATGATAAACCTTTCACGTAGTACATACTTACCGGTGTCTCGGTCCCTGTCATCTTCTCTGCATGATCAATCTCTCTGTAAAGTATGACATTGGTTTCTTGTTGTGCCTAGACAACTTAGTCAACAAGAAAATTTGATATATTGAAACAAAAAAATTCCCTTGCAAGAGGGTCTTACAATTGCAAATATATCAATACAATAATACCCAAATTCTGTCGGAGACTCAAACTTGTCTTGTAGCTCTTGCTTCTACTTTTCTACTTCCACGAGCTGTAGACGTTTCCTCAATTGAGAATCCTTTTTTAGGCTATAGTGTGAACTAGTACGTGTCCATCTCACTGTTACCACAGACGACAACCCAGTTCCGATATCACTTTCTCGAGATTAACAAGTTTACATGTTAAATAATTTCTCGATACCAAACTTTATCCAAAAATACATCCAAATTTGTTTCCCTTGACCATGGACCCTTATAGGCAATTATTCCTTTTACCGAGTTCACCTCGTTTTAAGTAAATCAACTTTAAAAAAATGTAATGCAAAACCATAATCACAGTGCACACATGTTGATAATAGAGTTTGGTAGAATGCCTACATCTCCAAGTTCAAAATACTTAACTAATTTATTATCCACTTCTAAATTGGAAATCTAGTAAAAAAATCACAATTGAAGTTGTAATAAATCTATTACCATAAGATCAAGAGTCTCCTCCACAACCACCAAGTGATAATACCCCGTCTTATGCAGCATATTCGATCTCCAATGATTTCTAAAGAATAAGAACCTTATACATGACCACCGAGTGACAATTCCCAAACTTATGTAGTATATCTAATCTCCGGTGGTTTTGAAGAACAAGAAAACTTATACATGACCATGGAGTGACAATTCCCGACTTATGCGAGTAAATTTTATCTTTAGTGTGAAATACCCTTTGGCTCCAAAATCAAAATCCAAGTGCTCTGCTAGTCTTGGTGAGTTGATAATAACTCCCATAATAATGAATACCCCAACACCTTCATTGTACATTTTGAATCTCCTTCCAAAAGACCTCGGTGCCTCCATTACATGGTGTCAAGTCTCGGATTTGATCGGACAACAAGGATGATTTTTCACTCTACTATGTAGAGCTTTCGATTTGATTTTTGTTGTTGATGATGACCTCCTTTCACTCCATTGTGGTGAAATATCCTCTACATTGTGCTAAGTTGATCAAGTGTTGTCAATGAGCTCCATGGTGAATAGTGACCCACGTCTCGAATAAAAATATTTGATGATTCAACCAACATACTAAGGATTTGAGCTCTAGTGCTTCGTCACATCCCTTAACTCCACAAAGCATCTCGGGATCTAGCGTGAGAATAAAGGTGTCAATTTTTCCTTTGCTTTGACGGTGAGTAAATAGTAACTCCCGTAATTTTTACATGTGCCTATTAAATAATAGGACTTAATTTCATCTTACCGATAATAATAATTGGTCATCAATGAATAATGTTGATGATGCCTATATTAGTATGATATAGGACATTATCTTGATATGCCTATATTATTACAATATAGGTCATATAATCATCGGTGTTCCCATACTAATACAATATAGGCCTTCTTCTCCCTCATATGTGTATATTAATACAAAATAGGTCATATTTTTAGCATCGTGCCTATACTAATACAATATAGGATATCATGCTTATACTAATATAATATAAGTCTTTTTATCTCTCCATAATTTTGCCTTCATCGGTATTTCATATTCTCTCTGTGGTTTAGAATAGCTTGGGATCACTTCGGATGGAAATAACTTTGTCTTCACAATAATGCCTATATAAGTATAGGACTTACATATTTAAATGCCTATATAGGACTTTAATATTTCTCCACAAAATAATGGCCTTCATAATTTATTAAGGCCTCACACTATCTCTTCACCTCTCCTTATTCTCCTCGGGCTTGATTTGAGAGAGGGAGAGACTTGTCTTGTATGGAGGGGGGTCGAGCCCTTTATATTGTTGGCTTCGGCCCACTCATCTTCTATAAATGGCCTATTGGCCAATTCAATGCCAACCCGCTGAGCTAGGTGGGTTGGTTGAGTCATTTAGATATGGGGGAGGTTGTAGGGTCAACTCCCCACCCTTTCCTTGCCTTTTGCACTAGTATTTCAATTGCCATACCCATCCATTCCGAGTCCCTCCTCATTGCCACCTTTTGATGCCAAGCTGTTATGCGGCTATTCCACTTACATGTCTCCAAGCTTGACCTCTATGTTCTCTGCTTCCATGTGGTCCCCGACTTTGTTGTGCTCATCACGACCTCACTTTTCCTATTGTAACTTTTGGTCGAGTCGTTCGGCCTTGTGGGTTCAACCACATTGAGTGGAGTATAGATAAAGAAGGTATTTTTATAGCCTATGGTAGTTTAGGTTTGTTATGGCTTGGGCCATGATCCTCATTGTTTTTTCAGCCAATGCATGTGATCATCTCACCCATTAGCTCACCGATCTAGGTACATAGCTCACCCACTAACTTGTCAATGCAATGCAATGTAACTCGGTGCTCAAAGTTTTGCTTGGCTCAACCAAGTTGGCTAATGTGGAAATGTGATGGCAGGCCATGTGGTACCCTGAGGACCCACCATGTGGTAATATTTTTTTAGATTACTAACAAAGATGTTGATATCAAGTTTCGAATACCAGAGGTCCACTCGAACTTGTCACCTATGCCTGATTTTCACTTTTTCCACTTGTCATAATGTGACTTACTAGTTGACCTTCTCTCATCTTGGAGTTGACCAAACTTTGACTAGCCATAACTTTCACATATGGGATTCATTTCCCACATTCTTGTACTCATCAGAAATCTCACGAGTTGACTTCCATACTGCGATGATCTGGGGATTTAGAGAACTTTTTCTCCAAAATGTCATATGGATCACATACTCACCTTATTCCCATTTAAATATCATATTTCCCACTTCAATCACAATTTTTCCCATAATTCCATCTTAAAATTATATTATCATTCACTCTCTATAATCTCTCACTAATCACCCTTAATTATCCCCAAATCATCCCCTAATCATTTTTTTCCTCCCTACACATCCCTTTTATTATCCCTAAGCACCACACCACCTTTCATTTAATAAATTATACCTCCCCCTTTCCTTTATTTAATATTTTGAACCCTCCACCTACCCTCTTATCCTTTCTATGCAACCCTAACCCACCTAAGCACCTTAAAACCCTAATCTTGCCTCATAAAGGCCCCATCTCTCAAGTAAACCATGTTTCCACCACCTAAATGGATAGATCTTTGTAATTGGTAGTGACCGTCGGGTTTCCATCGACCCTATAAATACAACCATACATCTCCTCTCCTCATGAGGAATTTTTTGAGAGCTTAGATCTTCTTGCGGCTTTATTTTATTTTGTTCTTATCTCTATCCTGGTCTCTCGTTGATCCATCCTAGTCACCGCTAACCCAATTCAATTACCACCAATCCAGCCTAGTCACCTCGATCCGGTCTAATTGCCACCAAAACAACCCTAGTCACCACCGACCCGACCTCATCGCGCCCGATCCTACCCATTCACCATCGACCCAATATAGTCGTCACCAATCCAATACGGTTGCCACCGATCCATCCTAGTCACTGCCAATCCAGTCCTTATCACCCCGATCTAGCTTGATTAGCACCGATCCGAACCATTCGTCATCGACCCCGTCTCACGATTATCAAATCTATCAATTTTATTGCATCCTTTCTATTTCCACAACTTTCCCATATCATATCCAAGACCTTCTCAGTATTTCAAATCATGTTGTAGACCTATTTTATGTATTTTCTTAACCACTCTTCAATAGTCACCATCTAATGTACTGTTAGTCTTGGTTCACCTCTAGATCAATTAGGTTTGGTTCAATATCATTTATTTTTATCAGATCTACAACTTATCTTATCGAGCACATTTCAAATCTCTATTTAAGTTCAGTTATCTGCTACATCCAATTTATCACTATTTTGTCTTATCTTTATCAAAACGTGGGTTGAAATATATCCTATAAAGTTTTCACTTCTTGATACGACTTCGTCAGAAACCCACCCAAAAATCTACTAATCCATCTTGTTAAGTTTCTCTTGATTTAGAGTTCATTTAGTTCGATGTAAAGAAAGAACTCTCATTTGCACATGTATTCATTGTAATCCCATCTCAAAGTACCTTAAACCCTCGCATATTTGGAGTTACTTATTTTCTTTAGTACTAGTTCACTAATCTAAAATAGGAACAAGGGAATTTTTTCAACAAGAGCATTAAAGCATCCATCTAGAACTCACTCAAGGCACTGAGGGGACTACATTTTTAAATACACGTATAGGAGGTGAAGTTCATTTTGACATCCAAACATCTACTTACATTGCTACATCTAGTTATTTCTCGTTATTCAAGTGCATCTTGCACAAGAGCCACCTATGGCATGATTCTTGCACACACGCATGAGAACTACATGGAGTATGAAATTTAGTGCAGCACTTAGTTATAAGCTCACTCGGTTAGGTGACCATGTGGGTGGGTTCGAATTCCCATTTGCATCTTTTTTAATTCTAGGATTTGATGTGTTTTGGAGTTTTGCATGAGATAATTTATTTTTTAGGTTATAGGTGAATCTTGTAGACATAGTGTGACACATAGGTGAAAAAAAATGAAGAGGAGTGACTCTCTTATGACATAGAAGAAATCATTTTCTAACCATTTTTACAATCACGGGCGCCCAAAAAGGACTCCAGCACTAGGCACCTCATTCTAAGGATATATGGAGGTCGCATAATTTTCTAAGCACGGTTGTGACAATTTCTTAGTCTGTTAATACATCTTCTATTCTCGCACACTTCGGGATCAATTGTGAAATCAACTAAGGACTTTATTCCCTCTCTTACACTTAGGGTTTTAAATTCATGTATCTTATTACTTGGATAATAATTTTACTTTAGTGTTTTATTTATTGCATGTGACTCTAAAATATCTAGGGTTTTAAAAATTCTAATATTTTGTTAAATCAGTGTGTGAATACAATGGGGATGTAAAAAGAGAGCAATACCTTGTCTTTGATATAAAATGTATGTGATAAAATTTATAGAGAGGTTTTACGATGGTGTGAAATATATTAGAGCTTGATGTGGCTCCACAAATTTCGAGATGTCGTGAGTGATGTTTTCTCGGTATCCAAAGCAGTATAATATCGATACAATGCGCAAAGATCCATATTCAATGAAGGTGGTGTGTTTATATAGAATCATCATCAATTAGTTAGAATTGTTAGTGATCTCATAAAATTGGGGAAACCCACTTGGAAGTGGTTAAAACCATTTCCAAATGGGTTATTTCAGGTTTGGGGAAATATTGATGGGTAGAGATGATTTAGGGAGGTTGGGATGTTGAGAGGTTTATCTAAAATAGGTTTAGGATGGGGTAAATAAATATTTACGGGGGTAAGATATAGTTTTATGGGGATAAAATATGGTTTATAGAATAATTGGATAGGCTTAGTGTTTAGAATGTAAATGTGAGGGGTGTGGATAGGTCGCCTAGGGGTTCCAAAACTAGTTTTACACTTTCCCCTTTTGTTGAGTAGTTTGTAGGTACAAGATGCATGACAAAAAATAGTGCATAGATGCCCATTTTATGTTAAGGATAATTTGTTCCCCCTTAAAACAATGTTTGACAAAGGGTGTCGTTGGGTTGAAGAGATTCATTATAGATGTTTGATTTTGAAAATTGATTAAGGATGTTTGAGTTCATGTTTAAGATATGAAAATGACTGTGATATAGAAAGGATGTGTATCTAAAAGGGTAATGATCTTGAAAAATGGTATGGTAAGGTACATTGCATGACCTCAAGAGGACACAACAATGTAGGCACCCAATAGACACTTGTTGTGGCAAGATGATTATAAGGCAGAGGGTCCAAAGATATCTTCTCGTGACGATGTGTCAAGTTTGTGAGACCTTTGAATGGATCAAGGAATACATCGAATAATGTGAAAATAAATTTATCGTCAAAATCAAAGTTTTGACAAGTTTCAAGTATCTAAGAGGTATTTTTTTAAACTAAGGGATGAATCTTCAGCGATTGAAAATGATCTTGAAGATTTGATGAATAGTTAGTGATTGGGTGGATCGTCGGGCATTGGAGCATGGGAAAAAAATTTGAATATAAAAGCCTCATTTGAGGTCATTTAGACCATTTACAATTTAAGAGTGATAACGACTTGTTCTTTGATTATGTGATTTTCAAAAACAAATTTGAGAATGATGGAGGTAGATGGAGATGTTTAATGAAGTCGGAGACCTACCATAGCATAGGTAAGTGGATTTTTGAATTTTTTATTAATTTTTAAATTTTTTTGGATTCGTGATGAAATCATCGGTAATTTTGTATGAAATTGTTGGTGATTCTAGGAATAGGTAGCGATTATAATGGATCTTCAAATGACTAAGTAGAATCATTGGATATTCAACTAATTTTGTAAAATGATGGTAGATTTGAAGTTGGTTTAAGTAATGTTGTTGGATATTGTGTCTAATTTTTTTTTGTTTTTTTCATGGATGCATGTGAGAGACTAATTTACCACACAAGATCAGATCTTAAATTTTTTGGAGAGTTTTCGAGATCAATTTGTTGGAGGAGGATTGGAACCATTTAGAGGAGGTAGGTTTGGGAGGGATGTATCATTACACACATATCCACGGGGATGTGGGGTTATTTTTGTCTTTGTTGGAGAGATGGGATCATGTCACAGGTAGTTTTTGGTTACCAAAAGTGAGATTACCATCACATTGGAGGATATCCACAAGATCTTGCATCTACCGGTGCATAGTGAGCAAGTAAACCATATAGATGAGGTGGGAAGAGGTGCCACTATGTACCAACTTTATGGAGATGATTCCCTAGATGTTTTATATTCATCAGGGGGTTTTTTATATGGTTCATTTTATAGTGATGATGAGGAGGATCGGGCTCTAGAGACATGATGATGATTGGGATTGGTTTTTATGCCCCACTAGATTCAACGTGTGGTAGGTTTTTACGTATGTTGACTTGATTAGTGAGTGATATGTTGGAGAACAAGATGGTATTTTATTGGGCCCCTTCCTTACTATCTCAGGTATACATGAAGTTATGGGCATGGAGGACAAGATGGAAATTCAAGGTTGATGTGGCATTTTTATTAATTTGCTATGTCTACGCTAAAATTGTAGTTATTTGGAAAAGAGGATTTCCATTGGATTTATGGGTTACCTTACACTATCATGTTAGTTTTATGAGATGGAGATCTGATTTTAGGGCTACATGGTCCATGAGAGGAGAGGAGCATTATATATATATCATGACAAGATTACAACTAGGGGATGTGATTTGATGGTCATATATGTTTCTCAATGTGGCTGAAGGTGGAGAGAGAGTTGTGGGAGACTTAGAGGGAGATATTGGTACAAGTTTGGTGAGTTGACCATTATGAGTTGATCATATTTAGTCATGTTTGGTGACAGTTTAGATTGATATAGGATGTTCCTAAGGTTGTTGTAGCTTATAGGTGTGATGATAGAGACATAGATGTGGTATTGTCTTTGGTATGAGAGCCATTTGAGATGGTAGATGAGGAGGGAGTGGGGGTTAGTATAGATACAAAGGGGCGGTGATAGGTTTGGATGATGTTGAGTTTACATAGGCATATGTTTCTTGGTGGTAAGGTCGGGTGAATGGGTTTGAGTGGTGAGGGTGAGAACATTTAGATCCTCCATATAAGAGTGGTGTTGAAGGGAAAAGAGGGGATGATGGAGTGACCGTGCTTTAGAGGAAACCATGGCAAGTCTAGAGGTGGAGAATGCCATATGGTTGATTAAGTGAGCCACTTTGATTGTTGAGCGATGTAGTGTTATAACTACTCATGACTCTGTTATGACACGAGAGATATGGGATGACCCAACACCACAAGACTATGCGGGGGATCTTACCTAGGCAAGGGAAGACAAAGATAAATAGCTTTGTGAGTGAGAGATATTGTGATGGGATTCTAGTGTGACTAGGACATCTGTATTAGGAGTAGAGATTGACGAATTTGTTAGTTGTTCAAACTCACACCCATGGCTTGGATCTGGATGGACCGAGTTATTTGAGTTAACAATGGGACTGTCTCTAAGTGTGGTACCTTGTGCGCTTGAGACATACCTTTAGAAAAGGTTGGTTCCTCTACCTATTTCTACTCCTAATGCTAAAATGGAAATCTAAGCTAAACAAGCCAAGGGACCAAGGATAGAAGGATAACAAAAATGGAAAAATAAACTAAGGAAGGCGATAGCACCAAAAAAGTGGGATGAACACTATCCATTTTGAGTGAAAATGGAGGAAGCATAAAGGGAGGCTAGGAAAGTGTATCACAGACAAAACATGTGTTCATGCGATCGATTTCATGAAACATAACCAAAAATGAGGTCAGTAAAGGATTTAAAGTGAAAAAGCAAGCACACAATGTAAACAGAAGGCAATAAAGAAGAATATAGACATGTTAAGGAAAAGAATAGCCACAAAACAATGCTTTTATTACTTTTAGGAGTGTAAAGTCGGTTATAATGGCATTTGAAGGTTGATATCCACATGCACGAACCAGATCTAGAGGTCTATGACTCAAAATACAGAGATACAATGTCCTTATCAAATAATAAAGGATCTAAAATGTCCAACCCTTTACAATGAGCCAAGATCTTACATTTATGGATTAATCGATGAAAGAAAAGAAGAGGAGGGAGAAACTGATTTGAAAAATCAACCACCAAAAATGAATTCCTGTAAATCCACCTACAAATTTTTCAAGTTCACTAGTCCATATCTATATGGGGTGTAGGAGAAGGAAGGATGCAAGATCCATATCAAATTGGGTGGTTAGAGGAATCAGATCTACTCATTAATGGCATGATAGACATTTTTCCATTTCTCACCTACCAAATCCCGCTAAAATTTGAATTTGAATATTCTCGCATTATAGCCCACGTCGTGACTTTCTAACAAAGTTGGGTGCGAGAGGATCTAATAAGCTGGAGAATAAGTTATGATTTGTCAGAAGACACTGTAGTGAAAGCTGGACATGAAAGACATGTGGCACATGCTTTGATTGATTGAGGGATTGGCCAAAAAGCACTCACTTTGTCATTTTCCACCACATGTCACCCACTAGTTTTTTGCAAGGATTTGGCACCTGTTGGTGCATTTTGATTGGTTGTGTGTAGCACACTCAAATTCTGACACATGCCATGTGGCACAAAAGGGTGCAAAAGAAGGTGCAAAATTATGCACGTGAAAGAGTGAGGCATGGGAGGAAGATAGAGGAAGGACACGCATAAAAGTGACGCTCGTAGGATATATGGGAGAAATACCTAAGGAAGAAATGGATGGAAAGGGCACAATTATTACAAAGTAATGTGTGGTGCATGGGGAAAGGGCACATGAGGATACCAAGGACTTAGCTACTTTTGGGAAATAAGTCTAGGGCATGCACGTAGGGTGCATGTAATCTTGAGAAGGTGAATACACGTAAAGTGCGCGCAAAGGGGGAGATGGAACAAAGAGGTAAAGGAAAATGAAAAGGATGGAAGGAAGAAAATAGAAGCGAGTGTGCACAAGCGCATGAGTAACTTACACCAAGGGAATGTGCCAAAGGAGCAAATGAGGCATTTGCAAGCTGTAATATAGAACCAAAAAGCCAAAAGAATGTGAATATAAGTTACTAAAATAACTAGGAGAGTTATTTGGATAATAGTTTTGGTGACTTTCAGGGCCATTTTCCTACTAGATGAAGGAGATCATTAGCCTGGAGTATCCATTAGGCATGGAGTTTGCTTGGAATCATGAAATTCTGACTTGCAACCTTGAAGAACCACCCTTGAAGTCACTTGTGGAAAAATTCTAAACTTTGTTCATAATCCTATCGAACTATTGAAGATCTATTTGAAAGATGACCGGCATCCTGAAAGCAACAAAATAGTGTGCACAAGAATCATGTGAGAAGAAGGAACTATATACAAACAAAACAATGTGCGTACAACACACTTAGAGGAATTGAAACTACTCTAATATATGCAAGGTGATGCAATAAGCTTAATGGATGAGTTTGAGATAGATCCCATTAACTGGGATTGATAGCGCGCCTCCATCAAGATGAGTCATCTTGAAAGAGTTAGCCTCCTTGCAAGAACTGATAGTATGGGCCACTCCAAAGTGCATCAAACTTTGAATGGCACCATGGTTTAGCTCTATTAGCATACCATTTTAAGACTAAGTCTCCAACTTTGAAATCTTAAGGCTTAGCCTTTCTATCAAACCACTTCTTTGTTGATTGATGATGTTGTTCTACCTTAATCATGGCAGAGTTTCTAAGTTCTTTAAGTTTAACCAGCTCTGCCATTATGATTTCTCTTGGGTCCATGCCCTCAAATTCTAACTATTAGGCAAGCTCTAATGAAGGAAACTTAAGAGATAAATGGATTCTTTCCTCTTTACCATAGACGGGTTTTTAGGGTGAAGTACATATTGCCTTCTTCACCGTAATTTTGTCTGTCCAGAGTGTGCATGTGACTTTTATATGCCACTACTTATGGCTGATGTTCATTATCCACTTCATGATTCTAATCAGGTTCTTATTTGCTGACTCTGTCAAACCATTTCCTTGAGGGTAATAGTTGGAATAAGTCTTCAAGTATATGCCTAAATTAAGCACCCAATATGAAATCTTAGTACCAAGGAAGGCATTTTCATTATTATAGATAATGGTTTGAGGAATGCCAAACCTTTTTATAATTCCTTCGAGAAATTTGAGGATGACTGATGCATTTGATTCCTTGAGTGCAACATCTTCTATCCATTTGGTGAAGTATTCCGTAGCTATGAGCACCCACTTGTGGCCAACACTCAAAGGAGGATTGATCATACCTATGAATTTGAGACCCCATTGCACAAAAGGATGATCTTCTTAGATTGGTCAGAGGGGAAGCGCTACCAATTTCTTCTTTCCTACAAAGAAACCACATTATTTTTATTTTTTGACCCACTTGTGTGCATCTTCAAATAAGGTAGGCCAAAAGAGTCCCGCCATTATGATTTTCATTTTTGTATTCTTTACAGAGAAGTTTCCACCAGAGAATCCATTGTGAAATTATTCTAATATTTTTTTCATTTTGTGTGTTATCGATACAACTCAATACCATGTCATCAAGATTCCTTTTGAAGAGAAGGCCATCAATCGAGAACCTATGGGATATATTGCAGTGTAAGATGTCTTCTCTTTTCCTTGTTTAGACCAGGAGGGTAAGCACCCTCGGAAAGGAATTTGATCATGTCCTTCATCTAATCATGTGTGTCATGGGCTTCATTATTTTCAGGCTCTACACACTGGAGATCTTCATTTATAAATAGTGAATTCTTAGGTTCATCTGTGCATCCTCATAAATTTATTTACTGAGCATGTTTCCTCTTACCAGGTTCGTGGCTTTGATAGTCACATCATGCTCCATGATCTTGGTCACCCATCTTGCTCTCTTTTCACTAATTTCTACTCCCATGATGAAGTCTCTAATAGAAGAGTGAGAGGCTAATACTTTGACATTATTTATGGTGAGCATACTCTTGAACTTCTTGAACTCTCACATGATGGCAAAGACTTGTTTCTTCGTGTGACTATATCTCAATTTGTAATCTTTCAACATTTGATTGAATAAATCCACCAGTTACTCCAGTCCTTTTTCATTTTCTTATGTCGAGGGATATCATCAATGCCATAAGTATAAAGGATGAAATCCTTCCAATAATCTGGGTTGATGAGTGTTGGTGTGTAAGAAATTTCTTGCTTGATCTTGGTGAAACTCTCTTTTCCTTTTGTTGTCCACTTGAAGGTTGTGTCCTTCTTGAGCATGAGGGTGATGGGCTGAACTATTCCTGCAAAGTTAGGGATGAAGTGCCTAAGGAAATTGATTTTGTTGAGAAAGGACTACAAAGCTTTCTTTTAAGCTAGCAGGGAAAGGGCCAGGATGGCGAGACGTGCTCAGGATCAATTACGATGCCATCCTTTGAAACCACATGGCCCAGTAGATTTCCATGCTCAATGGAAAAATTACACTTCTTTGGGTTAAGGGATACCCTAAACTTTCTACATCTATCAAATATGTTCTCTAGATGTGCCATGTGATCTACACCCTACTTTATGAAGACTATAATCTCATTTATGTAAACCAAGATTAACTTGTTGATATAACCTTTGAAGAAAATATCCATGGCATGTTAAAAGGTCATACCTACTTTTGATAGACCTAAGGGCATATTTTGATAAGCATATGCTCCCTACTTGGTTGTAAACGTTGTTTTGAATTGATCTTCTTCCTTGACTAGGATCTTATTGAATCTTGAGTACCCATCCAGCATTGAGAACCTATACGCGCTAGCCTGATCTACAAAATTTTCTCCATAGAAGGAAAAGGGTAATGATCTTGTAAGGACGCCTTATTTAAATATTTAAAATCAATGTAGAGTCTGATTTCACCATTATTTTTACAAATTGGAACAAGATTCGTGACCCAAGTGGAGTATTTGATTGGAAATATGATATTTTCCTCAATGAGTTTAGACATCTCTTTCCTCATGAGGGGCTCTATTCGTGGATTGACTGACCTCTATTTTTGTTTGATGGGCTTGATACCAGGATCAAGGTCAATTGAGTGTTTAGAAACACTTGGATCAAAACCTTTGAGGTCTTCATACTCCCATGAGAAGATATCATTGTATTTCTAATAGAGAGATATAAAAGCCTTTTTTTTCATGCACATAAGCTTTACGAGTGTAGCAACTCCTTTCTATACGTAATAAAGTGACTAGTGGAGTGTAGTCTTCTTGACCTTTGCATGTATATTTTCTTCACCCTTTAACTCATCATCAAGGCTGAAAATTTTCTCTAAGGTGATCATCCCTTTAGGTAACTTGTTTTTCTTTAGCTGGATCACTTGGTCATCATATTTTTCATTCAAGTCAGCTTGCATACTTTAAGATAAATCAGCCTCATTATGGATAAATCAGACAATCTACACGTCACTATCAAACACTTTCTAGCTCGTATTGTTGTCTATAATGGATGGCCTTATCACCATTTTGATGTGTTGTGTGTTTCCTTTGAAAAATTCCTCAGCTAGGGAGAATTACGAGCCAAACACGGCCATCTAATCGAGATTCTTTTTCATCTTGCATGGCACCACCTATAGATTTAGAGCATCAAATCTCTCAAGGAGGTCCCAAACTATGTGTTTATAAGCTTTGAGAAGCTTATTCTTTTCACGTAATTCTTGGTAACCTTTGGTGGATAACTCATTTTGTGTCCCCAAAGATCTCGCAACACATTTATCTTTTTCTTTTCTGCAATCAAAAGAACATGTACCGGTGTCTCATACTCGATACATTGTTAGAACAAGAAAATTTCAACTGTGCATGAAGAATAATTTCTCATCTTTGGGAGAAATGAGAACAACTTTTGTGCGTGCATCATTTTTGCTTCAAGATCTATCAAATTATAACTTCCACAGACCCACGCTCTCTTCATTTGTTTGAGCATGCATGGAAGCAATGTTTCTTCTTCAAGGATGAAATATGTCCCAAGCCTAGTTTCAAATGCTTCAATTTCCTTAGCGTATGGATCAAATTTATGGTTCCTTTCCACCCATTCATCTAGCACTAGATTAGGTATAGGAGGTGGAACAAGATGCTCTTCATAAACTGAAACTTGTTCTTCTTAGATTAGGAAATTGGCTTGAAGAGGGGATAGGTCATATGACTCTACATGATAGGAGAATATTGGCTCAGATTGTATGGTAAACCAGGTACCATACCTTGTCTTGAGTAACATATGGGACCAATCAGAAGACAAGTAACCACCCACTTTTACAGTAAAATCCCTTGACAGACAAATGGAAAAAAAAAGGAGGTAGGTCAATGATTGACACATCTTGAGTTATTGTGAGACTTGGACATGCATGGAGGGTCAACTCAAGATCCTTGATGACTCTTAGAGTGGTAATAATTGAGCCATCAAGTTACTAGGAATCCTTTCAAGGGGTTGTACTTAAGACCTAGGACATCAACAATTTTCTTAGGCATGACAGAAGTACTAGCACCTGAGTCAATCATATAATTATGGACAAGATGTTTTCCTATGATCAAGGACATATAAAAGGGTGGGGTTTTAGCAACATTACTTATTGGGTTCTCCTCTTCTTGGAAGAAGTTGACAGCAGCACGCGGTTGGTGAATAATTGAATCAGTGCATGGAATTTGGGCCAGATCTTCATGCAATAGGTCACGCTAAGATGGAATGGCCAGCGCATCCCAAATAATGACATTCACATTTGTCTTCTTCATCTGGTCCAAAATGTTGAAATGAAGACCCATTGACTTATGCATTTGAGGCACAATAGCATATTTTCTTAATTGTTTAGGCCTAGAGATAGGGGCCTTAGCTAGTGCAGAGGCTTAAACTACTAAAGAATGGGTGTGCGAGCTACTTCAGAAGGAGCATTGCATGGAACCTCACATGGAAGAACTTGTGTACCTTTACTATTGTATGCCTTAGATGCATCTTTCATCTTTTGAGGATCATCTGTGTTACGGGAATTGAGAATTGTACGCCAAACTCGAGAATTATCTTCTTGTAACTTGTGTTGTCGTCGCAACACAGGGTGTGTGGTCTGCTCATATCATCTTAAACTTGGTTGATTACATAGAATTATTTTACGCCAAATAATATCAAGTTGGCCTCAAAAGGATTTTCTAGCATTTCTTGATTTTTTAGGCTCACTTGCGCTTATAGAAGGTTCATAGTAAGAAGCATTCTGGATCACGGAGGCTTACACACGCGTATCATTAGCACGGTGATATCGACTATGAGGCATGTTGTAAGGAAGTCACCATTCGACTCTTACACCATGTTATCCCGAACTGGAACTAGTGCTTGACTTATGTTGGGAGCTGGAAGAGGTTGTGTTGGAGGAATAACTTGTAAGGGTATATCTACATTAGCACATCATTTATTATTTTGTTGATTTTTCCCATATATTTGGTTTCCATATTGATTCCTCCATGGTTTATTTTTTTTTGGTTATGAACCTGATTGGAACTATTTTTGAAGGCTTACATACTGCTACTTTTCGAAGGATATAACTTTTTGTATAGGTTTTGATCAAGGCCTTCATCTCTTTATCTTATTTCTATTTCATGGGAGAATAAGATGTAGATGTAATGATTGTGCACTCTACACTGGAATAGAAGAAAAAAGTTTTGGGGCATTAGAGAAATTTCTAGGAACAAGGGAGTGGGTGGCCTAGGTGCTAACTTGTCTACCTGGATGAGACTATTCTCTGCCCTTGTAGAAATTTTGTAAGTAGCAGGTAAAGTTCTTCCTCCCACGGATTAAACCATGAATGAGATGTCACTATTCAAATCCCTTAAATAATATAGGAAATCATGTTGGGTCATGTAGGTCTTACCACTCTAAGAATTTTTCCCAAGTCTTCGGAATCGATGTTGGAATCAGTCATTTACTCGTTGGGTGCCCTCTTTGTTGTATTCAGTTGCTCCACTAGAGATAGGTGATCTAATTTATTTTCAAATTAATTACACATAGTTGTGCCCAGCTCATCCCTAAGAGAAATAGAATCAAGTCTCAAGCCTCGGTACCTTTGAAGTGTTTTACTCTTGAATGAGGTTGCAAGTAGCTTGGTTTTTACATCATCATGCATGATCAAATAGACAAAGTATATGTTTGCTACATCCTAGATGTGATCAATAGGGGTGACTTGATTCTCACCAGTAAAGTATGGAATAATTTTGAGTGTGGATGATGGCATATCATGTTGTGCATTAAGATTGAGTGAGCTTCAACCAGTGAAGTTGGAAAATTTCCTCGGAGGAGGTGGTGGTTGGAGTGCCATGGCAGGGCGTGTAGGTCTATTTTAAGGAGGATTTGAATGTGCTCTGCGTGCAAGAGATGGGGGCGTGCATGGGGGAGTGATGTTACATGTGCTTCTTAGTGAAATTTATATATATTACAAGGATCCTTCTACTATAGCACTTTTATGGTATGCACTCTTCTCATAAAAGATGCTCTAGGTGTTAAAACAAAAGATATGAGTATTAGGAGTCACCAGATGTGTTGAAACAAGCCTCCAAAGGCTATAAATTGCTAATCTACACACCAAACTTAGCAATATTGAAGTCTAAGCTTTCAATGTTGGTCCCATTGAGTGTGCCATAAACTATTGGTTGTTCAAACTTGCACCCATGGCTTGGATCTGTATGGACCAAGTTGTTTGAGTCAACAATGGGACTGTCTCCAAGTGTGGGACCTTGCGCACTTGAGACAAACATTTGGAAAAGGTTGGTTCCTCTACCTATTTCTACTGCTATTTTTACTCCTAATGTTGATATGGAAATCTAAGCTAAAGAATCCAAGGGACAAGGGATAGAAGGATAACAAAAATGAAAAACTAAACTAAGAAAGGTGATAGCACCAGAAAAATTGTGATGAACACTATCCATTTTGAGTGAAAATGTAGGAGGAAGAATAAAGGGAGGATAGGCAGGTGTAGAACACACCAAACATGTGTTCACATGATCAATTTCATGAAACAAAACCAAAAATGGAGCTGCAAAGGATTTAAAGTGACACAACAAGAACACAATGTAAACATAAGGCAAGAAAGAAGAATATAGACATGTTAAGGTAGATAATAGCCACATAACAATGCTTCTATTACTTCCAAGAGTGCATGATCAATTACAATGGCATTTGAAGGTCAATATCCACATGCATAAACTAGATCTAGAGGTCTGCAACTCAAAATGAAGAGATACAACATCCTTAGGAAACACTAAAGGATCTAAAATGTAATGAGCCAAGCTCTTACATTTATAGATGAATCGATGAAAGAAAAGATGAGAAGGAGGGAGAAACTAATTTGAAAACTCAACCACTAGCAATTATTGCTTGCAAATCCTCTTATAAATCTATCAAGTGTGTTTCTCCATGTATGTATGGCATATAGGAGAAGGAAGGAGGAAATATCCATATCAAATCAGGTGCTTTGAGTAATTAGATCTTCTCATTAATGGTGTGATAGACATTTTCCCATTTCTCACCTACCAAATCCTACTGAAATTTGAATTTGAATATCTTGCATTGTATCCCATGTCAGCATCTTTCCAAAAATGTCAAGCATGAGAGGATCTTAGCACTAGAACAGAAGGTATGACTGTGAAAAGATCCATAGTGCAAACTAGACACGCAAGACACTTAGCAAATGTTGATTGACTGAGGGATTGGCCAACTGAGGACTCACTTTTTCATTTTTCTACCACGTGTCGCCCATTAGTTTGTTGCAAGGATTTGTCACTCTTTTGGCACGCTTTGATTGCTTGCGTGTAGCACACTCAAAGTATGACACATACCACCTGGCTCAGAAGGGCACAGAAGAAGGTGCAAAGGCATGCATGTGAAAGAGTGAGATGTGGGAGGAAGATAGAGGAAGGGCACATGTAAAAGTGACACATACAGAAGAGTGAGGTATGGGAGGAAGACAGAGGAAGGTTGCGTGTAAAAGTGATGCGTGTGGGAGAAATGGGAGAAATACCTAAGGAAGAAATGGATGAAAAGGGTGTAATTATTACAAATTAATGTGTCATGCGTAGGGAAATAGCACGCAAGGATGCCAAGGACTTAGCTGAATTTGGGAAGAAAGTATAGGGTGTGCGTGTAAAGTACATGTAATGTTGAGAAGGTGAATGCACAGAGTGTGCGAAGTGCACGTAAAGGGTGAAGATGGAAGAAAGAGGAAAAGGAAAAGGATGGAAAGTAGAGAATAGAAGTAGATCATGCATGATCATGCGAGGAATTTCCACCAAGGAAATGTGCTAAAGGAGCAAATGAGGTGCGTGTAAGCTGTAATATAGATCCACAAAGCTAGAATTTGAATATAAATTACCCAAATAGCTAGGAGAGTTATTTGGATAATAGAATTCATGACACGAGAAAGTGGAGAGATGGAGCCCCTAATAGTTTGAGTATGGATCATTATCAAATGTTGGGTGATGAACTACTCTACTATGAGAATATAGTTAGGTAGAGGTTGTCAAATGAGCCTAGATATGGTGAGCACTTGGATCGGTGACAACATGTTCCATCAAGGAGCACCTTTGTGAGCATATGGCATCCTCCAAGGGGTGCAGGTGAGGAAGCATCTAGAGATCATGATGGTGACTAGGGAGTACTATTGGAGGGAACACTATATTGATAAGCTTGTAGTTTACTACATATTTATTGGCTTATTTTTGATATATTTTGATGTATGAGACATTTTGTGAGGCTCTTTTAAATCCCTGTGTGTGTGTGTGTGTGTGTGTGTGTGTGTGTGTGTGTGTGTGTGTGTGTGTGTGTGTGTGTGTGTGTGTGTGTGTGTGTGTGTGTGTGTGTGTGTGTGTGTGTGTGTGTGTGTGTGTGTGTGTTGTTATGTTTGAGTTTTTATGATTTTGATGTGATGTCCTATGGAAATATTTGAAATGTATATGTTATAATGTGATTTTTATGATCTTAGATATGGTTGTAAAAATTGATCTTGTTATATTCATTAATGCACTATATGGTGGAAAAGATCTTGATGTGGGATGTTTGTTTCCTTGCTATTTCTAGTATGGTAGTTTGATTATATGTATGACACTTTCGCATGTGTTTCCTTGTTATTAATGTTAACATATGACTCACAATGGTTAGTCATACTAGGATCATAAATGGATGTGAGATAGTTGTGTGTACCCTTTTTCGACATGGGAAAGGTTTGTATGTAGAAATCATTAGGAAATGGGTCCTTCATGATGGTTCTGATGTTTTTCCCTATTTTTATTGTACATTGCACAAGATGATATAGGCAGGAAGATTTTATTTTATGTTAGATTTAATTAATGCGGGAAGATTTCTTGGGATGGTTATTTTATTTTGATATGAGGTATGATCGATGTTGGAAGCCCTTTTTGATATAAGGATTGATCAATGTGGGAGGTCCTTTTTGTGTATTTTGATTTAGTATCCATCCTTCAAGGGAGTGGTCTACAATTTTATTAACTTTTGATATTATGGTAGCCATCCTTTGAGGGAGTGATCTAACACTTTATCTAATTGTAATTTTTCTTTTTACATCCATCCTTCAAGGGATTGGTTTATATTTTGATTATGTCCATCTCATAGATATTTTGATTTTTGGAGCTAAGGGAGATCCTGGGTAACCATTTAGAAGGGGATAAGTAAATGTACAAGATACACGTATATCCTTAGCATGTAATAGGGTAGGTGGAGATAGTGTGTGAGTAATGATTGTGGGGTTCCCTAACTATAAGCGGGGAACTTTTCCATGTGGAATATGCTATGAGAAGAGCCATGGTGCCCATATTTAAGGTCATAAGAGGTATGATGTCAGAAGACAAAATAATTCCAAATCATTACAATAGTGAGGGAATGTGTGGAGTGATGGAGGGAGGTCGCATTTCGACTAAGGTTTTATGAATTGATATGTTAACAATAAAATGGATGTAAGTACAGGGCATTAAGATGTTCATTTTCAGGTTTACCATCAAGGGAGGCTAAACGATAAGCCCCATACCCATATTTATGAGTGATAATATATGGTCTAATCCAGTTAGGAGAAAACTTCCCACGTTTACTCTTTTCCATGTTAGTGACATGTTGATTTTCTTTGAGAACAAGATCACCAATGTTGAAGTCACGTTGTTTGAGATGTTTGTTATATGATCTTTTGATTCATTCTTGATAAATGTTGATATATTTTAGGGTAGCTAGATGAAATTTTTCTAAAAATTCTAGTTGTGAGAGGATTTCTCGATGATATTATTCTTCTCGGATGAAATATTTAAGAGAAACACGTAAGGATGGGATCTGAAATTTGAGAGGAAGAACAACTTTGGTTCCATATACTAAGGAGAAGGGAATAGTACCCGTAGGGGTTTGAAATCTAGTATGATATGCCCATAATGCAAATGGGATTTGAAGATGCTAATTTCTACTATCCTGATATGCATTTTTGTAAGGATCTTGTTGAGAGTTTTTAGATGCTTCACTTGGTCATTATCTTATTGATAGTAAAGTGTGGAAAAAATCATTTTGATGTTGTAAGTGTCACAAATTTTTTGAAATTTATTATTTTTGAATGATTTACCATTATCTGTGATGGTAGATGAAGTTGATAATTTAATCTACTTTACTGGAGATAAGAGGGATTGCTTCTACCCATTTTGTAAAATATTCATTTATTGTGATGATGGAATTGTGTCATTGTGATGAACGAGGGTTGATAATTCCAATGAGGTAAATCCTCCATTGTGAAAAAGGAAAAATATCTTGAGCTAGTTGGAGAGCATGAGTGGGGATGTGTAATACCAGTGTTATGATTCATCTAGAATAAGGGAATTTTAAAAAAAAAACCGTTAAATACAATTAATGCCTTCAATGATTTTCATCTTGTAGCAAAAAAATATAGCATAACTTAATGTTTACAATCCATCGATAACAAATGACAACCATGTATAGCTTTAAGGGTCAACTAGATCTTTCAAATCCTCATTACTTCACTCTAATTGAGTGTGTGTATAACTTGTATACTTTTGGTTAAACCTTTAGCAAGTCATGAGAACTATGTGCATCTCCTAAGTGTCTACCTGGAAAACATACAAACTACATTCCATTTGGTATATGACATACCAAATTATGGTAATGGTGAATAGATAATGTAATTATCAATTTACACTAATTTATCCAAAGATTCAAGTGTTGCTGAATGTAAGCTTAGTTTCATGGCCGCACACAATTCAACAAAACTTTTGTCCATCTCCTCATAACCATGTCTACATAGTTATTTAGATCTCATTTTCCATTTAAGAAATTAAGTTTCAATTTTGAGGAAGTAGAAACCATGACTCACCCTTCTAATTGAAATAATCATATCAATCCCATCTTAGGATCCCTATGGGAAAGATAGTGGCCACATAATGAATTTCCTCATTACGTCCTCACTACCCTTCCCTTATCCATCCTAAGTTGGCATGGGTAGGATTCTATTGAAAGGAACGATGGGACATAATACGTACACTTTGTTTTCACTTTTAGTTATCCATGAAAGGTAAGAAATAAGTTCATATTTACGATAGGTTATAATGTATCATTACACGATGTTTAATTCTTAATAGAGGTTTTTAGTAACTCGATGAGTTACTTTCTTTCATGGTTACCTCATATCGAACTATCACAACATAGTGTTTTATCATTAAATATAGGTTTACTTAACCATGTCTCGTATAGAGTTGATCCATTCTATTACTCGTAATTATAGATCTTAATCGAAATAAGTTCATCAATTAATATGATTAGTCCAATTTATTTAATAAGGTACAATAATAACTTATGTTTTTTTCGTTATGTAGTTGTACTTATCATTTTATATTCATCATTCACATATTTTTTCATTTAAAATGAATCAATAAAATCAGTTATAATTGCATATTATAATATAAATTAATTTTGTTTATACTATGTTGTAAAATAGCATATAAATACTTTCATATCCAACAAATTATGATACAAAACATAAAGGTGTTTTATCAAAAAGTAATAAGGATAATCCCTTATTTTCAGAAATAATGATACACAATTAATCATGATAGTACATTAGGTAAAATGTCATTAATCAACTTGTGAAGATGATTCATTCGCGTTAACAATATAAATAAAATAATCCTTATCGGATCTTTAACAAATAATATATGACATAATCATGTGTAAACAATCCAATCAGTCACTTCATGAATGTCATTCCTTCCTAAAAATTGTAGGAGAGAGAAAAGGTATATATGGTTCGGGATTAAAATAAGCGGCATGAGTTAAATAACTCATATCCATGTTGTATTTAAATGAAATAATAGAATAAGTTAAGTTTAACTTAATCGACAATTAATAAACTTCATAGTTATTAAATCAAGTTAACAATATCATGTACAAATGGCTTATTGTTTCATATTGAATTCTATGTTTTCCCACAACACATATATTCAATTGAAATATTAACATTTAAATAGTAAAGAAATCATACTATTTCAAATGTTAAATACAATAATCAAGAATCAAATTTTCGCCAAAGCAACCATCAAATCCATTTATACTTTCTACGAGGAATAATGTCTACAAAATATCCTTCAGCTAAGTATAATTGTTAAGTTTCAAATGAACAATCATATGCTATCTCATTTCCCATTCCCATAATTATTGTCAAAATAATTAAAGATATCAACCTTTAAAGAAACCACACAATACCAAATAGTTACCCATCTTTCATCAATTTTAGTAAACAATCAACAAATCATACTTATTAAGAAATAATCATTGTTATCAATCAAATTTCAATGATGTTTTAATGGCAAACATTTTAGAAAACAATTAACATCTACCTCATAGTGGTTCATTTTAATGGTCATTTCTTTCTTGTTATGCATGAACTAAGTAACCTCAAACAAGAAAGTTCAATAATAACTAAAAGGAGTAGTTCCCATATCTCAAAAGAGGTTGAAATATCATTACCACACTTCCAAAATTCAATTAAATATAAATATTAAAGTTAAATAGCAACATGCTCAAAGGAGCTTTATCATTTAACTCAAGAAACCCACAAACGTTCAATCCTTGCTTCAAGCTAACCAATGATCGTTCACTAACCTTTCAACAAGGAGTATGTTTACACAAATGGAGCAATAACAAGCACAATATGAGATTATATTAGTAAATAATGATAAGTTCTTCAAGAGTGAGTAAAAAATGCTATCAAACCTTCTAATATGTCATGTTAAATAGTAATTTTGGCCTAGCTCCTTGAGATCTTCCTCAAAATAAAATGGGTTTTAAACCAACAATGGTGATCTCAAAATGATCAAAACACAAACTTAAAACAACTAATCCCCTTTATGCGATAGAGATTAACATTCATTATTAGGTCAGATTTTAGATCAAAATAAATGAAACTTGGGTCAATAATGATTGCATATATATATGAAACCATTGTTATGCAAAGACAAATGACCAAAAATGATGAGCTTCGCCACAATCCTTAAAATCCAATAGAACCCATTTCGAACATCTCATATATTTTCATTATAACTCAAACCCGAGATACCCATAGTGACAAAAATTACAAATCTCTCATTTTCTAACAACTCATGTTGATTAACATGTCTTTCTCAATTTCCTTTACTACTTTCATGTAAAAATAAGGATGCGTCTCAATTTTTAAAACAAAAACCATTCGAAGAAGAATATGTTTTAACAAAAATAATGTAGCATCAATTTTCTAAACAAAATGATAGTCAACAAGCTCTAACAAACTATTTTTTATAGGTAAACACTTTTACCAAAGTGTTGAGCCAAGGAGTTCTTAGGACTCATCCCTTACAATAAAAATATTTGATCTTACCAAAATAGACCACAAAAGACATGGCATCAAATATAAAAATAAGTTAAACTAGGCTTCCCTAAACGTAAACAAAAACGCAAAACAAAACTAAACCAACCATGTCCCGCTAATTATGACCTTCAAGCGAGGGATAATAATAAAGCATGTTAGAATAGCATCCCCTTTTTCCTTTTTTCTTACTAACATCATGTCACGGACCTGAATCAGAAACGACCACCATCTGCATATTGTTGGGGTCCGTGGGAGATTCAAAACAATTAGCAATGATTTCACGATCCGAGTTTGTTTTTTTTGATTTATCTAATTCATGTCCTCTCTTCACTTAGGCTAATACCTTCTTTTCATATTGTTTTTCCATTATTTCCTTTGATTTTGTTTCTCTGGTCCCTCCATGGTCCGCCTTCGCTTTAACCTCTTGAGCCTAAACCTAGGGATGACTATTCTAGCCATTGTTTGATGATGTATTCTTTTTCCTTTGAGCACTCTTCTTTTTCTTTCCAAGAAAGATGCCTGCAGTGACCAATATTCTTGCATAGATGACACCAAAATTTCATATTCTCATATTCTAGAGATTAAAATCTATCTTTAAAAATATGACCGAGCATTACCAATATCTTTAATGGTGTACCAAAATTGTAGTGGAAGATTTAGGAGCCGAATCCACACAGAATTTTTATAACGGAGAGGGTGTTCGGATCAAACTCTGGGAACCAAGGAGTGAGGAACAGTCTAGAATTTCCACAGAACCATGAATCATCTCGATACAAATTTTTGGTATTCCTCCTCATTTTGGAACTGGACAACGAAAAAACCCTTGGAGCAGAAGGAGATTTCATAGTCTTTGGACCATTTTTCAGAAACCCACTAGAGTAATGCATTAGTAGTCAACCACATTCCGTTAAATCTATCAATAATTGTCAACTGAGATAGGTATTGCAAATGGGAACCTACCTCTAGATTATCCATGCTTAACATTAGTATCTCCTCAGCAAGATCCACGATGTAAGCGTGGGGGCTATTTGGGTTAGGGGTAGATTTCGGACGACATGCTTGAAAGAGGGATATTTGGGGGCGTGAGAATTGGAAAGATGGTGCCAATGGCCCCGTTCATTAGATTCAACCTGACCTCCAACAAGAACAGCCCCGCTCAAGCTGCCCTTCATATATAAAGGAGGCTTTTGGTGATCAAAAACTGGAGGCGCAATTGAGGTGAGGTGAACCTTAAACCACCCTAGCTTTCAATTCTTCAATGAAGGTTTCCGGGATTATTTAATCTTTTTTTTATGGCCTTAATGGTATCCACATCCTTCCTACCGATGGGAATACCATTCCAAACCCCCAACATTTCGTATCGAGGCCATCATATTCTATTGTCATGTTCTAGATGAAAGTTCTTTAGGGTTTCTACCTAATCTCACTATCATCATAGAGCTCCCCAATAAGTATTTATTTCTTAGGGTTGTGCCAATATTACATGATGCCGAAATTCCTTATTCTTTCCATCGATACGGATAATGAGCTATTCTAAAAATAAAATTTACATGCATATTTTCCAACCAAAAATAGACCCAGGAAACCCATTTTATTTTCTAGATTTTCCTTCTTATTTTCATTGCAAATATCATAATAATATTAAAGAAATAGTTCCAAATCTAAAACCAAAATGTATCCTATATTTCATTTTTTAAAATGGCAAAAATAGGAGATATAAAACCCATGCCTAGCTCGCTCTTGTTTCCTTCTAACTTTCCTTGAAATTTACAACTCGAATGCCTACAAAAAAATCCACAAAAATATCCAACAGAGATAATAAATATGAATTTTCCATTAAAAATAGCTTCTCCATTACATGTGAATGCCAAAAAAATTCAGAATTATCTCCCAAAACCTCATACGAGCTCAACCCATAACAAAAAAAGAATGCCAAAAATGTGAACGGAGGGAAGAGTTACATGTTGTGGCTTCCTTTATAAGCTACCGGTTCCCAAGGAACCTTATTTATTTTAATACCATTAAAAGTTTGAAGGTGCCACGTAGTGGCTCTTAAACCTAAAACCCCTTTTTGCATTCAATTCAAATTTACTTGTCTTAGCTTTTTCCATATGGTCCATGACCAATTAAAACATTAAACAATAACCATTAAATAATTACCTTGCAAAGTGGTCATGACCGAGCCTTATCCAAACTTCAATAAATATAATTTAATGTTCCATTATACGTGGTGAAATTCCAACCACTTAATCAATAAACAAACATTATTAATGCCAAGGGTTCGATGACCATTAATAAACAATGTAATGTGGTCTAAGACCAACTTCATATAATTTAAATGTTTAATGGTCTAAGACCAATCTCCAAGCAACATAAACCTTAAACAATGCCAATCATCCTTATCTAATTCATTATAACTTTAGACAATGATAAACATTTCTAAATAATTCAAACAACAATGGAGTCCAAAAAAATCAACTTCATGCAACGATACAACAATTATATATATTCTTATGTATACTTACACACACACACACACACACACACACACACACACACACACACACACACACACACACACACACACACACACACACACACACACACACACACACACACACACACACACATGTATATGTATATGTATGTATGTATGTGTTTCGCATATATATGTACATATTTGTATTTATTTATTTATTTAATTATTTATCTATTTATTTATAATTTAATTAAGTCATTATCCATTGATTGATGCGACTAAAAATACATCAAATTTGGGGGTGTGACATACTTGCCCCTTAAATAATCATTATCTTGATTATTTAAGCTTAAATTTTATCAAACATATCAATTGAAAGAAATATTGACATCAATGTCAAAAGAATAACAATTTATCCTTTCAAAAAAAAAAAAAAAAATTTCAGAATTTCATTCAATCGTAATTCATAAAACTTAGCTATAAATAACCTCATAACAACAAATGTATCCAAATAGTCAACAATATAGAAAAAAATTCCATTACAATCATCATAAATATCAAGTAATGGATAATATATTCATAGTAGATAGTCAAATAACTATTTTAATCACTAAAAGGGAAAAGGAAATGAAGTTTTCATTTCATCCAAATTCTCCCAAGTTATGATATCCTCAAAATATTGGTCCCATTGGACCTTGCATTATGTAATATCACAATTTATGATATGCAACCTATGAGTTTCCAACACTCTAATCGGTTCCACTGTGATGATTCCTAGGTCCTAAACCTATAATGATTTCCAATTTATGACATGTTTAAAATCTGAAACATATTTTTTAAGAAAAGAAATATGAAAAAACAAGATGCATTCTAGACAATGTAGGAGGTAATGTTAATTTGTATACCATTGGACTTATAAATTCTATAATTTTGAAAGTTCCCACATATATAGTCACCTCTTTTCATATCAGCGTAGCTTTTCTTCATGGCATCTACTTCTTTACACTTTGCTCATGAATGATCTTTATTTGTTTCTCCATTTCAGCCAACATTTGCGGGCCCACTACCTCTTTTTCTTCTGTGTTATCCTAGCTAATAGAAGTTCTACACTTTCTCTAATACAACACTTAAAATGGAGACATTTTTAATGAAGAATGATAAGTGTTATTATAGGTAAATTCAACCAATGGAAAATATTCCCCCATTTGTATTGTTTATCCATAAAATACATTCTGATCATATCCTCCATATACTGGTTAACTCTTTCTATTTAACCATCTATTTTAGGATGGTAGGTTAAAATAAAGTTCAGTTTCTTTCCCAAATCTGATTGTAAAGTTCTCTAAAACTTATAGGTTGTCCTAGGATCCCTATTAGAAATAATCAGTTCCGAACTCCGTGCAATCTAAATATTTCATGCACAAACCATTTTTGCAAGTACAAGGAATCATCCTTTAGATTACCCAAGTATGAAGTGAGCTACTTTGGTCAATTTTTCAACCACTACTAAAATCATGTCATGATTGTTCTTGGATAATGGAATTCCTTGTACAAAACCCATGTTTATTACTTTATATTTATAATGTGGAATATTGTGAGGATACAACATACTAGTAGGATGCATGTGCTCGCCTTAACACATCGAAGTTCACGACAATGTGTAACATAATTCATTATATCTTTCTTCATTCCTTTCCAAAGTTATTGTTGTTTTACATCAGCCAATAGTTTAGTTACTTTGGGATGCCTAGAATATGGAGCATCAAGAAATTCCTTCATGAATTTCATTCTAAAATCATTTCCCAAAGTTATATAAAAAAAAATTTCATATCACAAGACTCCTTCATTATCAAAATTAAAACCTTTTTATCTCTTATCATTTAGATTTTTTTCTAACACATTTTTCACATGTTGATAATACAAATCAGTTTGAATTTGTTTCTTTACTTCTTCTTTAAATTGTGTTTTGAGGATTACGATAGCGGAAATATGCTTCATGCGACTCATTTCATCACCACACGATCTCTTTTCCTTTATTATTTATAATTTTAAAATCATATTGGGACAGAAACTCCAACCACCTATGTTTTTTTGCATTCAAATTAGGCTACGTAAAGATGTATTTCAGCCCCAAATGGTTTGTTTTCGGTTCCAATGGTTTTCCTAGCAGATAATGCCTCCAAATTTGTAAGGTATGAACTATGGCAGCAAGTTCTAAGTTGTGGGAGCATAGTTTTTCTCATGTACCTTTATTTTTCTACTCTCATAAGCAATTACATGACTGTTTTTCAAAATTATTCCATCCAAACTTTCACCGAGGCATAAGCTACCATGATTGTGATATCTAGTTCAATTTAATAAAATTTGGAGCACAAATTATACACGTAACAATATTAAAACTCGGATATTCAATTGATAGATTCGGGATCCACATAATATGAATATATAGCTTATGACATCCTATATAATAGGATTCAAGCCAAAACAACATCCCTATATTAGTGAGGAAGTTGAACAACCTCACTCACATATGATATTATTGTTACAACAATAATCAATTAACTTATCAATAGTAAATAATTATTTACTATTTACCACCACTAATATTTAACCCGTACAATATGTAATGTGAGAACTAATAGATATTCCTAAAATTCCCCCCCTTAGTGTGAACATGGGAAAAACACAATTTCAACCAAGTAGCATTCCGCTCGTAGCCCGCACATGGAATCGATACTCAACACCGGTGGTTGTGGGAACTATATCATCCATGAATAGGGGCTCATCAACCTATCTAGGTGAATACATGAATTGGGACCCATCAACCAATTCACATCAACCATCAAGTCAATATGATCAAGAACACTTCTTGTTATAGTTTCAATGATATAAATCTCCACATCATCATCGTCACAGGGGAAACACAAACATTATACTTTCGCACATATGAATATGGATGTTCATCTATTCTTATTCATCACACACAACAAAAGGTTTCACTAAAGCAGTTTGTGGCCTCTAAAGTAGTGACAAACTCAAGGAAGATTCTTGTCCTCCTGCCTTTGTTACCTTCATCCTCCACTAGATGTGCTCCTAACTCAAAGTAGAATCGATCATGCTATACAATTAGAACTCGAACATCGGGTAACACCAAAAATGTTTTCGTAAGACAATTTCTTTTATTTTTCCAGACTATTTGACAAGACATCAATTTTTAACTCTTTTTGACATTTATGACTTAACGACACAATCACACCTTACTTTGAAAAAATGACCAACAATACTTTGACACGAAAAATGAATACTTAAACAAATGTACGTTTTAATGGTGATACACAGTGACTCTAATAATATGATTTGACTAACTATAACAATACTTATACTTGACTAGAGGTAAACAAAAATTTAAAAAGTAATATAACACTAGACTTATGGACTTGACCAATATACTATTTTATAGTAAAAACACAATTGTTTATTCGTAATGACACATGGACAATTACATTTGACGAGACAAAAATATTGGAATCACACTATTCAAAGGCTATTTGAATGTGACAATACAAGAGACTATACAAATTAATTAAGACTTAAGACTTGATACATAACAAGCTTAATAACCCTAAACCATGTAACAATAAAGACTATTTGTAAAAACAATGCTATATTAAAAAAATATTTAAAGGTAAACATAAAATTGTTAGAGGAGCGGAAGAGAACCACATGGAGAGCTCAGATTGATAGTTGCGAACAACACGGTAATACATGTAGTTTGCATGTACTATGAAGGTCGAAGGATAATATCTTTGAGTGCCATAAATTTTAGAGATCATGCATCTGTCATATGGAGAACTTGTCTTTCAAAGAAATTATACACCAAACTTGTAGTCAACTCATAGATGTCACAAAATTGATGGTGTGCATGGAATTTCTGAACACTCTAAGAGATGACACATGTATACTAGGCTTCACAAATCTGCACTCCAAATATAATAAAGATTCAAACAAAATATATCTCCCCTGTGCACAACTAGAGGCAAAGTGAATGGAGTGATGCATGAGATGACCCAAGCTAAGAATGTCTAAACAAGTTATTTTTGTATGTCATATAATAATTTTATCCATTTTTTAAAGCATTCTATTGTTTCCTTTAGTTTGGAAAACTAGTTTACTCCTATAAAGATTTCATAGGAGCCTAAAGGAGCTATGTAAGGGTCAAGTTCAGGGGTAAAACTAGGTAATTCCAATGTTGTATCAAACAGACATTGGTCTACCATTTGTGTTAGGAATATCCTAACTATTAGTGCTCACTAATATGTTAGTGTGAGTAATTATATTATCTAGGATAATATAATATTGCATTGTTGGTGCGGTTGGTTGTGAGTTACAACAACCCACTTATTTAGGGAGTGTATTGTTATAACATCTCGTATAGAGTTAGTGAGAGGTTATGTTTAGCTTCCTTGATTATAGGAGCAACATTGCCTATATATTTGTAATATCCTGAATGAATTGGAAGATATATCATTATTCGTGCATTTTATTCTGCTAATATAGTCCACTCTTACAATTTGAACATCATCAATCCCATATTGTTCACATTCCATGTATTTTTCATATATCCAACTTTCTTAGATAGTTTTCTAGCTAACTTACTTGAAATAAAGCACTTGGTTGCACGGTGTCAAATTGTAGACAAAAATCATGCACTTGGGTACATTTCTAGGTCTTAAAAGCATACTTGCATTCATATGATTCCTAAGCAAGAAAACTAGTAATTAACAACTATCTTTGGCCTCTTTGCTTTATTTCTTGTCTTCTTTCTAATCTTTTACACCCTACAACCCATTTGGTACTTCACTTGAATATTTTTTATGGCTTTACACCAACGCCAGAAAATATGTCAACGCCTAGGTGCCCTCATCCTGTTAGGCACCCCTAACCCTTTTCTATCTCACTTGCTTCTTTTGGGTCTATTTTATCTTTTGGGTATCTTATTTTCTTATGGGTCAGCCTTCTAGTTGTCAATTACAAAATTTAACTAAGGGAATCATATAAATACAAAGCTATGTGACTAAAATAAAGGACCAAGATCTAAGCATCTATTATCACCACGTAAGTTTGCATCCAAATGAATCTAAGAGCATCAAAGGCATTCATCTAGCATCCATATAAGGGACAAGGGACTGCATTTTCTACATACACTTCATAGAAAGGGAAGTTCATTTTCACATCCAAACATCTACTTACATTGGTACATCTAGCTATCGACTACTATCACTTGAACTTGTGTAAGGGCTTCCTAGGGAAATATTCTTTCACACAATCACAAGAATTAAATGGATCCTAATATTTAGTGTAGTGCTCAGTCATAAGTTCACTTAGTGGGGTGGCCTTTGAGGTCAGTATGAATCCCCATATTACATATTTCTTTTTTGGGATTTGATGTAGTTTGAGGGTTTTTAGCTGAACATATCTTTGCGGGTTACAGGAACACTCAGTGATCATATTATGACATACAAGTGACCAACAACAACTACCAGTAACACTTGTGTGACACCAAAAAAATTAGGCTCCGAGCTCCCGATACCACACGGGCACCTAGTACATTTTTCTAGTGCTTAGGCACCCCTGACATAGCCTGTGCGCCCTAGTCTAACATTATCCGACAGTCACATAATTTTATCTAAGAATTGATGATAGTATTCCCTTTTTGTTTAGTAGTTTTCCTAGTCTCGCACTAGTCTAGGATTAACGCAAATCATCTAATTCATTCCTCCTTCTCTTGCACTTAGGGTTTTATATTTATCTAGATTATTACTTGTGTCAAATCTTTAATTTCATATTTATTTATCATATGTGACTCTACAATTAGGATTTAGCATAATTCTATTTGTGTTAAATCATAAACAAAATAGTAACAAAAATTCCATATAACTTACCTAGCACTTCAATAGGAATATTTTGTTTCTCATCTTGGTGGTTAGCCACTGCAACATGTATCCTTTACTTTGTTGATTATTCCCCTGATTCCTTTGGGGATAGTTATTATCATAGTGGTCACAACCACATTTGAAACACCCAATAAAAGGTCCTTTCTTTTCAAATTTTTTTTTTTCAAGTAGCATTGTTCTCGCCCATTTCACTTTGTATTTGTGAGTTTATTTGTTCTTTTATTTTGGTAGTCTTCATTTTTTTCCTTCCTTTTTCCACCATGTTTTTCTAGGAGCTAATGGTGTAGGTGAGTTGACACTCATATTATGTATTTCTTCTCTGTGAGTAGAAATTTCTTATATTTTTCTCTTTCATAATATATTTTTTAAATAGTGCTTCCATATTAAATGGTCCATGCACTTCTACTTCACCTCATATATTTGGGTTCATCCCCATAAAAAACTTTCACTTTCTAAATTTTTCATCTTTTTGGTACTGTGGTACATACATCAGTAAATTAGTCAAACATTTCTAGTATTCAACCACACTCAGTTTACCTTGTGTTAGGTTTTAAACTCAAACATTTTCTAGTCAAAGTCTCTAAGGCAACCATCGTTGATGTAAGTAGACCCTAAATTGTTCCTAAGTGATGTTGGCAATATCAACTCCCAAATCCATCTTGTGGTTATCCCACCATGAAGATGTTTCATTGGAGAGCTAGAAAGCACCCCAAATTGCTTTGGTTTCTTCCAAAAATTCTATTATTTTGAAATACTTCTCCATCTCATTCAACCAATTATAAGCTCCAACCTTGTGTGGGTTGATACATTTAATATCCCTTAATGAGTTCAAATTGCCAAGTGAGATCTTTAATTATATTTTTATTTCCAACATTAGGATGATAATATTTTTCTACTTCCTACCTAACAGTTTATTCTACCTCAAATTCATCATATTCTTCCTCACCCATGACCAATTGCTCTAGGAAGTTATCCATTTTGGGTTTCATAGAGGACTGGTAAAATTTCATCTCTCCGGGTTATTATACCTTCAACCTCACTATTTTATCTTTTCCTAACCATCGCATTATTTTAAACAAAGATAAGATGTTATCTTATCATTATGAACCCATTAAATCCAATATCTAATAAACCTTCAACTCTGATACCAAAATGTAACACCCATGTTATGATTCATCTAAATTAAAGGAATTTTTTTAAATAAACACCTTAAGTACATTTGAATGCCTTCAATTCTTTTCATCTTGTAGCAAATAAATCCAGCATAATTTAATGTTTAGAATCCATCTAATAACAAATGATAATCATGTACAACTATAAGGGTCAACTAGATATTTCTGACCGCCCTTAATTCACTCTAATTGAGCATGTATAACTTGCATAATTTTGGTTAAATAATTAGTAGGTCGGGATAACTATATACATCTCCTAAGTGTCTACCTAGATAATATAAAATTTTCATTCCATCTAGTATCTGACACAACAAGTTAGGGGAATGGTGAACAAACAATGTAATCAGCTAGTTACACTACTTTGGCCAAAGATTCAAACATTGCAATGCAAGCTTAGTTTCATGACCACACACAAGTCAATGAAACTTGTCTCTATCACTACACAACCATCTCTACACAATTATCTGGATCTCATTTTGTTGTTTAAGAAATTAAGTTTCAGTTTTGAGGAAGTAGATTCCATAACTCACCCTTTGAATCAAAATGATTCTATCAATCCCATCTTAGGATCCCTATGGGAAAAATAGTTAACAGGTAATGAATTTTTTCATTACGTCCTCACTACCCTTCCTATAGCCATCTTAATATTTCATGGGTATGATTCTATCAAAAGGAAAGATGGGACATAGTACCTACACTTTGTTTTCAGTTTTAGTTATCCATGAAAGGTAAGTAAATAAGTTCATATTTGGGATAGGTTATAATGTATTGTAGCATGATATATGATTCTTGATAGAGGTTTATAGTAACTCAATGAGTTACTTTATTTCATGGTTACCTCATATCGAACTATCACAACATAGTTTTTTGTCATTAAATATGGGTTTACTTAACCATGTCTCATATAGAGTTGATAAAATATGTTACTCGTAATTATAATTCTTAATCTCACACAGTTCACCGATTAATATGATTAGTCCAATTTATTTAATAAGGTACAATAATAAATTAGGTTGTTTTCATTATGTAGTTCTACTTATCATTCTATGTTCATCCTTCACATATTTGTTCATTTAAAATGAATCGATAAAATCAGTTATAATCACATATCATAATATCAATCAAATTTATTTATACTCTGTTGTAAAAGAGCATATAATACTTTCATATCCAACAAAATATGATACAAAGCAGCAAGTTATTTCATTAAAGCTTAGAAAGGATAATCCCTTATTGTTAGTAATAATGGTACACAATTAATCATGATAACACATAGGAAAAATTCCATTAATCAAGTTGCAAAGATGATCCATTTGCGTTAACAACATAAATACAACAATCCGTATCTAATCTTTGATAAATAATATATGATGTAATCATGTATAAACAATCCAATTAGTCACTTCATGAATGTCATTCCTTCATGCAAACCGTAGGATAGAGAAAGTGTATATATGGGTCAGTTCAAATAACTAGCATGAGTTAACTAAGTCATACTTTTGTTGTATTTAAATGAAATAATAGAATATGTTAAGTTTAACTTAACTAACTTTTAATAAACTTCCTAGTTCTTAAATCAAGTTAACTATATCATGTACAAATGACTTATTACTTCATATTGAATGTTATGTTTTCCCACAATGCATGTATTCAACTGAAATCTTAACCTTTAAATAGTAAAGGAAACATATTATTGCAAATGTTAAATACAATAATCAAGAATCATATTTTTCATCACAACCATCAAATCCATTCATACTTTCCACAAGGAATAGTGTCTATTAAATCCTTGAGCTAAGTATAATTGTTAAGTTTAAAATGAAAAATCATATTCTATCTCATTTCCCATTCATGTAATTATTTCCGAAATAATAAATCATATCAACCTTTATAAGAAAACATACAATACCAAATAGCTACCCAACTTTCATCTAATCAGTAAATCGCCCATAATCATACTTATTAAAAATAAGCATTGCTATCATTCAAGGTTCAATGATGAGTTAATTTCAAACATTTTAGAAAATAATTAGCATCTATCTCACAATGGTTCATTCTAATAGTCATTTATTTCATCCTATGAATGAACTAATTAACCTCAAACAATTAAGTTCAATATAACTAAAAGGAATAGTGCATGTATCTAAAAAGAGGTTGAAATGTCATTATCACACTTCCAAAACCCAATGAAATGTAAAGTTTAAAAATAAATAACAGCATGCTCAAAGGAGATTTATCATTTAACTAAAAACCCACAAATGTTCAAGAATTTCTTCAAGTTAAACAATGATGGTGCTCTAACCTTTCAATAAGGAGTATGTTTACACAAATGGAGCAACAGAAATCACAATATGAGATTATAATTGTAAATAATGACAAGATCTTCAAGATCTTAGTAAAACAATGTGATCCATAGTACCCTACATACAATCACCAACTCAATTAACACTTTAAGGCATTAGCTACATCACTTACCAAAACTCTTCAATAACCATGAATTAGGACCTTCTCAAGAACCCTAAAATTTCTTGAATCCACTAAAATGCATCCAAAAACTGTATCATAGGCTAAGAATTATTTAAATATTATCAAGTATGCCATACCAACCTGATTAGGCACTCCAAAAACTTTCATATCACCATTTTCACTTATTCTCCTACTGGACCTCATGTGTTGCTTTTAGCCTTGCAAACTAGAAACATTTAATGAAACCGATGATTTTGAAGAAGTTCGGCTTCACTGGTAAATTATTTGGATACCCTTTTTTCCCATTAAGGTGCCTACAAAGTTTTAGAACTTATCTCTTTTCCCATCAAAATTTATTCCCTTTTAGCTTTAATTAGCCCTATTTCTACTAGCCCTCCTAGCACACAAACCGCTATTTTCGGGACAATCCACAAATATTCAAGAAAAGTTAATTAATGTTTTCGATACCCATTAATCTCCTCCTGGTTCATGGTTAGTTTCATGCCCTAACTTCTTGTATATTTTACCAATCTCCAACTTCCTCCTTTTCTTATCTAGATAATAAGGTCTTCCTAGGTTTGATGACCTTTTAGGTTTCATTCCTTGTCAAACAACTTCACCCACTAAACCTTGTTTTACCACCTATTCTCCACTTGTTCAAGCTATTTTCATTGATCATGCATCCCATTAACATCTTCTTGCTAGGTTTCCTTTGTTTGTGCTTCTCAAACCTTACTTGTTTTTCCTCGAGGGCCGAGACCTTATGCTCGCTTCTGTTCTTCATTTTCTAGGCTTCTCATGGAATCTATCAATTTTATTTCCACTATCACATATACTTACTAACCTCCACACCTCAAGGCATTTAGCTATTTCAAAAACATTTACCATCAATTTGTCTTTTCCTCCTTTCAAGTTACTTTTTAGGATTGTGTTAGGACAGACTAGGATTCTAACTTATTTACAACTCCACAAAGTTTGTAACCTTTTCTCAAGGTTTTGAGACATTAATTCTACCACCCAAATATTTTAACCACTCACTCTTATTTCAAAGTGTATTCCTTGTCCTTTGGTTAACTAACCACTTTATACTTCTTAATGAGGATGGTACAGTGCATCAAGGTTTTCTACAAGATTATAAATCTTTAATGACTCCCTTTGTCATTACAAGGTTTTCAACAATATTTATAAGCATCCTTTCCAACCCAATCCACTTTCACTCTCTCTATAATATCAATGTATGATTTCTTAATAACCGACTGTCTCATTTTTGGACTTGATGAATGTGCTCATACACCTTTCCTCATATATTTAATAATCTAGACTTATACCATGTTCCTTTAGTCTCTCTTAACTTTTATATTTCCTTTGAATGAATCTATATATTTCATCAAGAATGGTTAAGACATTTTCTTTTTAATTCTTATTTCCTTAATTCTTCAAAATGTAGGTATACAAACTGATCTGGGTGAGATCACTAGGTTTTACACCAAATATTTTTCCTATAAGCCTTGACATTCACTAATAATTTCAAACACTCAAAAACCATTCTATCATATTAATTATGTAGCCTTGAAAGGATATACTTAGAAATTTTCTAACCCACTTTCTTTCTTTTAACCCTTGAAACAGGTGCCATGTAATCGTGAAGAGGTTTCTTGTTCACCAAAATTCTTTGTTGACTCGAGTTGTCTCTGCAGATATATTTTATTCTTTCATTAACCTCTTTATACCTAATAACATACATGAACAAATATCAAACATTCTTCAATCCATATTGATCATATATTTAAACATACCCTTTAAAGCTCTTTGTTAACATTAAACAAACTTCTTGTTTTAGACCCTTCTTGAACACAATTTCTCATATTGTGAGGAAGGTTTTTCTAATTTTGAATCTTGGTTTGATCTCCTATAATTATTTTAAATGATTTATCACAACCCTAACACTACTCTCCTCAAGTACACGATTACTGATTAATCAAATAAACACTTCAAAACATTGTCAAACACATATACAACTTCAGGATTCCTTCTTACCCCACAAAAAGTGTTCTCAACCCTTGAACATCCTTTAACATTGAATTACAGTTAGGTTTCATTTGTTCAACATTATCACTCTAAATTCCCTTTTCATTCATTCAAAACATATATTCACACTTACCTTATTTTCTCAGTCTCAAGCTCATACCCTAGATGGTCTATATTGTCATTTTTTTACTTTAAAACCTTTTATGACCTCTATAAGATTGTGCATCATCATACCTATATAATCATTTACATAACTATACAAATGGAATTCAATCACTTAGATCACATATATTCATCTAAACATAAATAAATTCTTAAGAAAATTTGATCAATTTCATGATATACAAGGCTTCGTGATCCCTCAAGGCCTAATTATAGATCATCTTCCTTCTCCCAACTTCATATTCCTCAAAACTCCTACTCTCTATTCAAATAACTCCCTCTTTTATGACCAATAAGGTGGTGAATAATCAATTTTCAACCCTAACTCAAGGTGACAACTAACTAACTCATGGTGTTGTCCAAATTTTTTGTTCGTTAATCAAATTAATGCACTAGCTACTAAATAAATTAGCAACTCGAGAAAGGATATAGGGTTTATGTTACCTCGGGTGTGATAAAGGCACTGAATGATGGATCTTCGCTGCGAGACCTACAAATAAGATAGACTAAAAACAAGATTTTGATTAGATAAATAAATGTGGGGGTTTCCCGAATAAGCGGTTCCAAGAAGCTTTTGACTTCCTTGGCGGATGTCAACCCTCATTTTTTTAGAAAGGATGAAATTAAAAAAATTGTAAATAACATGCAAAAATAGCAAAAGAAGACTGAATCTAGAAATTTATTAAGGTGAATTTTAAAGTTGATTTGATTGAAATGATCGTAAAATAAGTGCTACTTGGTCTAGGTCAACGGGCCCCGGACTATGTAAAGGCAAGTCAACGGCAACCTGGGTGGATGGATATGAAGTTGTGGATGAAATATGCAGACTTGCAATGTCTGAGAGTGATTTTAAACTAATAAGGACCTTTTTTCTCGCTACAAAAGGGTCTACAAAGGAGAGCCAGAGGCAAAGAGGTAGGATAAAGGACCGGAAAAGAGGCTTTAGATAGTTTTTTAGATAGACAGGAGCTTGGTTGACAATGACTGGAGGAATTGGTAGTGACTGTGGTAGGAAAATTCTAATTCGAGGATGATAAGATGAAAATGGTAACCTATGATAAAAAGGAGTTATGGGAGAGGACTCTTGAGTGCTTCGAAGCTCTTATGTACTTGTGAAATGTTAGAAGCAAAGCATATATCGATAATAAGACAAGGATATAGAAAGGAATGTGATATTGATGAGAAAATATCATGAATGATGATCGTGAGGGATGTAAGCAAGCTAGAGGAATGTCCAAGAAGTTTGTGGATGTCTCAGAACTTCTCAGGCACAAGGATGCTTAGGTTGGGAGAAAGCTTGAAGATTGCAAGTGTCTAATTTTTTGATTTCTCGATGATGAATAGAAAGGAAGAAGCCGGTTTATAGGGTTGGTGGTGACCAGGTTGGGTCGCCACCGACTACGGGGAAATTTTCCCCAATGGGCATGATTTTCTACTTTTGGTGAGGATTTTTGGTGTTTTAAGGATTGGTTGAATGCTTTAAAGCATATAGGTAGGATTAGGTTGCTTGGGGATGAATTTAAGTTGGTTATGGCATAAAAATAGATAGGGTAAGAGATAGAAAAATAAGGGTATTTTTGTGTAGAATAAAAGCATCCTAATTAGAAGTTTGGTTATGTAATGGATGAAGATTGATCAATTAATATGAATTAATTAATTAACGAGCTTAAAGACTAATGAGGATGGGATGATTGGGCATGTAAGATATTAAATGATTAATTAATTAATGTTACTCAATTAATTAATGAGGGTTGGGAGGGAATTTAATTAGATGACCGGGATGAATAAATATGCACACGCGGTTGATGAGGATTTAGATACTAAAATTAGGTGTTTACATTTTTCCCCTTTTAATTACTAGTTTGGGCTAGCAAGCCATATGAAAAAAATGGTGAGAGTTGGATAAGGATAAAAATAATTGATGATGAGCTCCCCCTCAAATGGGGGATCGATGAAGGCAAGGGAAATCGATGATGCGTTTGAAAAAGGTAAATGAAGAAGGGTGGGTGGGTGATGAAAATATGGGTGAAATCATAACCAAGGCAAGATGCCCTAGGAAAAAGGATCACAATAATGATGAAAAGTATGGCGGTTCCAATATCACATCGGTAGGGAAAAATTATGGTCTCAACGGAGATGGACAACAACATTCTATGGACCAGTGAGTGGGTGAAGATCACTGCAAAGTATGGATGCATGACGGGATGACCAATGGGTCATATAAAAGTCATCAAAGTATGTGCAACTATATGTGAAAAGGTATGTGAAATAATTCATACATGAGGAATTGGGAAAATAGGTATGCATCCACAAGGGATGAGGATGCATGATATGGTGTCCAATGGGACATGAAAAAATGGCCAAGAAGGTAAAATGAAAAAGCAAGTGATGAAGTAATATGCCCCAAAGGGGGAAAGTATGGCCACAAAGGAAAAAAAGGAAAAGTAAAATATTCCCCAAGTGGGGAAAGGTATGGCCACAAAGGAAAAAAAGAAAAGGTATGCCCCAAGAGGGGATAAACATGGCCACAAAGGTGGACTTTGATGAAAAATAATGGTTCCCCAAGGAAGGCATGAGTATGGCCATAATAGGTGGACTTGATATAATGGATGTAATTCCTAAATGGGAAGATGAGTAAGGCCTCAAAGAAGGACTTCGTGCACAAATTGGATAGGAAAGTAAAATTCCCAATAGAGGAGTGATTATGGCCACGGGTGTGGACTATGGAATAAATATGATTAACATGCCCAAAGGAAAAAGAGATGGCCACAAATGTGGACTTGAAGAGTATGTATGCCTAAAGGAAGATTAATCATGGTCACATGTGTGGACTTAGATAATATGTATGTTTGGAGGAAGATATTTTTGAAAATGTTTTTGAAGATTCCCAAAGAGTAAAAATATAAATAACCATAAATGTGGAATTAAGGTAAACAAGAGATGATGCCCTAGAAAGGAATGTAAGAAAGAAGGGAGAAAATCCCAAAATGGTTGGTTTTAAGGAAAGTTGGCAAAGCAATCGAGGCCAATTGACGGTGACCAAGTGTTGGTGGGCTATATAATCCCAATGGTCACCAAAAATATCATTTTCATGGTTCACACATAGAGTTAATGAGAGAGAGTAGAGTGAGAAAGAGAGATTGAGGAAATGGAGGTTGTTCGGAGCTACAAGGAAATACCAGAGGGTGTGGAGGATGGTGAGTAACAAAACTCACATTGGTTTTTAATTTAATTTCATGTTTTATTTATTTTTTACATTTTTTTGTAAAAATTTGATGATGCTAGGGAGGTTGGTGGCGACCCAGATGGGTCGACATCAACCCATCCCTAAGGCACGTTGACATATCCAAAATACATCGATCGACTGGGTTGGCGTTAACTAGGGTTTGATTGACTAGATTAGGGTTTAGACTAAAATTTGGATAAAAATTTGATGGAATTCAGATGAGAGGTATGTGTGTGTGTGTGTGTGTGTGTGTGTGTGTGTGTGTGTGTGTGTGTGTGTGTGTGTGTGTGTGTGTGTGTGTGTGTGTGTGTGTGTGTGTTTGTGTGTGTGTGTTTTGTTTGTGATTGCAGGCCAAAGAGACCTTATATTTGAGAGATCATGTGTCATCTCTATATGAGAAGATTAGAGGGGATGTGACAAATGTTGAGTGGGACCATTTGTCTACAGTTGGATTAGGTGGATTTAGACATTATCAGAGGATCCCATGGGATGTGGGGATTATGATTACTTTGGTTGAGAGGTGGGATAGAAAGACATGTACATTCGGTTTAAGACAGGGGAGATGACTATCACCTTGGAGGATGTGTATCGATTCTCAAAATTTTGATATAGGGGAGTAGATAGTTCCCATTACTAATGATGAAAGATTAGCATTTTTATGTGGCTATTTGGAGCCAATGCACACCGTATCATATTTTCTTCAGGGGATTTCTCCTATGAGAAAATATATGAGGTTGGGGTACCACACAACCATTTTATTTGCATGGTTATGATGGTAGTGTCTTGCAATGATTTTCTAGACTTGGGAGGAGCTCATTTTCCATGGGCGTTAATTGGTGTAGAAGTCGATATTGTTGAGCACCAAAATGTCTTTTCATTTGGGACCGCACTATTAGCTCAAGTTTACCATGATTTATCCGGATACGGGGTAGGTAGAAGATCATGGTTAGATGTAGGATTTCGCTACATTGTTGGACCTACGAGCATATCATATCATTAGTGATTAGGCCACCATGGCTTCCATGGGTCACAGGAGACCATATTCAGCTAGAGGTGAGATTCTAAGATGGAGGACCAATCAGGCCTTCAAGACAGGGGCGAGAGAGGGGTGGATTGGTAAGTAGATCAATTTACATTGTTATATGTTGATCAAATTAGGTGGCAACCATATTGGGATTTCCCCCGCCTAGCCTGTTGTGGATGTAGAGATAGTAGGAATGAGGAGAATGAGATGGGTGTAGGGGGAGACACTGAAGATGATAGAGTTTGTTAGATTTGATAGGGTGAGACAACAATTTGGATTCATTCAATTAGTGCCTCATGATCTGATTTTGTACAGGAGGGAGGATCTAGATAGAGAGCTGTCAAGTCCTACTATGGTAGATCCATTAGAGGAGGTTACGCCATGGGATGATGGAAATGATGTGGGATTAGGATTGGGATACTTTGATTGGAACACATGTAGCATGGGTATCTCGAGTGGTTAAGGAGGGAGGAGAGGATGAGATAGAGGAGATTGAGGAGATGGAGGTTAAGGTTGAGGAGGCTGGAGATGAAGCGGTTGCAGAGGTGGCACACTTTTGTGTTGAGTTAGATCAGATGGGAGTAGAGAGAGACACAAACTTACAGCAAAGTGAGACACAGTCACTCTTAGGAGAGATACCGTTACCATAGGCAGAGAGGGATGCCTACAAGGCCCACTTTGGATATTTGGCTACTATTGTAAAAATAGAGTCGCCTAATGGTGTTTGAAAGCACTCGCAGAGATCGGGGTATATGGCACACCCGGGATGGATATATACTTAGCATTGGCTTCCATGGCCAAATATTATGAGGACATTGTGATCCATAGGCTACCTCGCAGACTTTGAGATACTATGAGCATCTCTAGAGCCGAGTACATTAGTGGAGAGTGGGCCATCAAGGAGTACAATGAGTGTATCTCGGTTGTAGTGAGAGGATGGAGGCTATGAATGTGACAATGGAAGATAGGGTTCACGTGATGTGCTTGCCTCAAAGGGAGAGGACTTGAGGGCCTCATACATTAACTTTACATATTTTGATAGTATCTTTGCTTTGAGGGAGCCTCATAGAGGGCCATGATGTATTGATAAACATTTTGATATATGATATATGATTTTGTCATGGATTATCATGTGTTCATTATGTGATGTGATGGATTTTAATGTCATGATGATGGATTTTAGATTAGATGTGATGGTGATTTTAGATTATACATTTGTTTTATATTTGATGATGATGGTGAAATAGATGTATGATCGATGGATGACATGCATGTGTATTGTTGATGATATAAATGTGCTAACATGTTTTATGTTTAAATTTGATTATGATGATGATGATTAGAATGTATATGAATAATTTGTGATGGAGATAAATTAATAATGAATGAATGTGATTAATGATAAATGTGTTATAAGATAGTATAAAGGTGATTGAGATGAAGAAATGTGTGCTAAAAGGTAGATGCTGATAAGATCGGGAAAAATATGCCTCACAATGGTGGTGGCATATAGGTGTGAACAACACTATACTATAAGCAAGGAACGTACTGAGGAAATATTCCTCAAACTTAATTAGAGGTAAACAAAAATTGATCCAAGTAATGCTAGGCACATGCGACCAAAACTAATGCTACAAATAACCAATGATAGTTAGTCATTTCAAATATCGTAAGGAAATGATAAATGAGATGATCTCATAAACCTATTTTTTTCATGACAAAAGGGTTTTGAGATGTGCTTGTATAAAGGAAAGAGGGTTCTCCAAAAGTGGTGTTCCCTAAAACTATGCCCCAACTCTAGGAAGGGGAAAGATAAAGTTGATCAATGCGGGAAGCTTTCTTAGGATGTTGATAAAATGGAAGGTTGATCAATGCGGGAAGCCTTCAAATTCCATAAGAGTATCCATCCTTCGAGGGTATGGTCTACTTTATACAATATATATGGAAAAAATAATATATATGATAGCCTTCCTCTAAGGGATCGGTCTATTTTTATTTTATTTTTTGATTTCTTCTTGTTTTGTATGAACAGTTGTCCTTTGAGGGATCTTTCTATTTTTTATAACTTTGATTTTTTATTTAAGCATCCATGAATTTTTATTTCACATGGGGAATAGTTACGACTAGCTAAGTAGGTCCCTTAGGAGGGGATAAAGAGTGAACAAGAGACACCCCTGAACCATTTTCATGGTTTTAAAGGGTGAATAAGAGGGTGATGGATTTAATGATCGTGGAGTCCTCTCCAAAGGGGGTAACATATCCATAAGGAATATACTATACACAAAGCCGTGGTGCCCATAATTAAGGTCACATATAAGATGTGATGGAAGACCACATAATTCCAAATCATCATGATGAGATACAGAAGGGGTTGATATAGAGGAATGATCTAAAGACATGACTAAGGGCACATTGGTAAATGTGCTAAAATAGAATGGTCATAAGTGCAATGTGTTAAGTGGTTCCACTTCCAGTTTACCGTTAAGGGATTTCAAATGATAGGCTCCCAATCCATACTTATGTGTAATAATTTATGCTCCAATCCGATTAGGGGAAAACTTTACGTGTTGGCTTCTTTCTAGGGTAGTGAAATTCTAATAAAGTTATGAGGTCACCGACATCAACGTTGTCAAGTAAAGATGGGACGTGATGAACAAGCAAAAAAGGAACAAGAGCTTCCCATTAGGAAAATGAATGGTATGCGTCTAAGATAAATAAATGATCCCCCTAGAGGAATAAGATAGAATAGGATCATATGAGATGTGTTAAATAAAGATTATGAAATAAGCTCTGTAAGGGTGGGTTTTAAAGCCATAGTGCTTCCAAAGGGAAACACGGATATGGCCAAAAAGGTGGTCATAAGAGGATAAGATAGAAAATACAATAAGATAAACCGAGATAGATGAAATAGGATGACACCAAAAAAGGAAAGGAACTAATCTATGAACATACAAGTCCTAGAAATAATTCCCCCTAGCGTAGGAGGACGAATCGATGAAGACAAGAAGAAAGATGCTAAAGGATCGATAATGGGGGAAAGATGTTCCCCCAGTGAAAGGGATGTGGATAAGATAATGGATGTCAAACAATATGGATGTTAAGAATATGGTGTATCAAGGTGAATAGTATCAATGAACAAGGGAGGACCCTCGTCAATAGAAGTGATAGGAGATGATGTAGAGGGGTGAATGGACCTAGGAAGCTGATCAGATGGAAATGTGGTAAGAGGAACCAAATGCGCTATGGATGAAGTAGTAGATGGGGAAGGGGAATTATCGAGGAGGTCCTCTCACTCAATGAGATCATGGAAAATGGTCTGAAGGGCCTTACAATGTTTGGTGTCATGGCTTGGGTGTGATGATAAGCATAGATGCAATAGGGGTCAAACCATGAGGGCTTCAGATGGTTTAGGTCAAAGGCTCTTATAGGTGGGATTGTGATGGAATAAGTATGAAGTAGATGTTGGAGGACTTCCGCATATGATTCGATGTGGGAACCAGGGAAAGTCATGTAGGATCGTGTGGATGTCGAAGGTAAAGGTGGACTAGTTTGAGGTCTAGGTGGTCTGAAAGAAGAAGCGGTGGTGGATGATTTAGGCCTAGATGGATGGATAATTGGAGGTGTTTTTGATAAGGGGTTGGTCCTAGGAGGGAATCAAACTGTTTGGATTTTGATGGGTTGATTAGTCACGATGGAGGGGTAATAAGACAAAAGGATAAGGCCCCAAGATAGAAGATGTAGATTTTTTCTTTATATGAGGGATGTCGATCTTCTTGTGAGGATGCTCAAGGATCACTTGGGAGGATACCAAGGTTTTTAGATTTGGATTGTTGAGGAGTGCCCTTGGTAGGGATAACATTGATTTCAACAGGAAAAATAGAAGATGGGGTTATGGCTAATGGAGGAAGTAACTTTTGCATTATTTGTTCCAAAGAGGATGGGAATTGGTTCTATACGGGGAACGTCTGGGATTGTGTCGATGAGACGGGAGGATCACCTATTGTAGATACAAGTAAAAGTTCTCTCCAATATTTCTCAAATGATGTAGATGGTGAAGAAGAAGAAGGAGATAATGGGGATGTGGTCACGATAGTTGATGTGGTAGGAGTGGGCAAAAGCACGAAAGAGGAACCGGTATGGAATCTAAGGATGAAACAATATTAAAAGGTAGAAGATATGTGGATGAGGGAACAAGGTCCAATGCAAGTGGTTTGAGTAAGTTTAGATGTGGAATTAATAGTAGGAGTAGATGTGGATATAAAAAGGGGTGTTTGGATCATGCGGTTAATAATGTTTATGTGAGATGGTGTAGATGGTGGATGGGTTGGGGTAGGGATGGAAGATGGATGAGTGTGACAATCATGTTTATTTTGGTTTTTTCAAGAGCTATATAGGTGGTGGAGGAGAGGAGATGTGATAGATGTGGATGTGGGAATAGCATATTTCTAGATACTAGATGTGGATGGGGGAGACGAGATGAGTGAGGCGGTCATAAGGGAGGAGATAGATGGTAGAGATGTTGGGGAAGATAAAATGTCATATGATATGGGCATGGGTAGAGAAATATGTGATAATGATGTCAATGTAAGTGTAGTGACACGTGTTGACATAGAAGCAGGTGTGGTTAAGGCTAATGAGATGTTGTAAGAGTGGTACTAATTGTAGATGAGAGAGAAGTGGTGGAGGTCAAGGTGGTAGGTAGTGGAATCATGGATATATTAGATGTGAGGATAACCCTTGGAGGGGTGAGTAGCACAATATCTAAGATAAGGATGGATGATGAACATGGTAAAATAGATGTGGGAGAAGGTGTCTAATGTATGGTTTTGATTGAGAATGCTTTAAATTGATGTGATGTAGTAGATGAACTCAATGGTGGGGGATTTGGGAATGGTTGTCTGAAAATTTCACTTGATGTAGATGGGATAGCTTAGGGGATGTAGGAGCATGGTGATAAGTAGGTTCATGGTAAGATGATGAGGATGGAGAAAAACTAGGAAGGTCGATACATGAGGCTCATGAGGGATGTCCCTAGGTGAGATAGATATGTTAGATGAAGGGGATATCTCATAAGATGAAACAGATGTGTTAATTGATATCTACGGAGGAGGAAGTTACATATGGGGTTCTCGTGAGGAAAATCCATATGTGAAGTAGGTATAGTGATGTCAAATGATCCGGAAAGAACATGAGGTAATGAAGATAGAGATTATGGGATAGAAATAGAAATGGTGTAAGGTGATGGGGACAAAGGTTATGGGGGTAAAACAAGTCGGTGTGATTGAGAAGCAGAGGGCCTCGGTGGAGTTAATCATAGATGGGACTGGAAGAAGGTCTGGAAGCAACCAATGGTCTGGATGGGGTCATGGTGGAATGGTGAGAACTTCTTGAGAAAATTTTTGGTTCCATTATTAAACAAAAAAAGCAAGCAAGAAATTCCTTTTATGTTTTGATTAAGAACATGAAAAAGAAAAGGGAGGTGATAACAGAGGACCTAGAAGAAGGTGATCTATGTTTGGTTTTAGGTAAGTTATGGCTAGGAAATGTTTGAGGTGGCTTTTATTGGGTGATCAAATCCCAATCATTCTACTGGGAAAGGGAATTTTTGATGTGTTAATTGATTTGTGCGGTTTTGGCTATGTGTGACAAATGTGAGACGCAAAATATTGTACCCCTTCTTAGACTATATGGGAAAGAAGGTACAGAAAAGAGGGTATGTTTTTAAGCCTAAAACAAAATGTTATTTTCGATGAGAACACAAACAAGAAAGTAAATTTACGATGTAAAAAGAGAAAATGGGGGAAAAGTAGAATACCTACATAACGCTTTTCCTATTTATTTGCACTTTTGAATGATGAGAGATCCAAGCCATGAACCCAATGCGACCAAGAAATAAAGTGAAGCCTCACACTACGGTGTTTGTGGAAGACAAAAAAATTAGAATATAGAAAGAAAAGAAAGATACCACCGAAAGGGTGTCCCACCAAGCGTGTCAGGAATGTTATCCAAATTTCTCATTTATTAATCAAATTAATGTACTAGCTACTAAATAAATTAGCAACTCAAAAAATATAGAGGGTTTATGTTACCTCAAGTGTGATACAAGCATTGAATGATGGATCTTTGTTGCAAGACATTTAAATAAGATAGATTCAAAACAAGATTTTGATTAGATAAATAAATGTGGGGTTGCCCAACTAAGCGGTTCCAAGAATATTTTGACTTCCTTGGTGGATGTCAACCCCCATTTGTTTAGAAAGGATGGAATAAAACAAATGCTATAAATAACATGCAAAAACAGTAGCAATACTAAATCATAAAATTGATTAAGGTGGATTTTAAAGTTTATTTGATTGAAATGATCATAAAATAAGTGCTACCTAGTCTCAAGGTTAACAATGACCCGATGTGTGTAAAGGTAGGTCGACGGCGACCTGGGAGTATGGATCTAATTTTTGGATGAAATATGCATACTTGTTGTTTCGAGAGTGATCTAAAGCTCATAAGGACTTGTAGATACTGCAAAAGTTTCTGCAGAGGAGAGGTAGGATAAAGGACCAAAAAGAGGATTTAGAGAGGTTTTTGGATAAACAAGAGCCTATTCGATGGTGACTAAAGGGATTGAAAATAACTGTGGCAGGAAAATGCCAAGCCGAGGATGACAAGATGAAAATAGTAGCCTACGAGAAAAATGAGTTGTGGGAGAGGATTGTTAAGTGTTTCCATAACTAATTTGTACCTTAAAAATTTTAAAAGCAAAGCATATACAATAATAAGATAAGCATACAAAAAGGAATGCGATATTGATGAGAAAATCTCATGAACCATGATCGTGAGGGATGCAAACAAACTCAAGGAATGTCCAATAATTTTGTGGATGTCTCATAATTGCTCAAGAATGAGGATGCTCAGGTTGGGAGAAAGCTTAAAGATTGCAAACGTCTGATTTTCCGATTTCTTGATGATGAATAGAAAGGAAGAAGTTAGTTTTATAGGGTTGGCGATGACCAGGATGAGTTGTCGCCTACTACGGGAAATTTTCCTCAATGGGCATGATTTTCTACTTTTGACAAGATGTTTTGGGGTTTTTAAGGATTGGCCAAATGCTTTAAAGCATATAGGTGGGATTAGATTGTTTGGGGATGAATTTAAGTTGGTTAGGGCATAAAAATAGATAGGGTAAGAGCTATAAAAGCAAGTGGATTTGTGTGTAGGATAAAAGCATCCTAATTAGAAGGTTGGTTAGGAAAATGGATGAAGATTGATTAATTAATATGAATTAATTAATTAATGGGCATAAATATTAATGAGGATGGGATGATTGGGCATGTAATATATTAAAATTATTAATTAATTAATGTCACTTAATTAATTAATGAGTGTTGGGAGGGCATTTAATTAGATGACAAGGGATGACTAAATATGTGCACGCAGTGATGAGGATATAAATACCAAAATTAGGTGTCTACACATGGTTAAACTTAACTAGAGGTGGTATAAAAATATAATAACTAGTTTGAGGTCCTTTATACACCTATTACAACATTACATAACCTCCCTTTGCTTTACTACACCTCCTAGACTTAGCTTTATATTTCAAATATTCAAATTCTCCTTTTTGGAGGGAAAACTCTTGATTTGATCTTTACATTTCCAAGTAGGTCTACATGGACTCAAAACACTCTAATACACCTAAAGGACTCTCTAACACCTAGATCAACCCAAAACCATGCTTTATTCATCTATGCAGTTGATGCTTCTACATCACAATGCTGTCAAACCTTCTAATATGTCATGATAAACAGTAATATCTTCACAACTCCTCGAGAGCTTCCTCAAAATAAAATAAGTTTTAAACCAACAATGGTGTGCTTAAAATGAGAAGATCACAAACTTAAAACATCTAATCCCTTTTATGGGTTGGATATTAACATTAATTATTACTAGTTTTCACATCAAAACAATTGAAACTCATGTCCATAGTGATTGCACGCACGCACGCACGCACACACACACACACACACACACACACACACACACACACACACACACACACACACACACACACACACACACACACACACACACACACACACACACACACACACACACACACACACACACACATAACAATAACCCATATTTATGCAAAGATAAATGACTAAAAAAATAAGCTTCACCACAATCCTTAGAATCCATGTAACCCAATTCAAAAATCTCATATATTTTGATTATAATTCTGATGGGTGTCATTATTCCCTTCATTTAATCAACTCTTTGTTGATGTCATATTCAAACTAGGGGTGGTGTCCAAAGCTATATGCAACAAGAAATCTTAGTGATCTAGTAATTGATTGTAGGTATTTGTTTCTTTTATATTTTCTAGGGATTTTCTCAATGTCTTGAGGATTCCTTGGCTAAAAACTTATTGAAATCAAACTATGAAAACTTGCTGGAAGTAAACACTCTCTACAGAAATAGATTGTTGTAATAAACACACGTTATAGAAATAAACACACTTTCTTTAGAAATAAACACACAATTTGAGAATGTTGAAATTTGATTGCAAAGAAAGAAGAATCTAATCTAGAACACCTGCAGGAACAAGTATACAATAGATTTCAACTTGAGTAATCAAAAGCATTTATAGAATTAATAGATCTATACTATTTTCTCTGGAAATATAAATACCAATAAAATGAAGATCCTGGTTCTTGGAAGAGTGGGCCCTTGCTCCACCTTGAAACAAGATTTGACAACTTAATATACTCTCAAAACAAGAATGGCTATTTTATTGATAAAATGTTTTGCATTACAAAAATGTATTTTTCTTATCTCTCTGTCTTTTCTATATGTATATATATATCTCTCTATATATATATATATTTATCTATCTACATGTCTACATATATATACTTCTTCCACATGTGTATTTACAGCCATAGTTGTCCTACTGATTCAGATAGAACCGAATCGTGCCCAAAATAGATGCTGAATTGGATCATGGTTGGATGTACTAATGTATGATAGTTATCCTTGGATCTGTGAGTATGAAGAATCATAAATCTTCCAATCTACTCCTGATTGAAAGGATCATTGATTGTTAAATCACCAGATGTTGTGGGAATAAATAAATTCTCATCGGTTCCGGAACTTTAGAGAAGTTTCGGAACTAAAGGAAATTGTTCCAGATCTAACTGTGAGAGTTCGGAGCTACATGCAGGAGTTCCAAAACTAAGTGATAGAGCTCGTAATTGTGTAATGGGGTTCGGTGCTAAGTTTGGAAGTTCCAAACTAAGCCGTATTGAAACCAATGCTTCCAAAAACATGTTGATTGCTTCATACTTGTTCTTCCTGATGATTGTGACCTATTTTATTACAAAACTGAATTTCCAAAGCACTTAGTTAGGAATTACATAGTTTTTAAACGTTAGAACTAAAATCAAAAAATATGGATAGTTACATCCTAACTTATATTAGATCAAACAAAAGTCACAAAATGCAATCAATCTTGATAAAAAGGAGAGTAAAATAAGATCATTTATTGTACATTAACGAGACATATTTTGGCCTCATCATTTCCCCCATACTTACTTGTTTGTAAGTCCTCTTACAAACTTTACTCTTCAAACCTTGGATTGTGTATTCTGCACTCCAATTGACTGCTCAGGTCAAATGGCTGAAATTGAATATCCCAGTGTTTTAGTTCAGAAACACTATACCCTGATCCTGATTCTACTTTCCTCTTCCATTCCTCAAATTGAGTGGGATCTTGAGGTTCTCTATTTTTCCATGGGGACATGGGAGCAATAAGAAGGGAGGCCTTGTTCTCATTCCCATCCATATGCCTATGTGCTTTTCATTGATCTGAGGGATTAGTGTGCACAAAGCTTTTGCTCTTTCCAGACTCCTAGATCAAATTTGTGGGAGATATTACTTCCCTTCTCCTCAAGGAAACTGTAAGAAGATCCCATATTTTCAAACATCCATCATAAATCTCCTCAAAATTTTCCACCTCATAAAAAGTAAAGGCATCAATACTTTTCTGTAAACTGGCAAGATAATGTGTCTTGAACCGTCTATCAAAGGCATGGGTTCTAAAATGTTTAACGAAAGTAGATGGTTTACCATAATGAGTCCTCATGTAGAGACCAGATGAGCTAGCTTTCAATAGATGCTCAGAATCCCTTTCCTTCCATGTAATATGATTTTGAAGAACAGAAAAAAATGCATTAAGCTGGCTTTCTCCTCATAAATTGATCATGAAGCATGTGTTCTTTTCTAGCATAAGATTGCAGAGATAGAATTCACAGAGAAGATTCTTTTTCTCTGTATTGGCTGAAGAATAGGTTGTCATGAACTTAGATTCATCTTTTATTTCATGTGGAAGGCCACATGTAATTCTTGATAGCTTCCAGTGAATGAATTGTTCTTCTAGAAACATGTTATATGCAGGAGAAGGTCTCCTGCATGTAAGCAATTTTTCACTCATTATGCAAACCATTTGTATTTTTGCAAGATTTTTAAATTTGTCTCCCTCTTCTTTGTAAAAATTTTCTTCCCATTCCTTTCTTTCTTTCTTTTCATCTTCCATCTTGCTTCTCAAATCCTCATTGGATGTTTTGATTTCACTGAGTTCCCTGCAAGTATCATCCCATAACTGCTTGAGTGGCCAATAAGTTAATTCAGTCTGTGTAGAGACTGTTGACATAGTACTGTCTTCTAGAAATTTTACATTCTTCCTCTTTCTCCATCATTTGTTATTTAACTCTTGTTAATTCCTCAATCCTGTCTGTGAGCTAAGTTATTAGTTCCCCAATGAGCATCTCTCTTTATTCCAACTTGAGTTTGAGGAAGTTCAACTCCTCATCCTTTTCTTTGATAATGAGTTCTTCTCTGGACAAGAACAGAGCCTGTCTAACCTGTTGTTTCTCTTCTTTCTCTGAAATTTCTTTGGGGGTTAAGCATTCTTCTTCTACCAAAGGAAATTTCCCTTTCCATCTCCAAGATGCCAACTCTTCTTCTTCATGTGATAGTGTTGTTGATTCACCCAACTCTTGAAAAACTTGTTCCTCAAATATCTCATCTTATTTTTCCATCTCAGTTTGGCTTGGTCTAGGAGGATTCATGGCCATGCTACCCAAAATATCAGTAGCTTCTTTTTCCAACTTGTCCTATTCTTTCATCTCCTCTGGAATTTCTCTAGACCTCTTATGAATTATTCTTCTTTGAGGAGCTTCAGTATGTTTAAGTAGGTTTCCTCCTAGATCTTCTTCTAATTTTCACTTCTTGCTCTTTCCTAGGTGAACTATCACTATCATAGATAGATATTAGCTCTCTTGTAGCTGCTGTAAAGGAAGGAGTTTCTTTTAAAGGTACAGTAGGTTTTGCAGTTTTAATTCTTCTTTTAGATCTTCTCCTTTTTGGTATAGTCTCCCCACCTATTTCCTTATTTTCCTTTGTAGGGGCACCAATTTCCAAATTATTTGTAGGAGAAAAAGGATTTGATATTACCCTCCTGATAATATCAGGGTTTTTCTTAAATTTGTTAAGAAATTTCTCCCATATTTCTTCTCCATTTTTCTTTGCAAGAAAATGGTGTTGGCACACCAAATGAACTAACCCATGATGTTTGATTGTTCCAACACCCCAGGAATACCTCTGGGCCATTGTATGAATGGAGTCAAAAAGAAACCCTGGAAGGTTTACTATATATTTTGGTTTTGTAGCTCCATATCTAAGATGTATGAGCATCTTTAGGACTTCTCTTCCTACTGACCCAAATTGACCATCACAAGTTAAATACTTGACTATCCAAAATTCCACTCTATCAAAGGGTTTGGGAAAGTTGGCCCTTCTAACCCCTTTTATGATTTTCTTAGTGTTGTAAATATATTGGGGTTTCGTTTCCCCCTCTTGTAGCAAGGTTTCAACTAATTCTTTTAAGGTCCCTTTGACAGGATTTGGGACATGCACAATTGGAACACCAGATACATTACTTATTGTATTCACAAAAAAAGGAATTACAATATTTCTAACCTTTATTTTGGATTGTTCTAAATTTATAATGAATTCTCTTACCAATTCGTTATTATACTTTGAGAACTTTTTCAGAATTCCAACCACCCTGCTGTTTAAAGACATCTACCACTTCTTCATCTGCAAGAAGCTAGGTATCATCCTTAGGTTCGAATTCTTTTTAATCCCCATGGTAAAGAGGGTGATTCAGATTCTTTCTCCTTCGAATTATTGCTCTACCCGGATTAGCTATAGAACTCTTTGCTTAGTTGTAGAACAGATGGGTTTAGCTACGGAACTATTGTTCTTAGTTGCGAAACTTGGTGTATTTAGTCATGTGGAATGTGATTTAATTCTTTTTCTTCTTCCTTGAAATTTTTTTCTTCTACAACTACTTCTTCACTTTTTTTACTCCACACAAATGATAGATCATTATAACATTCGCCACTTTTCCTCCACCGACATCACTCTTATGATTACTCTCTTTTAATCATAATGTACAATAGATCATCATCATGCCACTTTTAAATCAAATCCAATCACACATGTGAACTTTTAATCTAACCTTTTAATAATTTAAAGACATAATTACCATCTTTGATGATGTGATCCCTCCATCATGATGACTCATCATTCCTAAAAGTGAAACAAAAAGAAAACGGTTAGAAAAGATAGATGGAATTTCAAGGAAATTCCTTTTATTTTAGATTAGCCATTTATTTGAGGAGATCAACCACCATTTCTAGTTTTCAGTTGATCTCTGAGAGATTTTTTTTTGGAAGAGAACGCCATTTACTGGTTTTTATTCCTTCCCTTTTTTCTTTTTCTTTTTTTTTAATTTTTTTGGGAGAAGAACGTCATTTACTGGTTTTCATTCTCTTCCCTTATTCTAGATTTATCCATCTTATTATTTGATCATTTTGGAAGAACTAAGTTCTTCCATACAATCAAATTATTTGTTTGTTTCAATTTACCTCAAGAATTCATCCTTAGTAGGAGGCTTCCCATAAATTTTTAGCATATGTCCATTGACCAAAAGTGTCCTTTTGCTACCATTAATGGGAAGTAACTGAATAGAACCATTTTCAAATATTTTCTCAATCTGATAGGGTCCCAACCATCTGGTTCTCAATTTTCCCTTGAATTGTTGGTACTTAGAATCAAATAGTAATACCCAATATCCTACCTTGAATTTCCTCTTCTTGATATGTGTGTCATGTCATTGCTATCTTTGATCTTGGATTATCTGTCTGCTGAAGTTCTTCCATCCTTAATTCATCCAACTCATTGAGTTGAATAATTCTCTCTTTATGTGTTGTATCCAACTCAACACCTATTTTAGCTGATGTCCTCAATGTTTGCAGTTCGAATTTAATAGGTGACAAGGGATTTTTCCCATAGACTAACTCATATGGTGAAAATCCTGTTGTAGTCTTCCAAGTTGTATTATAGGCCTAAACGGCTTCAAAGCGGTCTCTTTACCCGATCTCTTCTACCTGATTCAATTGTTTTGGTAAGGATGTTTTCCAATTCTCTGTTTTTTACTTCAACTTGTCCATTTGCTTATGGGTGATGAGGAGATGACTTCCTACGATTGATCTGATAATGAATTTTGAAGGCTTGGATCATATTAGACATGAATTGTGGCCCCTGATCGAAACTATACTTCTTGGTGTGCCAAAATTTACCATAATTTTGTGCCAAAGGAAATCAACGACTTCTTCTTCAATGGCATTTGTTAAAGCCTGCACTTCTACCCACTTTGTCACATAATCAGTACACACAAGAATGTTCTCCTTTCCTTGTGAAGGAGGACTAAAGGGACCAACAAAATCCAACCCCCATCTTTCAAATGGTTCAATCATCACTTTAGGTTACAGAGGCATCTCATTGGTAAAATTTGGTTGTCCCATCCTTTGACAGAGATCACACCGCTTGATATATCTCTTCACACCTTTTACGAGAGATGGCCAATAATAGCCTTTATACTAGGTATCTTTTGAGTTGTTATTTTCACTAAAAATCTTCCTCCACTTGGTTCATCATGACATGCCCTCAGTATGTCAAATATTTCATCTTCTCTCACACACATGCATAAAACCAAATCGGGACCACATTTAAACAACATTCTATTTAACCATTTATATTGTGTAATTGGTTTTCATCATTTTTTCATTTTTTTCTTAGTAAAAGAAAGAGTAAAATTCCTTATTGCAAGATAATTTTCCATATCAACAAACCATGGTGTATCAGCTGAAATAGCAAACAATTGTTGATCTGAAAAGTTTTCCTTAACTAGATCTTTCTCCCCTATAGTGGTCAGTCTTGACAAGAAATCAGCTACCACATTAGATTTCCCTGGAGTATCTACTATGGTAATATCAAATTCTTGTAAAAGTAATAACCATATAATTACCCTACCTCCAACCACTGGTTTGTTCATTAAGTACCTAATTTTTGAGTGATCTATATCTATAAATATTTTATACCTTGTGATATAATGTTTGAATTTCTTAATTGCATAGATCACAGCAAGAAATTCTTTTTCAGTGGTAGTAAAATTTCTTTCAGTGGGAGTAATATTTTTACTGAGGTAATAAATAGCATACATCTTTCCTTCTTCATCTTTTTGTCCCAAAACTGCACAAATGGAGTTATTTGAGGCATCTATTTGAATGTGAAATAGTTTTTTCCAATTAGGTCCTCTCAATATTGGGGAAGTGATTAATTTTTCTTTGATTTCCTCAAAAGAAAGTTGACATCTTTCATCCCAAATAAATTCACAAATCCTTGGTAAGAAAATTAAACGTGGGGGCAGCAATTTTACTAAAATCCTTGATAAAGCACCTATAGTATCCATCGTGCCCTCAAAATGACTCGATATCGTGGGGATTTAAGGAATAGGTAATTCTGAAATAATTTTGATTTTGTTTTGGTCACTGAATTCCTCTTTTTGAAATATGGTGTCCTAATACAATCCCCTCATCAATCATCATCAAAAACTTCTCATGACTATGAGACAGATGGTGTTTCTCACTTCATGTTAATACTCTTTACAAATTCCTCAAATCATGTTCAAATGTTTCTCCATGTCCAGTGAAATCATCCATGTATACCTCTACACACTCATTTGTTAGGTCTGTAAAAATTGCTAATACAACTCTTTGGAAAGTTGTCGGAGCATTACATAATCCAAATGGTAATACCCTGTAGGTGAAGTTACCCCATGGACATGTAAACGTAGTTTTGTCTTGATCCTCAACAGTAACTCTGATTTGATTATATCCACTAAATCCATCCAAGAAGGAAAAGTATTGCTTACCTGTAAGGTTGTCTAGGACTTGATCTATGAATGGTAGGGGAAAATAATCTCTCAAAGTGTGGATTTGCTTAGACACAAATTCTCCATTTTTCATTCTTTTTAGGAACAATTACAAGAGGAGACACCCACTGACTATTTGAGATATGGTAGATAAAACCTACTTGCAATAGTTTTTCAATTTCTTGTTTGACTATATGTCTTAAGGTTGTATTAATCATTCTCGAGGTTACCTAATTGGTCTAATGTTTTCAATATATATGTGATGTGTGAAAATAATTTTATGGATTCCTTTCATATCTTTGTAGTCCCTGAGAAAAATCTCTAGTATGATTTTTCAAAACATCAAATAATTTAGCTTCTTCATCATTCTTCAACCAACTGTTTATGTTTAAAATCTTGCTCAGCTCAATCTCAACATGTTTGCTTCCAATGTGTGATGAACTGATTTGTTGAAAGGGTTAAATTAAGGTATTTAGTGGACATACATGTGGCAACAACATATGATATGTAGCAACATCTCCAAAAGTTCCTTGAGACATAATATTGGAAAAAGGACAGTAGGCAGAGTTGTGACACTTATCTTGTCATAGGTCGAACTCCTCGTCACTCCTGCTTCCTAGAAATTCTTCACCATTTCCTAATATCTTAAAAATGAAGCTACCAATTCTTCCTCTCCCCAAGAGAAATCTCATTCCTCCGGAGTGAAATTATGTACAGTCATAGGGAATTGTTGTTGGTGTGGTTTTGGAACTAAATGTGATGGTTCTGAAACTAAATCTGATTATTCTAGGACAGAGTCTATAGGTTCGAAACTAAGTTCGTAGGTTCTGGAACTATTCCGATTGCTCCAAGGATAATTGGTGTTCATTCAATGGTTTACTAATCATATCTTCTACCTTCGTACGTGATCCTATAACGTGATCATGGCCAAAGAAGACAGGTTTTTCTTATTAGTATCAGGAGTATCAACCCACAATTGTTCTTGATAATCAATAGAAGGTCGTGCAGAAGGATATAAGGATATTTGCTTAGAATTCTTACCATTTGAGATAGTCATATCACCTGATCTACAATCAATTAAAGCAAAATCGTAATTAACCATGGTCTACCCAAAATAATGGGATAACCAAGTGTTTTACCTTTTGGATGCAATATAAGGAAATCAACTGGATATTCCCATAACTCCACCATAATTGCTACATCTTCAATAACTCCTGGTTTTGCTACAAATTGATATTCCATCGCAACATGGTATTAGTAGGTTGTATACTGTTAATGGTAATGTTTTCAAAGTATCCAATGTCATAACATTTATAGCCACTCTAAAATCAACCAAAACATTATGTATATATTTATTCCCTATAGAGACAGAAATAACAAGACTTCCAGGATCTTTGTATTTGGGAAGAAAAAAATTTCCTGCTAATAAATCATCAAGTTTCCCATCTACCTTAATAGTCCCGGAGTATTGCTTCTTCCTTCCAGGTCTTTTTAAACATAGCATTTTGATTAACTTTTTCAATTCTGGAATGTCCTTAATTACTTGTAACAATGGTATTTCAATATTCAATTTCCTTAGTTCCTACACCAACTCATATTCCTTAGTTTCTATGGCTTCTTTAAATCTCTCTGGAAATGGAGTCTTAGTAGAGTTGCTATCTGGTTCCTTATCTTTTTCTTTTACATCCTTCTTGGGAACAACCGTACTAGGGGTTTTAGTTTCTTCTGTCATCTCAGTGATTATAACAGGTGGGCTGCTAATTATTTTTCCAGATCTAGTTTGAATATCCTTATAATCCATGGCATTCAGATCAACTGATTTTTTTTGGTTCTGCCATGTACGGGAGTTGGTTGTTTGTTTCTTAGGTTTGCTCTTTTGGTTGTGTTGGTATTTGGGTTTGGACCACATTTTCATTTTGTGAATTTTGTGCTAGGGAACCCATTATGGCTTGTTGATTATGATTGGGATATGTCCTCCCTTGAACATAATTATTAGGGCTCCACCTAGGTTGTGACCAAGCATTCAAGTTTCCTTGACCAGACCATGGTTGTTGGTGTCCTTGGGCATACCAAGATTGACTTGCCTAATCCTGAGGATTCCATGTTGGTTGAGGTACCCAAGGTGGTTGTCCCCAATTTTTGGCACTTTTTGAGCTTCCCATGGCATCATCCAAGGGTTAGGAACTGACCTAGGCATGAACTTGCCCTTGGCTAGGTTGTCTTTGGACAAAATTTACTTCTTTTGATGTGGATGGAATGTTTCTTTGTTTAATTTGATTCTTAATAAATGGAAGAAGAGAACATGCATCACTCTCATGGTCCCTAGATTCACAAATAAGGCACATTTCTATTTTTTTCAGGGGACAATCTCTTATTGCATGCTTCTTTCTGCATCTAGGACAATACATAGCTAATGGTTTAGTTTTAGCATTTTCTTTAGCTTGCAATCCATCCAAGGTGGAAGTTAACTAAACTAAAATGTCTGTTTTGAAATTTTCAATTCATCCATCAGTTTTTTCATATCTGGGTTTTAAATTTTTAATCGTATTTTCCTTTTCTAGGTCCACCCCTTGTTCATGAATAGATTCTACAAAATTCTTATTTGATCAATATTTCCACCTCCTATCATATCAAGTGCCTCCCTTGATTCATCATCTAGACCTTTAAGAAAAATGGTTTTTCTTGACTCTTCTTGTAATGAAAATCCACATCTTTTGCTCACAAAAAGGAATCTATCTAAATATTCTTCCATATTCTCATCCTCCTCCCCGCTTGATTTTGAAAAATTCTTCCTTCCTATTCCTCCCTCTATAGTAATATTGATACTTGTCTAGGAAGGAAACTTCCATTTATGCCCAAGTGGTAATAAAATTAGATGGTAATCCTATAAACCACCTCATTGTTGCATCCTTCAGGGTAGATGGAAATAACTTGAGTTTCTGATTATTTGTTTTGTAGTCATAAGTTTGACACGGTACTTTAAATTCAAATAGGAATTGGTCAGGATCTTCAGATGACATCCCTCTAAATGTGGGTAAATGTGCATGTGAAATATTTTTCATAGGTGTATCATCATCATCCAATTGAATTGGATAAGTGAAGGTCCTATCAAGTTCTCTTTCTACTTCTTGTGCCATTTCTGTAGTACCTTCTAGACTTTTTTCCCAATCAATATGGTATGTGATTTGTTTTGGGGAAGGTGAAAAGTCAGGAGTAGGGGGTTGACTACTCAATTGTGAATCAAAACTTTCTCTAAATGGGTCTTGGAATATGATATTTTTCTAAAGGTTCTACTTCCTTCTAGTGATTGATCTAAGAATTCCAAAGGTGGCAATTCTACCTCGTGCCTAACAGGGGATAATGGTGCTTCCAATTCTTGATCAACTTCCTTATTTGATCGAGAAGATGATGATTCTTGTTCAGATATTTTTGGGAGGAATCGACCCTTAGAGTCTCTTGGTCTACTCATAAATTTTATGATGACGTAGGGAAGATCCTGTAATTACTAGATGTATGATTGCTGCTCTTTTTGACACCTAATTAGACAATTCTAACTATTATTTCCCCAACAACGGCGCCAAAAATGATGGGTGTCGTTATTCCCTTCATTTAATCAACTCTTTATTGATGTCATATTCAAACCAGGGGTGGTGTCCGAAGCTATATGCAACAAGAAATCTTAGTGATCTAGTAATTGATTGTAGGTATTTGTTTTTTTAATATTTTCTAGGGGATTTTCTCAATATCTTGAGGATTCCTTGGCTAAAACCTTATTGAAATCAAACTATGAAAACTTGCTAGAAGTAAACACTCTCTGCAGAAATAGATTGCTGGAAATAAACACACATTTATAGAATGGAATAGATTGTTGTAAGTAAACACATGTTACAAAAATGAACACACTTGCTTTGGAAATAAACACACAATTTGAGAATGCTGAAATTTGATTGCAAAGAAAGAATAATCTAATCTAGAACACCTGCAAGAACAAGTATACAATAGATTTCAACTTGAGTAATCAAAAGTATTTACAGAATTAATAGATCTATACTATTTTTTTTGGAAATATAAATACCAATAAAATGAAGATCTTGGTTCTTAGAAGAGTGGGCCCTTGCTCCACCTTGAAACAAGATTTGACAACTTAATATACTCTCAAAATAGGAATGGTTATTTTATTGATAAAATGTTCTGCATTACAAAAATGTATTGTTTCTTATCTCTCTGTCTTTTCTATATGTATATCTATATCTATATATATATATATATATCTACATGTCTGCATATATATACTTCTTCCATAGGTGTATTTATAGCCATAACTGTCCTACCAATTCAGATAGAACCGAATCGTGCCCAAAATAGATGTTGAATTGGATCATGGCTGGATGTACTACTATATGATAGTTATCCCTGGATCTGTAAGTATGAAGAATCGAAATCTTCCAATCTGATCCTTATTGAAAGGATCATTGATTTTTAAATCACCGAATGTTGTGGGAATAAATAAATTCTCATCGGTTCCAGAACGTTAGAGAAGTTCCGGAACTAAAGGAAATATTTCCAGATCTAACTATGAGAGTTTCAGAGCTACATACAGGAGTTCTAGAACTAAGTGATAGAGCTCATAACTACATAATGGATTTCCAGAGCTAAGTTTGGAAGTTTCAAAACTAAGTCATATTGAAACCAATGCTTCTAAAAATATGTTAACCACTTCATACTTGTTCTTCCGACTCGATTGTGACTCGTTCTATTACAAACCCGAATTTCCAAAGCACTTGGGAATCACAAATTTTTTAAATATTAGAACTACAATCAACAAAATATGGATAGTTACATCCTAACTTATATTAGATCAAACAAAAGTCACAAAATGTGATCAATCTTGATAAAAAGGAGAGTAAAATAAGATCATTTATTATACATTAATGAGACATATTCGCCTCATCAAACTCAAACCCAGGATGTCCATAATGACAAAAAGTACATATCTCTCATTTTCTAGCTACTTGTGTTGATTTAAAGGCTTTGCTCGATTTAATTTAATAATTTCAGTCAAAATAAGGATACTTCCCAATTTTTAAAACAACAAACCATTCGTAAGAAGAAGAATGCATTTTAACAGAAAATACTCTAACATCAATTTTCAAAACAAAATGATGGTCAACAAGCTCTAACGAGTTGTTTTAAAAATGTAATCTATATGCATATTTTCTAACCAAAAACAGACCCAGAAACCCATTTTATGTTTTTTTTTCCTTTTTTTTTTTCATAGAAAATATCATAATAAAATCAAAGAAACAATTCCATATCTAAAACCAGAACTTATTCTATATTTCATTTTAAAAATTGGTGAAAACAAGAGAGATAAAACCCATGCCGGCTTGTCTCTTGTTTCCTTTAAATCCATGCAACTTGAAAGCCCACAAAAATTGCCACAAAATATCTAAAAGAGATAATAAATATAATTTTTCCATTCAAAATATCTTCTCCATTGCATATGAATGCCAAAAACAACTTTCATAATTATCTCCTAAAAACCTCATTCGAGCTCAACCCATAACAAATCTGTAATGCCAAAATGATGAAGGAAAGAGTTTCATGTTTTGGCTTCCTCCACAAGTTACCGATTCCCTACAAACCGTATTTCTTTTAATGCTATTAAAATTATCAAGTGCTACGTAATGGCTCTTAAACCCAAAACCCATTTTGCATGCAATTCAAATTTACCTACCTTATCTTTTTCCATATGGTCCATGACCAATTAAAACATTAAACAATAACCACTAAATAATTACATTGCAAAGTTGTCTATAACTGAGCCATATCCAAACTTCAATCAATCTAATGCAATGTTCCATGATATGTGTTGAAATACCAACCACTTATTCAATAATCAAACATTATTAATGTCGAGGGGTCGATGACCATTAATAAACAATACAATATGGTCTAAGACCATCTTCATATAATTTAAATGCTTAATGGTCTAAGACCAACATCCGAGAAACATAAACCTTAAACAATGCCAATCATCCTTATTCAATACATTATAACTTTAGAAAATGTTGGACATTCGTAAATAATGTAAACAGCAGTGGAGTCCAAAAAAATCAACTTCATGTAACGATGTAAGATAAATGGTGGTCATCATCAACAATAACTTTAAACATAACATATATATAATGCTTATGTATACTTATATATAGGTATATGTATATGTTTTTGCATGTGTGTGTGTACATATTTTTGTATATAAATATATATATTTATGTATTTAATTAATATTTATAATTTAACTAATATTTATAATTTAATTAACTCATTATCCATTAATCATCATGCATTGTAAAATACATTAAATTTGGGGTGTGACAGGATGTGTGCAAGATTGGAGTGTTTTTGGTATTTAATGAACTTCTTGACATAGTCACAACAATCTTGGTTAAGCATAAGGAAATAGTATCCCATTCGCAGGATCTATTTATCACAAACTAAAATTTTAAATTTCCCACCACATATTCTATCGTGGACTTCTTGGATAGCTAGACAAGCCTCCATATTTTTAAGACACTAGAGGAAGAGGTCTTCAAATCCTCTCTTGTAAAGGATACCCTCTAATATGACATAGTGGGATGTACATTGTTGAAAATATCTTTTACTATTTTTCGATAGATTTTAAGGTATTTTCCTTGTGGAAATATAGTCATATGCTTGAGTATACCAAGTGTTAGATGAGATATCTTTTATATGATTGATGGTTAGAAGGACAAAGTGTTGGTATAGGATGGCTGGTCTAATTTATGTATGACAAAGGAGATCATGGAATCATTTGGTGATAAAGGGATGAGAGAGGTAAGTGAGGCCATGGTGTCTATAAATTTGTTAGATGAGTGAGGGGTGGTTGGATTTCATAATGGTCAAATATTTTTAGAGATCTTTGATGATGGTTTTGTATTTTTGTAAGATTTCATTTTTACATTGATAGATCCCTTTGATTTTATTGATGACAAGATGTGAATCCCCATAGATGTCAAGGATTTTTGACCAATAAATGTGGTGGTTTGTAGCCCTATGATGATGGCCTCATATTCTACCATATTATTTGTGCAATTGAAGTTGAGTTTGAAGGATATCATAATAGGGGTGTCCCAAGGGAGTATTATGACTATTCCGACACCCCTTGTCTACATTTGGACACATCAAAAACAAGGTCATTTTGAGAGGGGTGTTATCATTATCAAGGGTGTTGATATATTCATCAGGAAACTATTAAAAATGGATTTAATTAGTAGGAAAGGGAGATTTAGCAAGTTGATCAGCAATGACCTACCCCTTGATGGAATTTTGAGAGATAAATTCAAGGTCAAACTCTGTCATGAGCATGATCCATCTGGTTATGTGATCATTGTGATATGGTTTAAATTACATGGATTTTAATAGATTGAAATTTTTTACTACATATGTTTTCTGATAGACAAGATAGTGACGGATTTTGGAAGTTGTTAAGTATAAGGCACAACAAAAAATTTCTACTTCGGAATTACGGGTTTTGTACTCGTGAAGGGTGTGGCTTATGTAGTAAACAAATTTATCCTTAACATGTTTGTCTCGATGTGACAACATTACTCCCAAGGAATGGTCGAGTAGGGAGATATATAGATAGAAGGTATCCCCCTCGTATGGAGGTATAAGCACTAGTGGTGATAAGAGGTATTATTTGAGGGCATCGAAGGCTTGTTGACAATTATCATCCCACTTAAAGTGGATATATTTTCTTAGAAGATGATGGAAAGGTTGAAAATAGTATGATAGTTGAGAAATAAAGTGATGGATTGATTGAAGCTTTCCTTAGAAGCTACGGAGTTGTTTAAGATTATATGGAAGGGTATTTTGATAATGGTCGTAACCTTAGCATGGTAAAATTTAATTCCCTAATAGATATTATAAATCCTAAGAGTTTTCCTTGAAAACTTTGAATACACATTTGGCTAGATTAAGACAGACAAAGAATGTATTATACATGCAAATATCACATCAAATAAATGTAGGTGGTCTCTTCAGTGTTTGGATTTACCTAATATATCGACCACATAGTATTCTATGATTTTGTAGATGAGTTCATGGAAGATTTAGGTCATAGAGTGTTGATAAGTAGATACTACATTTTTCAAGACAAAGGGCATTACTCTATAGCAGAAGTTTCCCGTGGGGTGATGAAGGATTTCTTATGTTGGTCTTTTGGTGTGATGAGGATTTGATTATAACTATAAAAACCATCCATAAGAGATAGCATTTCATGTCATATTACTAGATCAAATAGTTGATTGATGTTAGGTAGGGGAAATCATCTTTTGGACAAGCGAGGTTAAGATCATGAAAGTACATACATATGTGTAATTTCCTTTTGCTTTAGTGATGGGTATGATATTATAAACCCATTGGGGGTAATCGATAGGTAGTATGAAATTGGTTGAAATAAGATGTTGGAGATCTTCTTTGACTAATAGTGCAATGCAAGGATACATTCTATGAATCTTTTGCTTTAAGGGATTAGCATTCGGGATAGTGACAATATTTTGGCTAAGAAGGTCATGAATTTATGGAGTTCATGTGGGTCTAAATCTTAATCAATCTTAATAATGTGTGGTTCTTATGATGTGTCAATATTAACATTGGTAGTTACCTCATTGAGAAGTGTATATGTTTTAGGAGGTAAATATTTTTGAAGATAGTGATCTTCAGCCCCCATATAAGTTAAGATGGTATCATCATCATGAAAATGGAGAATGTTGATAGTGGTAGAATCTTCCTCTATCATGTGAGGTAGTGTCAAGGGAAAACATTTTGTCTTTCCATTAGCTTGATAAGTTATGGGTCCTAATGTGATAGTATTGACTAAAACAAATTCAGAGGGAATGGATATGGTATCATCATTGTTAGAGGGTAGGTTTGATGATGGTAATGGGTGTGGTTGTGGTTCTAATGTTGATGGTGATGGGTTTGAAGATGTTGCTTTGAAATCGAGGCCATATTTTTCATGAGGTTTCCTCAAGTCTTCAAAGGGTAAGTCATACAGACCTTATTCATACCTACCAAGATCAAAACCTTTCCACATGTAGTAGTGAAGGTAAGTTTAAGCAAAGTGAGGCTTATCTAAGAATTGAAAATTTGAGGGAAATGTTTGAGAGTGAGGTTGACTGTCAAGATTGGAGGAAGGGCAATCGATGCCTCCATACACAAGTTGTGTTTGGAGGAATGGGGGACTGAAGAAAATTATTTTTCCTAGATTGGGCTCATAGAGTGGTTGTTTTTGGGTCTCCCATACATTTTGGGCATATGGAGTGCATTCAAGGTTAGGAGATGATAATCCACCAATGAAATATGTTTCATAATGTCTTCGAAATATTGATCATTTGGTATTTTGGATGCGGGGATAGAGGAACTTGTAGTAACCTGATTTGAAGATGTTGAGACTTGTAGGGTAATAAGCATGTCATTGGGCATGTAGATCATATGACCAAGTTTAAATGGATTTGGATCAATAGGGATGACAATGATCTTACCCTCATGTTCATACTTCAGACACTAATGTAAAGTGGATGGGACACAATGAATAGCGCATATCTAGGGATGGCCTAGCAGTATGTTGTACTAAAAATATCCTTCTACAAGATAAAAGAGTTCATGAATAAGTTTTACACCTATATTGATAGGGATGATGATCATGCCCAAGGTGGGATCAACTATATCGTTAAAGGCTCATAAGATATCAGGTGATTGAGTGACAATAGTATCAGGTAATTGGAGTTGTTTGAAGGTGTGAGACGAGATTATATTGATACTATCGTAATTTTCAATCATAACTCTTTTAACTAGAGTGTCATTTATTTGAGTGGAAATGAAGAGAGGGAGGTCATGATCCTTAGGTTATAGTGATGGAATCTTATAATAATCAAATGTGATGGTTGCAGTCATTTTTAGGGCACCAACAAGCTTAGAAAATTGTTGAGGCTATTTTGATGTTATTGATATTTCTTGAATATATTTGATCATATCTTGTCATTTTTTCGAGGAGTTTTGGATAATTTCATAAAGGAAAATTTTAACAAGGGTGTTGTCATGCATTTTTGCAAACCCAAAAATTCAAATTTTCAAGAATGACAACTTAGCCACATAGTGAGAATTTTCTCTCAAGTCTTCCCAAATACCTTTTCCATTTAGTTTTTCTTCAGTTCCATGATCCCACAGACTTTTTAGATACTCCTAATGTATGGATAACAATGTTCAAATGTTTGAAATGATCTTTCAAGGTCAGAAATTTCATTCGGTAAAAATCAACTAAAACATGCTCAAAAAGGACAATTTTGGAAATTTCAAGGAGGGATTAAAAATATCATAATCATCCAGAGGTGGTATTAGATAGATAAGAACATGTTGGAAGTGGCTTAGGAATACTTATGGAATATTTGGAGGTTTAGGCATAATTTGTGTAACTTCGGTTTTTCGGTGTATGCAAAGTGTAGAGCTAATTTTAGAACTTGAACTTCACCAAATGATTATGGGAGATTTGTAAGGATTTAGGAAGCAATAAAATAGGAAATTGAAATTTGAGGAACTATCTACATTTTAGAAGCTTTGCATTTTTCACAAGACATGTTTTCTTCTCGTGGCAGCTCAATCTTGGCAGATACACCTGAAAAAAAAGGGGCCACTTTTTATAGATGAAAGCATAATTGAAGTTTCAAACCCCTACAATTTTTCTTTTAATGTCCTTGGGAGTAATAATAATATATAACTTCATCATAAAATACCATTTAGAGCTCCAAGAATCACATCGTCAAGTTCTCTCTTGTAAAGGTGACTTGCTCGTACTTAGCCATTTTTCTGAGTGACACATGTCACCTTCTCCTTGAGGCAGAATTTTTGTCCCTTTACCAAGGGCACATAGAGGGAAAAAATCCCTGCCTCATCCCTTTCATTTGGTCCTTCGTATGACCCATCTTAGCATTATGAAGGGCTTATCCAACTTAGCTCATCTCTCCCATCTCGTGGCTTGTGATTGAAACTTGGTAGAATATGTTGAGGTAAAATTTTCTTGACCCCATTCCCAAGGGGAAAGAGGGGACATAAAAATTTCCCCTCTCTATCCCCTCTTCTATCTCTCCATGTGATCAACTTTCAACTCCTGAGTGCTTAAACATACCTTCCTCCATCTCCCTCTCATCGCACCATGTAGTGACACTTGGAAACATCTTGTGAGGGTGAATTTTGTGTCCCTCTTGTCCCCATTCCCAAGGGTACATAAGTTACAAATAATTTTTCCCCATATTATCCCCTCTTCAAGGTTCTTCATGTGATCTCACTTGCATCTCCCAGGTGTTAGGGCACGTTTTCCCCATCTCTCCATCCTTGCATCTCATAGTGACAAGTGATAAGATCTCCTTGAGGCTCATTTTCTTGTACCCTTGTTCCCATTACTAAGGGGAAAAATGGGACAAAAAAATTTCCCCATAATTATCCATAAAAAACCTTAACTTCAAAACATATGTTACTACTTCACCTGTGAACAAAAGTAATCAGGTAGCTAGAAAACATAAAATAACTTACTTACAAGCCTTTTGCTTCACATAGTTCAAGAATTCATTCATTATTGAAGACATAAAACCTAAAAATTCATCAAAACACAACTATTCTTAAAAAACATTACGATACAACCATGACTCTAAAATGAAGCTTTTTCTATGACTCTTCATCTAGAAAGTAGATTCGCAGCAAGTTTTCAACTAATTTTTCTCCTATCAAGCTTCCCTATGATAATTAAAGCTTCAATACTCCATTAATATATTATATCACACATCATGAGACCTAAAACCCTCCATCCCAAAAATTTCCATTATAATTAACAAGAATTATAACATGAAGAACACGACGAAAATTAGAGCACGAGATTACGGTGCAAAGTCGAATCGATGATGATGTTTTCATTGCAAACAGACACTAGTAAGTGCACATTATAAAATATAAATTTTTCAGAATTTTCACTTACTAAAAAAATAAACCCTCTGAAAATTTCAGGCTCTGATCACTCAGCATATCCAAAAATTGTGCAAAATGGCAAACAAAGTAAAACAGGCAATTTTCCCGAAATAGCAGGTCCCAAAAAAGTAACTTACTAAAAATGGAAACTTACTTAAAATAGTAAACTATCATAAATGGATAATAATTGAGTTTTTCAAGGTATTAAAAAGATCAAATTTTAGCAAAAAGGAAAAAATATCCTAAAATAACAGCTTCCTAGGCCCACCTACTAAAGATAGGAAGTTTTGGTTTTCAGTACTGAAAGTTACAGTTGGCTCCGTTTTCACTCATCTCACTATTTTTCTCCATCCATGCATGGTTTTAAGGTTTCTCATAGATCAAATAAGATAATTCACCCTTTAAAAGGATCTTGAAGCATCATTCGATCCACATTGTGTCAAGGAGCAAGACAAATCACACGAGCGCAGCAAGTGCAAGTGAAAGTCAAGGACATTGTGTAGTTGACAAAGGATTTGAAAAGTGTTAAGAACCCCATTAAAATACAAGATAATTAGAGGTGGTAATCATATTCATAGGTGAATCAAGGAACTCATTGGAGGAATCTAAGTATGAAGGTATGTAAGCATATCAGGTCTAAGCCCATCCCTATACTATGAAGCAGTAAGGGCTAAAAATTTGATATTCATGTGTGGCATCATAAATACAACAAAAAGGAATCATTTTTATTTCACTTGACGTCATATTTTTCTTAAACACTCAATAAAACACATGGTAGCATGATCAATTCATCAAAGGAGGTCATTGTGACTCATCAGGCAAGTTGGAGACATCGTGTCTCAAATCCATTGTCCTCTCTTTAAAAAAAAAAATAAGTGAGCATCATGAGTCAAGAAAAGGCAATTCATCGTAGCATCCTTATCTTCAAGATCTCATCATTCTCTTCAGAAGCATCCAATTGTGTATTACCTAATAGAGGATCTTTCCCACAATGAACAAGAAATGATTCTGCATCAAACTCATGAAAGTGCTCTGGAGACCAACATCATGTCAAATCCTGAAGATCCATTCCCATGGATTCAAGAAGTGCTTGAAATTGAATTGATAATAATGTAGGAATCTATAATTCCTAACCTTAGAGCTATCAAAAAATATTGAAATATAAACAAAGGAAGAAGGCCTGAGATAACTCCATGCTTCTTCATTAGTGCCTCAAGAAACCAATATGTAGAATTTTCTAGGCCTAAGAATGAAAATATCATTGAGAAGATGACTCCATCAAATTATGAGATGACCCACATCTCGTTGGGTCAAGCTACACATGAGGATGATTCTCATTTTCTCAAGTAATCATCTTCCCACCTTCTCGCTTGAAATGAAGAGTATAAATGAATTAAAGAGCAATTGGAGGAACAAGTCAAAAATCTCAATGCCTACATTCAACCTTTCTTGGAACCTAATTCAACATATTATTTTGTTGTAGAATACATTCCTCTAATTAGTATCTTTGACCATAATGCGATCAATAAATAACAAATCTATATGATGCGAGGGAGGGCCAACAAGAGATGCATTGAGATGATCATCGAGAAAGGTAAGACATTATTCCCAGAAGTTCTCTCTTTATTCAAGTATAATCTAACGACTCTGTCAGAAGTAAATAAAGTAAGGGAGGAGATTGTAAAAGAGAATATTTATGGGATGGTGTTTTCCCACTTATGTCTAAGATGACCTCCCTCAACTCTCACACCCTCGTGAGAAAAAAAAAATCACATCAGTTGTTGGGAACTTGTCTCTGGTTTTGGTCCACAATATGCATCATGGATGAAACATATGATATGATAAGTGATGTCATCTCTAAACTTGACTCTAGTGGACAAGAGGCTTGTGAGATTTTTAATGAATTCTATAACTGTATTCAAAGACCTAGATTCCTCCACTCAATGAGAATTCATCATCAAAAGAACTCATTGTCTCCTTCTAGGAATTGGTCAAGAAAGAGGCAGGTGACTCTCTTTCCTTCAATGAAGATACCTTAGAGTCCTTTGCCAACATCAAAGACTCCATTTCTGAAATTGCAAGAGATCACAAAAGATGGTTCATTCAATGCAAGAAGATCAATGATATTCCCTGGGCATGGATCAAAGTGTTGAGTTGCATTTTCATTCTAGAAGCGGATAAGGTGGCACTGCAGTTGTTTGGTTTAGTAAAGAATGCAAAGGACATGAGATCAGTTTAGGAATCTTCCTCAAGGATCATGATCAACAAGTTCTTCATCAACAATAGATCATCTAATCCCTTTCCTTTTCTCTCTCTCTCTCTCTGTATATTCTAATTTTAAATTAATAATGTAATTTTTACTATTTCATCCTATTTAATTAAGTGACCATTTGCCAAAAATTGTAAGAGCCATTTTTCCAATAATATGAAAAATACTCACTTCCTAGGAATCTGAAAGGTCACAAGTGATGTGGATAGGTGAAGATTCATGTGGGGGGTAGATGAAAGGGTAGATTGTAATACTATAAATTAGAATGTCTTCTCCATTCCAAAAGGTTTGCAATTATTGATTGAATGTATGTTGTTCAAAATTACACTTCTACCTCAAGTAATAAAATATACAATTTATCTATTTTTTGTTTCATGTCTCTCTACTCTCTCTTTCCAACTTTTCATTTGTGGTAATCTTGTAAAACCAAGAAATGTGTATGTGCCTTTGTTGAATGAATCAATGGAATTTGTGTCTATGGTTTGTTTTTTCTTATCATAGTTTGCATTGTTTTGTTCTTCTAATTGGATGTGGACTTACTCTAGTTGATGTATGTGAATTATGCTAGTGCCTACTCACAACATTAACCATCTCTTTCCTAATTTCTCTCCTTTATCCCTCATCACTACAAATTCCTCCCTTTTACCAAGTACAAACATTTTACCACAGGTTCATTGAAGTGTTCTTGTGTGATCCCCAACCTATTTGGCCACCCCATAGAATTAGGATAGTTTACATTCAATAATGGGAGCCTCCTCATACCCAAGGAGGGGCTTAGCCCCAACTATGGGGAAGACCCAATAATTTTCTACATGATAAATTATTTTGCCAACATTTTTTAGTAACTCTACTAGGGAGATATCTTCCTTCGTGCACTCATAAATATCTATAGAAAATTAAAAATATATATATTCCAAAAAACAAAACAAAATCAAGATTCAAAGAAAAATTATAATTTAAAGGTAACTCTATCAAGGAATGAATCCATGTCACATTTGTTTCCTGCATCACAATGATGAAGATTTGAGATTGGTGTTTAAACCAATGAGTGAAAACAATCATGAAGAAGAATATGACCACCAAGATCTGCAAATTTTTTATCAACCATCATTCTATACCATCTCCTGCAAAAGTAAAGATGTTACTACAGTGAGGAAGTCTCTTACTCCAAACAAAAATATACAATCAACTAAGGGAAATAAGGTCAATATTGTTTCTACAAAATCCATGAAAATAATGTATCGAATGGATAAAATTATTACTTTTGAAGATGATATCATCAAATCCTATTGGCTCCAATTCAAGCGGACTTCGCCATAGGAAAGAGAATGGGACTTATACTTATTGATGATCAAGAATCCAAGAACTTGATGAGGAAGATTCAAAATAGATATAAAACATTATATGAAGGGAATGATGGTGAAGAATCCACTGAAGGTAATATTTTCAACTTCACGCAGTTGAACGATAAACTCAAAGCACTATATTTCATCTCTCTTCCTTTGGATGATTTTCTTGCATATGGAGATGAAGAAATGGAATCCTTGAAAAGAGAGTTTTGTAAAGGATTTTGAGCATGGAAGAAGTAAATTCTTATCCCAAAACCAACCATAAAATTCTAAATTATTCCTTGTCTATGCAAAGAAGGGATGAGCATCTTGATGAACTTTATAATGTTGAGAAACAAGAGTTTCATCCATTGGAAGTAGATTTTGATGATTGCCTATATTATGAGGTGTTTCTTCCTAAAAGGTTGTTGTGCACTTCTCATGAATGTTTTGTCCTCAAACCTTCCGATGAAAGTAAAATTAGCACCTTGAAGGATAATGAGGAAAATATGATAGTTGAACCTTCCATTCATAAACTCATTTTGGCTTAAGGCACAACCCTTAAAAGAAATAAAATATGCAAGTGATGAAGATTATTGTTTATGACAGATGATTGAGTGTTTGCTAAATATTCAGCCAACCATGAGGATATTCACAAAATCAGTCCTCCATCCCAAAATCATATTATTCAGGGTGATGACTTTGAGGTGATCATTTATGACTTTCTCTCTCATTTTGGTTCTTCAATAGATGCCCAAATGTTGAATGATGAAATGGAGCAAGTTGAGGAGTCCAACTTCCTTCTTTATACAATCATGTATGCACAAATTTTGAATGATGAAATAGAGCAAGTTGAAGAGTCCAACTTCCTTTTTCATATAATCATGAATTCACAAATGCTCAATGATGAAATGGATAAAATTAAAGAATCCAATTTTCTTCTTGAAATGATCATAGATGAACAAATGGGAGAGTCTAATTTACTTCTCAAAACAAAGGAGGGTGATCAATTGTAACATGACTTCTCTGAGGAGCTAATTTCACCATCCTCGCCAAAGGAGCGTAAGGTTGATCATTATGGAAATCATGGAGTTATCCCATTGCTTTTAAAGAATAAGAATTTATAGGACTTGTTCAAGTAGGTGAATAATAGTGTCCCCATGTTTAATATACAACATTTTGTTCTTTCTCCTTCGAGAGGATGATTTGATGAATCTTAAACCGATAGGTGTGACTTTCCCATGTAGTATGGATCTCTTCTCTCCATTTAAAATTGATGAAATCTAAGTATGTTGGAACTTGCAAGAAGGAAACACTTGGATATAAAGAAGTATGTATCATGAAGGGGATAATTTTTCAAGTGATCCTTGGCTATATGAAGATCATATTTAAAATCAGCTATTTGAGGCCAAGTGTGAACATTTTTCAAATAAAGGTGAAAATGAGTATATGGCATATTTGAAGGAGAAATAAATGTAATACATCTTGAGGATTGTGAAATAAATTGAAGACCCTCAACTCATTCTCGAGACACATGTCATGCCTTTGCAAGATAAGTGTGAATACATATTTTATTCTCCTTTTGATGTACAAATGATCAATAATAAGATGGAGCAAATGGATGAGCTCGATGTCTTTCTCAAAGCCTCGACAGATGTGCATGAATGTGAAGGTAAGACCTCACCTTTCTCATCTTTTGAAGAAGAATGCACCAGTGATAAACAAAAGAGGGAGGAAAGTATGGAATCTCTTATGGATATTTTCAATCATGAAGACAACACCTCCACAATGGAAAATGATATCAAAGAAAATGTTGAGTTGGTTTGTATTGAAGGCAATTGTCTAGGACAACAAAGTGAAAATGTGCAGGAGTCTTGTGAATGGAGTCAAGGTCAACTTGTTCTCACCACCTTTTGGATTCCTATTGATTTTGAACAAGATTCCATGTTGCAACATTCACTCAAGGGTGATGAATGCTTCCATGAAAAAATCAAGTATTGTATTTTTGAAAACATGAGATAATGGATTCTTATGGCCATGAAGCATCAAGTGGAGGTTACAAAAAGTAGGAATTTCAAGCAAGTTACAAAGATTTCAATAAATGCAAGAGTGTTTCAATGCAATATAAGTATGAAGACGGAATCTTGGTTTATCTTGTATTCTCAAACCATGCAAGTCCATCACGAGAGCATGGCATGATCAGATAATGATCTTCTATCTTGAAGGTTAGAATTCATCCCATCGTTCCATGATGGCACATACTTCTCTCAACCTATTGTCACGTGTGTACATTATTTCCCTACCTCAATGAATTTCCCTCCCCTGTAATATAGTTTACCTTTCCATTGTGTGTTTATTTTACCTATTTTGGTGTTTTTCCCTCTGTTAGTTTGTTTTTTGGGTTTGCCCTTTCGTTTCCATTATTGGTGTTAGTAGTGATGTAGTGACTCTATTTCCTAACTTGAAAAAGGAACTAGTCTAATCACCCAAGAATTTTTAGGTTCTCTATTTCCCTTTACATTCCAACATCCCCAAGTCGATCCGGTTGTTGTCATGCATTTTTGTAAGCCCAAAAATTCAAATTTTCAAGCATGACAACTTAGCCACATAATGAGAATTTTCTCCCGAGTCTCCCAAATATCCTTTCCGGTTACTTTGTTTTTGTGTCATGATTCTACAGACCATTTAGGTAATCCCAATGTACTAGGTAACAATTTTCAAATGTTTTAAATTATGTTTCAAGGTCAGAAATTTCATTTAGTAAAAAGCAACTGAAGACTAGCTCTCCGAGAAGGCTTAGAAAGGCCAATTTTGGCCATTTCAAGGCACATGTGCATACTCCGGGAGTTTTTCAAAATATCATAATCATATGGAGGTGGTATTGAAGATCTAAGAACATGTTGGAAGTGTTTTAGGAAGGTTTAGGTACAATTTAGAGGTTTGTAACAATGTAACAATGGATTTTTTTCGGATGTATGGAGTGTAGAGCTAAATATGGAACCTAAACTTCATCGGATGATTTTAGGAGCTCGTAAGGAGTTAGGAAGAAATAAAATAGGAATTGGAAATATCTAGGAATTATCTACATGTTTTAAGCTTCACATTTTTCACAAGACATGTTTGTTTCTCAAGGAAGCTCAATCTTGGCAAACACACGATATTGTCTCAAAGACAAAGGGGCCTCTTTTTGGAGATAAAATAATAATTGAATTTTTAAACTCATCCCATTTTTATTTCCATGTCCATAGGATTCAAAATCATATAAAACTTCATCATTAAATACCATCTGGAGCTTTGGGAATCGCATCGTCAAGTTCTCTCTTGTGAAGGTCATACTTAGTCATTTTTCTTAGTGACACATGTCACCTTCTCCTTGAGGAAAAATTTCATTTCCCTCTTATCCCTTTCCTAAAGGGACAGATGGTACATAAAACTTCACCCCACCTTATCCCTTCCATCTAGTCCTTCATATGACCCAGCTCAGCATTCCAAAGGGCTTATTCAGCTTAGCTCGCCTCTCCCATCTCATGTCCTGTGACTAACACTTGGTAGCATCTGGTGAGGGTGAAATTCATTTTCCTTATTATCCCCATTACCAAGGGGATATAGGAGACAAAAAAATTCCCATCTCTATCCCCTCCTCTCGGCTCTCCATGTAATCAACTTCTAACTCTTGTTTGCTTAAACATACCTTCCTCCATCTCCCTCTCATCGCAACATGCAGTGACACTTGGAAACATCTAGTGAAGGCACATTGTTTTTCCCCTCTTGTCACCATTACCAAGGGAATAGAGGGCACACAAAATTTTACCCCATCCTATCCCCTCTTCAAGGTTCTTCATATGATCTCCCTTGTAGCTCCCAGGTCATAGGGCATGTTTTCCCCATCTCTCCATTATTGCATCTCACGATGACAAGTGGCAAGATCTCCTTAAGGTGAATTTTTATTGTATCCATTTTCCCAACTCCTAAGGGGATATATTAGAAACAAAAATTCACCCCATTCTCATCCATCTAAAAACCCCAACTTCAAAATATATGATGGTACTTCACATGTGAACAAGAGTAAGTGTTGGTAGCTAGAAAACATAAAATAACTTACTTGCAAGTCTTTTCCTTCACACAGTTCAACCTTCCATCCATTATTAAAGCCATGAAACCTTAAAATTTATCATAACACATCATCCATTCTGCAAAAATCATTTTTTTCCAGCCATGAATGCTAAAACGAAGCTTTTTCCATGACTCTTCATCCAGAAAGCATATTGCACCAAGTTTTCAACTAATTTTTATCCTCTCAAGATTCCTTATGATAAATAAAGCTCCAATACTCCATTAATAGCTTCCATAACATATCATCAGACCTAAAACTCTCCGTACTAAAATTTTCCTTTTTGATTTGTAATAATTTTAGCGCTAAACGGAACATGACAAAAATTGGAGCACGAGGATCGTAGTGTAAAGTTCAATCGATGATGATGTTTTCATTGCAAATAGAAACTAGTAAGTGCACATTTTTAAAATAAATTTTTTCACTAATACCACTTACTAAAATAATTAACCCTCTAAAAATTTAAGCTTTTATCAATCAGCATATCCAAAAATAGTACAAAATGGCAAATAAGGTAAAACACGCAATTTTTCAAAAATAAGTAGGTCTCAAAAAAAAAAGATTACTAAAAATAGAAACTTGCTAAAATGGTAAAGCATCATCAATGTAGTTGAATTGAGTGTGTTATGAGATTAAAAATATCAAATTTTAGAAAAAAGGAAAAATATCCCAAAATAGTAGCTTCTTGGGCCCACCGCTAAAAATAGATAGTTTCAATTTTAAGTGCAAAAAGTTGCAATTGGATCCATTTTCACTCATCTCACTGATTTTTTTCCCATCCTCACATGGTTTTAAGGTTTCCTCATATCTCAAAAAATATAATTCACCCTTCAAAATGATCTGAAGAATCATTCTAATCATAATTATGTCCAGGAGCGAGATAGAACATAACGAGGTGCAACAGGTGAAAGTCGGGACATTGTGTAGTTTACAAAAGATTTGGAAAGTGTCAAGAGCCCCATTGAAATCCAAGATCATAATATGGCATCATTATAGTAATAGGTGAAGTGAGGGACTAATTGTAATAATTTGAGCATGAAGGTATGCAAGCATCTTAGATCTAATTTCATTATTGTACTCAACAAAGAAAGGCTAAAAATTCATCTTCATGTGTGGCATCATGAATTCAAGAACAAGGAATCATTATGATTTCACTTGACATAATATTTTTCTTTAAAAATTAATCAAACACTTGGTATTGCATGATCAATTCATCAAAGGATGTCAATGTGACTCATCAGAAAGTTGAAGACATCGTGTCTCAAATCCATCGTCCATTCTCTGAAAAAAAAATTAAGTGAGCATCACGAGTCAAGCAAAGGTAATTTGTCATATAATCCTCCTCTTCAAGAGCTCATCATTCTCTTTATAAGTATACAAGTGTGTCTTCCCTAATGGAGGAGCTTTCACATAATGAATAAGAAGTGATTCGCATCAAACTCCTGAAAGTGCTCCGGTGACCAACATCATGTTAACTTCTGAAGATCCATTCTCATGGATTAAAGAAGTGCTTGAAATTGAACCAAGAGCAACGCAACAAGAGAAAATTCCTGACCTTGGATCTATCACAAAAAAAATTGAAATCTAAGTAGAGGAAGAAGGCCCAGATAACTTCCCTCTTATTCAATGGCGCCTTAGGAAACCAATATGTAGAAGTTGCTAGGCCTAAGAATGAAAATCCCATTGAGGAGATGAATCCATCAGATTATGAGCTTACCCATGCCTCATTAGGTAAAGCTACATATGTGGGTGATTCTCATTTGTTCAAGGAATCTTCTTCCTTCCTTCTCACTTGAAATGAAGAGCATAAATGAATTGAGCAATTGGAGGAACAAGTGAAAAATCTCAGTGTTTAAATTCAACATTTTTAGAGTCCTCTTCCTATAGAATACATTCTTGTGATCAGTAGCTTTAACCCGAGGTGATCAAGAAATTACAAACTTATATGATGTGAGGGAGGGCTAACAAGAGGTGGATTGAGAGGATCATCGAGATAGGTAATGCATTTTTCCTAGAAGTTCTCTCTCTATTCAAGTATGTTCTTACCACTTTAGAAGTAAAGAAAGCAAGGGATAAGATTTTAAAATAGAAGACTCATTGGGATGAGGTGTTCCCACTTGTGTCTAAGATGAGATCCCTGAACTCTCACACCCTCATGAGTAAGAAAGTGTTCACATCAATTGTTGAGAACTTGTTTCTAGTTTGGATGAAAGATACAATATGATAAGTGATGCCATATCTAAACTTGACTATGGTGGATAAGAGGCTTGTGATATTTTGAATGAAAGCTGTAACTATTTTGAAAGACTTTTATTTCCTCCACTTAATGAGAATTCATCATCAAAAGAACTCATTGTCTCCTTCCAAGAATTAGTCAAGAAAGAGGTAGGTGACTCTCTTTCCTTCAATGAAGATACCTTATAGTCCCTTACCAACATTAGAGACTCCATTTCCAAAATTGTAAGAGATCACAAAAGATGGCTCAGTCAATGTAAGAAGATTAATCATATTCCTTGGGAATGGATCAAATTATTGAGTTTTGTTTGCATTCCAAAAGAGGATAAGGTGGCACTTGGTTTCTCATTTTAGTAAAGAATTCAAAGGAAAAGAGATCATTCTAGAGACTCTTCATCAAGGATCATGATCAGTAAGTTCTTCATTAGTGACATATTATTCAATTCCTTCCCTTTCTCTCTTATCTCTCTCTCCATGTTATAATTTTCAATTAATAATTTACTTTTTTATATTTCATCTTATTTTCTTAAGTGACCATTTTCTACACATTATAAGAGTATTTTTTCCAATGATACAACAAATACTCACTTCTAGGAATCAAAGGTCACAAATGATGTGGATAGGTGAGATTCATGTAGGGGGTAGATGAAAGGAGAGAATATAATGTTATAAATTGGAATGGATTCTCTACTCCAAAAGGTTGGCAATTATTGATTGAATGTATGTTGTTGATAATTTCACTTCTACATCAAGCAATAAAAGTTGCAATTCTTCTATTTATTATTTCATGTTCCTCTACTCTCTCTTTCCATCTTAACATATGTGGTAATCTTGTAAAACCAAGAAATGTGTATGCACCTTTGATTAATGAATCAATAGAATTCTATGTCTATGGTTTATTTTAACTTATCATGGTTTGTATTTTTTTGTTCTTCTAATTGGTTGTGGACTTACTCTAGTTGATGTATGTGAATTCTATTATTGCTTACTCACAGTATTAACCCTTTCTTTCCTAATTTCTATTCTTTATCCTTCATCGCTGAAAATTGCTCCCTTGTACCCCATACGGGCACTTTTCCACAAGTTCAATGAAGTGCTCATGTGTGATCCCCGACCTATCCGGCCACCCCACTGAATTAGGATGGTTTACATTCAATAATGGGAGCCTCCCCATACCCAAAAAGGATGATCTTAGCCCCATACTATTGGTGAAATCCTAATAATTTTCCACACGATAAATTATTCCGCCAATAAGGTGCTTGGTGTAATTTTTTTGAGAAAAGTATCTTGTATTAATTTTTGGATTGAGTATGGGGTGCCGAAAATATGGATACATTGGCCTTAGGAGACAAAGGATTTGATTAAATAAAATGTGCTAAAATGGTAGTTACTCTAACTAGGAACATCAGTAAGTATGAGTAAATAAAAGTGGTAAATAAATATAGAAAGTGACCCAAACAACTAGGCTAATGAAAATAAAAACCCTAATATGCAAATAAGAGTTGAAAGAAGCTTAGCTGATTCAGTGAACTTGTTGGACTACTTTGTAGAGCTGACTAGAGAAACATGAGGAGGAAATGACTATGCCAAGGTCTAGAAACTTACAAATCTAGGCAATCTAAGTGGACTAGGGTGGTGCTTGAGAGAGGATCAAGGCATCTCGATCGAGACCAGTGGTGCTAGCGAGCACCCCATTATAAGCATGGGCACCCCATTCAAGGCTAAAATGATGGAGAATGATGAAAATAGACTGGGAAAATTTGTATGGGAGGTTGGCATTAACAACAGAAATCAAAATAAAATAGCCAAAAGATGGGGGTTAAGTAGTATTTTCTTCACTCAAAAACCATATGAATAGTAGTATGACACCGGGACTAAATAATGTCTAAAGTACGTGATATTTTGACTACATTTTCCCCACTTTATGTTGGTGAGCATAAATCTTGGTAACATAAAGTAGATAGCGATGTGTACTGATAATTCATTTAGAGTGATGTAAAATGCACTCGAAGGACTAGACAAAGCGAGGAGTAACAAAAATATTATAGAGCATGGAAACTAAAGATGTAAAAGCACAAAAAGTGATGAGAGTGAACCTAGGGTGGAAATGCGTGTGTAGTTTCGATATGTGTGATGTACCCGCATGCTTAGTATGGTGTGTGTTGCCACAAAATGTTTTTGTTGTTTCCCCATTGTTGTAGTTGTTTTTATTGACTATTTACTTCTCATATGGTCGGAACCACAAGGAGAATACGATCCAGAAGTCAAATACGCATGAATATGTGTAAAAATGCATGTAAAAGATGCATGTATATGTATGTAAGAGTATGTATATGTAAAATACACAAATGAAAAATGGAGCATGTGCACCTAATCCATGTCGAGAGAAAAGTGTAGAAAGAGGTTATCATGTCCTGGGTTTTTTTGTGTGATCCAACGTTATAGGTTGAAGAAATGTAGGGAGAAGGCTGCATTATTGTCCAACCTGTTACTTTTTCCCTGAAGTTGCATGAAGAGATCTATGTACTACCTAGTTTTTTGGGAGATCCAACGCCACTAGCTGAAGTAGTGTAGAGAGGAATTCTGTTGTATCCTCTAACCTATAACTTTTGCCATAATGCTAAGGACAACCATGTCCTATAAAAGCCACTATGTATGGGGTTTGTAGACTGGTCTGAACCCACTTATTGTATAACCCACAATGTCAAGGGCGAAAACTAAACTGAACTAGTGTAGAAGCATTATATAGTATGTAAACCCCAAATGATGCCCCCTCTTTGGGGGACATGTGAAATCATTGATAGAAGCATGTGTCCCTAAAAGAGGACTAACCACATGAAATTTTTAACTCTTCCCTACATGGGGAAGGAATGCACTTGGTAGAGACCAAGGTGCACACAAACAAGAGGCTAGCCAAAGACAAGTGTTAGTACGAACAAGCATGCATGAAGAAAGTAATGTGTAAGCTATGTAAATAATGTATAAGCTACCAAGAAATGTAGTAATGTAAATACACAGAAGGAAAAGTAAGCCACACAAAGTGGGTGGAAAACATGGGACATCACTCACGATGTCGCAAGACACACAAGGCCATCATGGTCACATACAAAAACAAGTGTGCACACCAAACATAGGGCAAGGCCCACATATAATAACAAACAAAAAAGCAAGTACAAACAATAGATAGCCATGGAAGAAAATAATCCTACAAAATAAATGTTGCACATGAAGCACTGTTAGCATGTTAGAAAAATAACTCATATGTCAAAAATCATGTATAAGCAAGTAATGTAAAGTGCTAAGTACAAAATGAAACAATAGCACCTATGAAAGACGAATGTGGATGCCCCCAACGACCAATGTAGTATGGGTAAAAGGTGAGCATCTGTACTACATCCAAAAGGCTTGTATCTATGATCACAACTAAGAAAAGGCATGAACACACATTTATGTATGGTATAGATAAATGACATACAAGAGACCTAACTAGCATGTGTAACAAAGTGACCACATACAACCAAATGCAAGCAAGAGTAAAAAAACCAAGATATGCAATATGTTGTGGATGGGTGGAATGGAATGCAATATGGAATGATAAGAGCTGCATGCCCCCAAGTGAATGAAAATGCATGCAAAGTGAGGTTCATTTGGTTTTCCCCCTCGCCAGCTTCTAGAATGAACCGTAAATGAGAGTGTGTTATTAGGAAATGGTTGAAATGTGTGTTGTGTCTAACACGCTATGATGAATTTGTATGTGTGAGGATATGCAACCTAGAAATGATGTGTACGTGACCCTTATAGCCGAAGTGTATATCACGACAAGATGATCGAAAGAGAGTGATGATGTATCCTAAATCATATATCACTACTAGATGAATAGGCGATTGGTGATGTATCCTAAAGCGTATATCACTACTAGATGAATAGAGGGAGTGGTGATGTAGCCTAAAATGTATACTACTACAAGATGATGGGAATAGGTGACCATTTAGCCTATAGTGTATGTCACTAACCTAGGAATGTTGCATGATAGATGGTTGAATGATGATAAGTTCCATTTGATTTGTAAACCCTTGGCAATCGAGTATGGACCGAGGAACTAAAATGCATCATAGGGTAGTGAGTGCAGCGATAGATGTGTGATGAGAATAAATGACCATGTGATGAGTATGTAATGTGTAAATATGTAATGTGTAGAATGTAATGCAAGATGTGTAGATAGCCTAATAATGTGAGAGTTTGTAATGTAGTATGTAGGATGAGTAGGATATGATGTTAGACTCGTAGACAATGGGAGTGTGACACAAACGTGATGAATATGAGCATAGTATGTAGGATATGTAGATGTGCCAATGTCAATATCCAAATAATGTAAAGTGAATGCCAAATGCAAAATGCAAGATGTATGGATAGCCTAAGAGTGTGAAGTGTACCCTATGTAGGAGGAGTAGTATGTAATGTTTGACTCATAGACAATAGTAGTGTGACATATATGTGTGATGAATAGTGGTATGGCATGTAGAATATGAATGATGTGTAAATGTGCAAATGTCAAAATGATGTAGACTAAATATAGAATGTAGAATGTAAGATGTAATATTTTTGATGTGGGGTGTGTGAAGAGACGTAATGTTTAGTGCCTATGGTGTGTGTGTGTGGGGTTCATGTGTAGTAACCCCTCAACATTCAAGTGTGAATCACAAAGACAAGAGTGCGTCCAAAGCATGTAATGACAATGCTAAAACGTGTATATTATCATGCCTATGCTAGAAGATTGATGTACGACGGTACGAATATGAGAGATGTGTTGATGTTATGGTGGGCAGATGTGTGAATGTTATTCCCTCCAAGTATGTAAGTGATATAATTCTAGTCAAAATACACTAAGTGGATCAATGTAAGGAGTAGTTTCCTTAACAAAAGTGATGGGATGTGATAGTGGAGTGTGACCATCAAATGGTTCATCATCATAGTAAGTGTCATCGGATCCCAATCGTCATCATATGTAGGGTCTATAGCAGATGTTGGAATTACAATTTTAACCATAGGATGTGATTGTTGAGCATGGCCTGGTGATGTTGTAGATACCTTTAATGGAGGAGTGAGGTCATTCTTACAAGTATTTTTGTAATTTGACCAGGTAATGTTGTGGGTGACTTGAGAGAAAGAGATGTGGACCTAATTTTAAAGGAGGTTGTTTATGTTGACTTGTTGATACCGTAGGTGGTTTTTTAGGAGGATCTTGACCTTCCTTATAAGTGAATGAGATTTAAGAACCCATTGAGATGTAACAAGTGGATATGACCATGTAACATAATGTTGTGCGGTGAATGAGATGAAACCTTGATGCTCAAGATGTTTGATTCTTTATTGTAAAGCATAGCAATCATTGTCAATATGTCCATTGATTTAATGATAATTGCAATATGGAAGACCTTGATATTTTTTAAGATGATAAGGAGGATAATAATGAGTAGATGGCAAGTTAATTAATTGATGAGTGATGAGCTTTGGAAGAATATATAGTTGCTTAGCATTGATTAAAAACTTTGGAGGTGTGGGAAGCGGAAAGATTTGAGGTTCGGTAACAGGAGCACATGTAGAAGACATAGAATGAGAATGATATGTAGAAGGAGAACCAACTTGTGCTTCAGAAGTGTCCTTAAGCTGTTGAATTTCATATTTGAGAGATGTAATTGTGGATTTCATGGCCTTAAATGTGTCTTGAAATAAATCATGTAGAGATTGAATTGAGTCCAATAGGGGTTGATTAGATGGAGGAACATGAGGACTAGGGTCTTCAGATAGATGGTGGAAGATAGGACTTATTTCGTTCGGTGGCGTATCTTTAGGATGACATATAGAGTCTAGTTATTTTGTAGAACATCCTGATACCAAGATGCATTTTAAGAAAATCGAGAAAAGGAAATTTATGACCCATGATAGAAGAAAGATGAGGATCTAAAGCATGAAAGATGTTGGGTTCACCAAAATTATTAACTAAAATGTGGTAAAATGGTAGTTAATCTAACTAGGAATAATAGTAAATAAAAGTAGTAAATAAATATAGAAAGTGACCCAAACAACTAGGATAATGAAAATAGAAACCCTAATATGCAAAGAAGGGTTGGAAGTAGCTTAGTTAACTCGGAGAACTTTGTTGGGGTTAATATATCATTCTAAGCATACATGCAAATAAAAGTATATCATATCTAAGCATACATGCATGAATAAAAGTGGATATTCTACGTCCACCAAGAAGCCAATCTATATATCAAAATAAGAGACATGAATTAACACCATATTTATTAGGGCACATATTTAGGTTCACCCATGCAACGTCCACCAAGAAACAAGCCAATCTATTATCCAAATCTTTGACAAGATAGAAAATGAATATTTACAATCTTCCACACCTCTCTCGAGACTTTCTTTCTATCAAGCTTTTGCTTCATCACCAAGAATTCTCTCTCTCACCAACTTTTGCAAGTTCTTTCTAATTCTTGTTAATCATCTTCTTCTTTCTTTCTAAACCCTAGCTTTTATGCTTATATAGTTGTTTATAGACTGAGGGCACTTAGTCATGCAATTACAATGAATAGAAATACATTAATTCTAAAAATAGATCTAATTCTCGAGAGTTAATTAAAACATCCTCGCATTGTAACCGGTGCCTAGACCTAGACCTAACCGTTGCCGATTCCTCCCTTTCCTAACTGATGTTGGTCATACCTAACCGCTTCTAGTCCTAGGTGGCCAATGTCGGTTCCCCCTTAACCAATGTCGGTTATTGTATTTTCCAGCAAGTTTCCATTGCATGCTAAACTGAAGTAATTGAGCTCCACAACTCAACAATCTCCCACTTGGAGATTAATTACTGCACCATACATGTACAACATCATTCTTGGATTCTTCCTTAGCTTTGTTTCTTCCTCTTCAAGTCTCAAACTCGAAGACCAATAGAAGTGGAGTGTAGCTCCAAATTCTCCTTTGCTAATGGCTTCGTTAGCATATCCGCAAGGTTCTTGCTTGTATGAATATTTTCCAAATTCAACTTTCCATCCTCAATACCTGTCGTATGAAGTGATACCTCAATTGAATGTGTTTCATTCTCAAATGAAACGTTGAGTTATTTTCCAAATGAATTGCACTCTGACTGTCACTGAACAGTTTATAATCACTTTTCTCCTTTCCCAACTCTTCCATTAACCTACTCATCCATATCATCTCTTTTCTAGCCTCTATAGCTACAACATACTCGCCTTTGTAGTAAAAAAAAGCCACAACCTTCTGTAATCTCGAAATCCAGCTAACTGTCATTCCACCTACTGTGAAAATATATCCAGTAGTGCTCCTCCTACCATCTAGATCTCCAACCATATCCGAATCAACATAGCCACATAATGAAATATCTAAACCTCTATAGCATAACTGCATGCTAGATGTCCCTTTCAAATACCTGAGTATCCATTAGACTACTTTCCAATGCTCTTTACTTGGATTATCCATATATCTACTCACAACTCCCACTACTTGTGCAATGTCTAGTCTTGTACAAACCATAGCATACATGAGACTTCCAACTGTTGAAGCATATGGTACTCGTGTCATGTATTTGACCTCCTCATGTGATGAAGCACACTGATCTTTGCTCAATTTTAAGTGTCTAGCCATAGGTTTGCTAACATGTTTAGCATTCAGCATGTTGAACCTTTCTAACACCTTGTAGATATAATCCTCCTGAGATAAATAAAATTTCTTATTTTTCTTATCTCTATGTATTTGCTGGCCAAGGATTCTTTTTGTAGCTCCTAAATCCTTCATATCAAATGTGTGATCTTGCTTTCTTTTAAGCTCACTAATGTCCTACATAGTAGATCCTGCAATAATCATATCATCCACATACGGTAACAAAATAATATGGCTCCCATTTTCAAGCTTCTTGAAATAAACACAATGGTCAGATTCACATCTCAAGTAACCATGTTCATGCATAAAACTATCAAACCTCATGTACCATTTCCTTGGAGCTTGTTTGATCCCATATAGGCTCTTTTTCAACATGCACACTAGTTTCTCCTTACCCTTGACTCCATACCCAAGCGGCTTTTGCATATAAATCTCTTCATCCAAATCACCATGAAGGAAAGCCGTCTTCACATCTAGTTGTTCTAAATGCAAATCTTCTACTGCAACTAAACTCAATACAGTATGAATAGAAGTCATCTTAACAACAGAAGAAAATATTTCACCAAAGTCAATACCTACTTTCTGTGTAAATTCCTTTACTACAAGCCTTTCCTTGTACCTTTTATGTCCACCATCTTCTTCCTTAATTTTGTAAACCCACTTGTTCTACAATGTTCTCTTACTTGTTGGCAACTTGACCAAATCCCAAGTTTGGTTATGTTCCAAAGAGTCCATCTCCTCATCCATGCCATGCTCCCACTAAACGTGAGTCTTATCCTACATTGCTTCTTCAAAACTCTATGGTCCACCATTATCAGTCAACAATAAATAAAATAGATAAGGTGTAAATATTTATGGAAGTTTACTTACCCTTTGTGACCTTCTCACAGGAGTTTGGGGTATCGGAGGCTCGATCTAGACCTCTTGGACATTCTTATCGAAATCGGCGGTGACCAATGTCGGTCACCTCTAACCGACACTGGTTCTGCTAACCGAGGCCAGTTTGGATCCTCTGTAGCCGATACCGGTTTTGTCGACCGATGTCGGTCAGGGGTCAACCGACACTAGTTATTGTGTAACCCTATCGGTAATTCTTTTAAATTCGAGAGTTCATTTTCATTCACAAACTTCTCAACCGGTTCATCCTTAGGTACCAAAATTTGATCCTTGTACATTCTCTTTTCATTCCATTCAACATCATGACTCCTAATAATTTTAGAATTCTCTAAATCCCAAAAATGGAAACCGAAATCACCAGATCCATAACCAATGAAAGTGCACCTCTTGGATTTTGCATCTAACTTTTTCCTATTTTCCTTATCAACATGCACAAAAGCTTATGAACCAAAACTTTAAGAAAATAAAGATCTACCTCTTTTCTGGTCCAAGATTCCTTTGGTATTCCTCCATCTAGTGAACTTGAAGGCCTACGGTTAATCAAATAAATCATTGTATCAACTACTTCCACCCAAAACTGCAAGGGAAATCTTGAATGTATCCTCATAATTTTATCATGTTTCATGATTGTCATGTTCATCCTTTCTACAACACCATTCTCTGTGGTGTTCTTAGAATTGTTCTTTCTCTATGTATCTCATTTCATTGAACAATAATCATTGAAAGCTACAGTATTCACCACCATTGTCAGATCTAAGGCACTTTAACTTAGAATTTGATTCATTTTCAACAAGGGATTTCCATCTTTTAAAAGTCTCAAAAACATCAGATTTACGTTTAATACAATAAACCCATACCTTTCTTGTAGCATCATCAATGAAAGTAACATAATACTTGGGATCCTCCATGAGAAGCTACTGAGTTAGTCCCCACACATCTGAGTGCACAAGCTCTAATTTCTGCTCCTTCTTAGTTGCCCCAACTTTGAGAAATCTCACTCTCTTTTGCTTTCCAAAGATACAATGCTCACAAAAATCAAGATCTAAATCTTTCAAATCTAATAACTTACCCTTAGCCTTTAATATTTGCATTCCTTTTTACTCATATGACCCAACCGATTATGCCACATGCATGCATCTAAATCTGAAGTAGATAATGCAGAAAAGGAATCAGTAATATAGGTAGATAAATATAACATTCCTACCTTCTTACCTCTTACCACAACAAAATCACCCTTGGTGAATTTCCAAGAGTCTCCTGTAAAAGTAACCATGCAACCAGATTCACCTAGTTGCCTGCAGAATAATATTCCTTCGAGGCTTGGCACATGCTTCGCATCTTTCAATACCCATGTATTTCCATTTTGTAATTTTAGATGTACTTCCCATTTTCAGTAATACTGCAAGGTTCATCATCACCCAAATAAACATGCCCAAAATTGCCCTAGACATAATTTCTAAAATAAACCTTATTAGGGGTTGCATGGAAAGAAGCTCTTGAATATAAAACCCATGATTCAATTCTACTATCTAAAGAAAGAATAAGAGCATCTTGCATTACCTTTGATGCAGCAAGATTTGCTTCTTTACCTTTATCTGGTTGTTGGTTCTCTTTATCCTTTGACCAACAATCTTTCTTTACATGTCCTTTCTTTCCACATTTCCAACAAGTAATTCCCTTGCTACGGATTTAGATCGATATCCTTTGACTTTGATTTCCGATCACTTTTACTCTTGGATCTCTCCTTCTCGCCTCCGATTTCTACATTCAAAGAATTTCCAGATGATGATTCCTTTGTACTCTTCCTATGAATTTCTTCATTCAATATTATACTAACCACATCATCAAACTTCAAAATATTATTAACATGTGTTTTATTACTAACAACCATTACCAAGTTATCCCAACTATCATGAAAAGAACATAAGAATAAAAGTTCTTTTACTTCATCATCAAATGGTATAGCAACTAATTTTAACTAATTTACAATAGATCAGAAATCATTCAAATGACTAGAGGCAGATTCACCTTCATGCATCTTAGAACTAAATAGTTTCTTCATCAAATAAATTTTATTTGAAGCACTAGGTTTTTCATATAAATTAGCAAGAGATTTCATTAAGTCTACTGTAGAAGCCGCTTCTGTAATATTGGAAGCCACGGATGTCAGGCTCAATCTTATAGATCCCAAATCCTTTCTATCAAGAATCTTCCATTCTTCATCAGTCATCTTCGTAGGTCTAGACTTCTCATCCAATGGTAAGTACAAATCTCTTTGATACAGATAATCTTCAATCTGCATCTTCCATAATTGATAATTTCGGTCGTCAAATTTCTCTACCTTGTATTTATTATCTTCTATCATTGTTGTAGCTCCCACTCAATTAGAAAACCCTATGTGAGTAAATCTATCAACACACAAAACCCTCAAACAAAGCTCTGATACCAGTTGTTGGGGTTAGCACACCGATTGTACAAACAATATATCAGATCTAATCATACATGAAAATAAAAGTGAATATTCTACCAGAAGAAATATACAAAACAAGAGACATAAATCAACACCATATTTAATGTGGTTCACCCAGTGTGGGCTACGTCCACCAAGAAACAAGCCAATTTATTATCCAAAGCTTTGACAAGATATACAATGAAGATTTACAATCTTCCACACCTCTCAGATGTACAGTACTTTTTTTCTATCAAGCTTTTGCTTCATCGCCAAGAATTCTCTCTCTCACCAACTTTTGCAAGTTCTTTCTAATTCTTGTTAATCATATTCTTCTTCTTTTTCTAAACCCTAGCTTTTATGCTTATATAGTCATTTATAGACTTAGGGCACTTAGCCATGCAATTACAATGAATAGAAATACTTTAATGCTAAAAATATATCTAATTCATGAGAGTTAATTAAAACATTCTCGCACATGTAACATGTAACGCCTGCGGTTAGACCTAACCAATGTCGGTTCCTCCATTTCCTGACCGATGCCGGTCATACTTGACCGTTGTTAGTCCTGGGTGACCGATTTCATTTCCCTCTTAACCGATGTCACCATCGTATTTTCCAAAGCAAGTTTCCATTGCATGTTAAACTGAAGTAATTGATCTTCACAACTCAACAAACTTTCTAGATTTTGTCGTAGAGCTGACATGTGAAAAAGGAGGAGGAAACGACTATGCCAAGGTTTAGAAAACTTTTAGATCCGGGAAATCTGAGTGGACTGGGGCACCTGGAAGAGGATCAGGGCACCTCAACTAGGACCAGTGGTGACTGTGGGCACCCTAGTATAAGCATAGACACCCCAATCAAGGATAAAATTATGGAGAATGAAAAAAATAGACTAGGCAAATGTGTTTAGGAGGTTGGTAGTGATGACAAAAATCAAAGTAAAATGGACAAAAGACGGGGGTTAATTAGTACTTTCTTCACTCGAAAACCATATGAATAGTAGTATGAGACCGGGACTAAATAATTTCTAAAGTGTTTGATTTTGTGACTACAGATTGGATAGCTCCGGAGGAGTGTCAAAGATAGATATTTTATGCTTTTTTTGGTTCTCGGGCCTTCAAATCTCGTGTACGAGATCTTGTGGCAATACAAATAGCATATATTTGGAAAATAGGGGTCTTAATGGAAAATTCCATGCTTTGATTAGGCAAGGATCCAAGTGATGGTTTAATATTATCAGGTTTAGGCATTTGAGAGATGGGTTTGGCTTGATGTATAGATCTTGTTTTGTTGATATTGATAGATAGACTAGGATGGATTTTATTTTTGAGAGGAGTCCTTTGTTAGAGAAACTCCATATTACGGCATGGAGGGATTTGCAGTACTTTATGTAGTTTCTTTAGATTTCATGGTAACCACAAAATGCCTTGTAATTATACCAGAAGGTTTCCAACCCTTGGGATCATAGGGATTTAATGGCAGTAATGTTATGGTTAATTATTGTAATAATTGCTCAAGGATTTTGGTATAATATCTTGATGAGGCTTATTGGGATGTTGATGAGGGTATATGATTTTGGAATTCATTTGATGGTTTATGGGGATAAGATGCTTGAAGCATGTCTTCTATGGCATGTTTATGTGTGGGTTTGAGAGTAGGTTTAGGTCCTAATGTGGTGGCCATGAGTTTTAATGAGGGTTGCACTCCCAAAATAGAAGGTAAAGATGTTATACCCTGTAGTGTGTTTGTTTTGTGATGATTTTGTGAAATTTCAATCTTTTTGTGTGGATGTCTTGCTACCTTTTGTGTCGAGTACTTGAGATTGTTGATTTGATATTGAGAGACTTTATCTTTGGATGGGGTTTTATGATTTCGATACAGGTTGCTTTTCTTGTGATTTTAAATTGAAAGTACCAGGGGCACTTTTGTGAGTAGATATAATGTGGTTTGAAGGTTGTGATGTGAATGGGTCCGAGGACTCAGTGGTAAGGAGAATTGTAGGGTTTGATTGTGTGTTAGGTGTTTTGATCATGGAAACACATGGTATAATAGGCGTAGGTGATAGCTGGTTGATGGTGTTGAGAATGTGAGCCATAGAAGTGCGGGTCCATATGGCATTGGTTTGATTGTTGGCTTGGGGATGGTTTGGAAATGTTTATTTGAACACATTCAAGTTTTGATTAGGAGGTGCATTTTTATTTTCAATCTGTAGTTCACCTCAACTAATAAGATCTCAGATAACATTCTTAAAATAACGACACCTTTCAATGTCATGTCCTCGGGCCTGGTGATAATTGTAATAGTCTTCAGCTCTATACCATGAAGGTTTAGAGGCTAATTCATTGATGGCTCGGATGGGAGGGAGTTTTAACATACAGTAGCCAAGAGTTTATCAAAAATAGATTTATAGGACTCCCTAGAGGTATATATTTACATAGAGGTCAGAATCGGTTAGAATTTAAATGATGCTTAAATACTATTTTCAAGACAACCGCATTTGTTGAACCCTTGAATTTTTCATTATTGAAAAAGGATTTAAAGGACAATTCAGGCTTGGGTTTCTTAGATTATAACTTGACCTTACCATCTTCAAGAGCCCAGATTTTCAATTTTCGGACCATGGTAAAGGCCTCGTCAAATGTTTTAAATAACTAGATCTCGAAGGGTGGATGATATGTTTTTACACAAGACCGGGAAATTAACTTGATCAATTTGGTTTGGAGAAGAGAGAAGGATGGTTTATTGATAATTCCTTTCCATCTAGCAATAAAATCAGTTACGGACTTATATTTAAATTATTTGACAGCATACAGTTCGGTGATAGATATCTTACGGGTAATATAGATAGAGAAATTTTCTAAGAACAATTTTTTTAGTTGTATGAATGAGTAAAGGGGGTGTTGAGGACTACCATTATGCCAATCAAAGGCAAGACCAAATAATGACATCAAAAATTTCCTTAGCATGAGATCTTGGTCATGAGCTATAAGATAGCATGCATGATGAAAGGTCCTTTTGTGTTATTGTGGATCATCCTTATTGTATAACTTTATGAACTTTGGAAGTTCCCAATGAGGAGGAAAGGGTTTGAAAGGTACAGATGGGTTGATATTATAGATATGCTCATTAAAAATTGTATTTTTAGTTCCTATGGTGATAGCTTTGAGACTCGCGATTATGCTTAATAGTTATTGTATGGGGTCATTTTGAGGAGGTTAAGTGTTAAAATTATTCGCTTTATTATAGATTAGGGGATTTTATTGTTAATATGTGTGATGCGGTGGAAGTTGATTTCGAAAATGAGGTAAACTCATAGATATGTTATGGGTTAGTTGAGAGACTACTAGTTGTGAGGAGGATTGAATATACTGGTAGGGGTGAGGAATATAATTATAGATATGGGGCTGCAACAATGGTGGATTATGTTGAATAGAGATATATATTAATTGTGGCACACTCATCAAGGAGAGAGGATGTGATAGGGGATGAGCGCTAGTTATAACACTCGTGTTGATGGGTGGTAAGGATGTAGGGATATATACTACTAAATTTTTAACTACTGATGTAGATTTTTGTGAGATGATGGGTTGTGTCATAGCCAAGGGGCTTATAGAAATGGGTATACCGACATATCTTTTCATGGGAGGAAGAGAAGGGGAAAGTGTATGACTGACTATGGGTGATGAAGTAATAACAGGGTTGTATACACCTTGTAGGTTAACCGAGGATGCAGACATCATAGGTCCTTATTGACTAATCATGGGTGATGTAGTAATAGTGGGGTTTTAAGAAACTCCGATGGTTAGCTCAAGATGCATATGACATTGATCCTTGTTGGGTAGTTTTATTCTATGACGAGATTGTGTTGAGTTCAAAGCTAACTACAAGAGTTAATGAGACATGTTTTCATGTCCTTGTACTAGTAAATGGCAAAGTATAGGAGCAATCTTCTCTATAATCGGCTGATATAAGGGGTCAATGAGCCATGAATGATCGTATTTCACGTAATAAAAGTAGTGATAGGTAGGTGATATTCTAGGTTGGGGCGATGGAGATGGACACCTTGTAAAGTGAGTATATCTATTAAGAGCAATAGGATTGGTGTCTAAGAGTTCTTCAAATACTAGATTACCACTATTGAAAAATTGTAGAATGGATGGATCGGGAATTCGATGTCTCTAAATGAGTGTTGGGAGAGCGCAAAGGCTCCTAGGTTGTTTTATTGGATTATTGTAAGGGATATGACATATTTTTAATATTAGAAGATGAGATTGTTGCATATTCAAGACTATAAACTAGTCAAGAAAGAAATAAAGAAAGAGAAATATGGTTGTTAAGAGAATAAAAACCACACAATCACAAGATAATTTTCTTAGATTATCTTGATTAGCTTAAAAATATGTGAAGAAAAAAATGGTTTACAAAGAGGTTTCAAGAATAAGGTAGAATGAATTTGGTTTTAGTTGTGTTTAAGGCTAGAGTCCTCAATATACCCAAGGGTATGAGAGGCCCAAATCTATTTTAGTGTCGGTATGAGGCGTGATATTATGGCCTTACCCCTCACTTCACAGTCCCATAGTGATAAGAGTGTTGGGTTCTTAGCTGATATACCGCCTACTAATTATTTATACTCAAATAAAACATCAATTTGACTTCCCCCTTAGTGATGAAATCCAAGTACGTAGACCTAAAAGGAATTCCTTAAAATGTAGAGTTGATTTGTAATGTGGTTTGGTTGTGTGTGAATGGAAATTATGAATGCGAAATTTTAACCACAATTTAAACTAGATGATTAGACAAGGATGATGATTCTTTTTAAGATCTGAAAGAAAGACTAATTTCTATGAAGACAAAGCACACAAGATACAATACTGAAAGAATAATGAAAGAAAACAGAAAGGCATACCTATGTTTTCTAAGCACACCTTTTTAATTTTTTTACGCATTTTTGATAAAGCCACCAAAGAAATTTGAACTGATAATTTAGTAAGAAATGAAACAAGAAATAGGTTTTGCTATGAAAACATAAAAATTGATCAAAAAAGGTATTAACGTCCCACCGGGAATGCCAAAAATTTTATGGTAGATTTTGGTTCAATTTTATTATATGGAACAAATTACCAAAAACTCATAGGACAACATGGTTTAATGATACCTGCATCGATGAATTTTGAGATGTATAGATACAAATGGGTGCTAGAGAATCATTCTTCCAATTAATGAGAGAACTCACACATAAGCAGATAACTGGAAAAGATAGATATTAGATAATATGATGACAAGTTTCTTGGAAAATGCCAATCCCAGGAACCAAAGGGCTTCCTTTGACGGGTGTCAACTCATTTTATACAATCAAGTGATAAATGATGAACTATACAATATGGTAAAATAAATTACAATATTGAGATGGTACAATGACAAAACAAAATCAGCCTTCCATAGGGATAGGTAGATCTTTTTCTACATTGTAGATGTCTCGGAGCTAAGTCCGTAGAGAGTTGAAGCTCCTCAAATTACTCTATCCACTCTTTCTCAACAGTTTCTTGTATTTCTTAGATGATTTCTAGCTGATCCTCAATGTCATCCAAATTTGGTTTCATTAAGAGGGCACAAAGTCTCAACTCTTGTGTGATGTCATATTTATCCCAAACAAAGGTTTGGGAGACAATCAAAAGGTTGTAAATGCTATTGATGGGTTGTGATTCACCTGGAATAGTCATCTACAAAGAAGACACTCAAAATATGTAAGAATAGTGAAAATAAAATCACATGTAGGTCCTGATTTTGTATTCTTTTGTAAATATTTTAATGTGTTTGTGTCTTGTGATTATTTTAACATTCTTGTGTTTTTTATTATGTATATACATGGGGAATGGAAATAGAAGATATACCTTATGAGATCCTCATTAGGATGTGGGAAGGTCGATAAAATTGTATAGTGGTGATACTAGTAGATATTTAAAGAGAATGGTTAGACCCAAAAACTAAAGGAGTCTCACACCTTAAATGTGTCCCATGTGTAGTAGGATGATGATAGAACCCGATGATTTGGAGATATATAACCTATATATGACTCATAATGTGTGTAATAGGATACATATGTGGAATCCTATTAGGGATAGAATACCTATGAGGAGTCCTACAAGGGATATACACACTAGAGGTAGGATGTATAGGTGTAACAAGATAAGGTGTGGAAATTATAGCTTTCTTACTTAAGAGGTTAGGTATCGGGACCTTGTATGGGATACCCTTGACCATAAAACTTTGTTGATGGTACATAAGCTTGGAATTCTTGTGATATATGGTATAGCCTTAAGTGTACATAACCAAGGAAACCTAGACATAACATATGAGACAAAGGAAGCAATAACTGAAAAAATGAATAGCCATAATAGCATATCGACCATAAGAGGTATAAATACTTTTCCGAGAAAGGTATTTTTAAGTCATATGTTTCTTAGTATAGCCACAAGAAAACTAAATTTAATGTGCACGTATTATATCTATCATTGTTGTCATTCATAACAATATGTATAAGGAAATTTCAAAAAAATATTGAACATATAGTGTATCCAAAACAAGATCATGAACCATATCAGATTATCATCAAATTTAATAAAATACCTATGAGGTAGAATAACTTAGTAATAGAACAAATAAAATATTCCAATGGATGATTATAGGAATGAGGAGGAGGATGAGCTTGATAAGTTTGGTGCACTTCTAAATTGGATTTGGAATTTTTATGATCACATGATGGGAAATTGATAATATTAATCTTGGATTTCCTTAGTAGGACTATATTTCGTATGGGTTGACTCACATTCAATATTATTTTCATTGATAAGGTCTTATACAACATTAAAAATATTAATACATCGATTGGTAGAATGTAAAACACATTTATGATAATCATAGTAGATATTAGCAACAAAAAATTTACCATGAGACTTGTTTTTTATCAATATCAAGAACTAGAGGGAGACATATAAGGTTACACTCTAGCAACTATTTGATAACCAATTAGGTTAAGTAAGGAAATTATGTGAATTATCACTTTGAGGAGCTTGTAGTTGAAGCTCTATAGGTTTGGATATAACATTAACATTAAATTTAGCATAAGTTTTGTTATCATTATATTTTCCTTTCAAATGAGGTTTTCCTTATAACTTAATATTATATGTGTTGGGCATATTATAAATATAATTGAACTTATTCATGGTAAGGATCCTAACCTCACATTTTATCTATGTGTAGCATAAGTGATTAAATGACTGAAAATTTTCAAAGGTAATCACTTCTTGAAAAGTGGAAAGAAGGCTTTGAGTGAGCAATCTTTGGAGCTCATTTTCAGCTAATATATTGTTCATTTTGGTAATCATATTCTTGTAGCATATAACATAGTCATAATGGGTTAATTGCATCATTATTTCATCCTATACATGTGATCATATGAAACCTTGTCTCCAATATTGATGGATAATTATGTTAGGAATTGATTAGCCAAAGGGAAAAGTTCCATATTGAATTAATAGGAAGATTATAAAATTATTGTAACATAAAATCCTTGAGGATTCGAGGAGAAATCAAAGTGAGTAGCATATATTGTACACAATCTAAGAAAGAAGCATAAAAATATGAAGGTTCTCTTCAATATTGCCTTTTCCAACATAAATATGAAGATTGTGAGTGGTAAAACCAATAATAAAAGGATAGGAATCCACTTTGGGTGTAATTGGGTTATGAAGTAATCAAGTAGCTTTCGTAGCACTAAAAGAGGTATAATAACCTTATTGTAATTGTAAGATTTGTTCTTTCAAACTATGAACAAGGATTTCAAGGGCTTATGAATTAAAATAAAAGGAATGAGAACATGCATAAGTGTATATAGTAGATATGGTGGTAGTAGTAGTAGTAGTATACATAGGAGTAGACATAGTAGCACTATGAGGGGGTCTATTCATTTGCCCCAAGAATATAGGCAATGTAGAGGTAGTAATATTGGATGATGCAATACTAAACTTGGGGCTTGAAGTTATGGATATATAATTTAACTCATCTCTACAAATATATTAAAGTGCATCAATTTTTTTATGATTGTACTATAAAAAGTGTGTATATTATACTTCATCATCCTTGGGAATAACACAAGTATGAGTATTAGATTTATTATGGGATCCCTCTCCTTGAGAATGCTTAGCAGTGATAGAAAGTATGGTATTAGCAAATACATGAGTAGGGTATGTGGGATCATAATCATTACCAATCATATCATTATAATCCTCATAGGTGGTATCATTTTAATTATAGGAAAATTCATCAAAATGATCACAAAAATGTTCACACAAGTTGATATTGATGAGAGATCTAAATGTGCACTCATTATATGTATAAGTGAATGGTATTGCAAAGTAAGACATAAAAGCACAAAAATAATAAAAAATAGGTCCACATTAGCACTTGTTAGCGCATTAGGCAATGGTTCAAACTAACGCCCCCTCAATTTTTATACTCGCACCTTGAATATTTGATCTAACATAAAGTTTGCAAATGGGACGAAGCTTTTTCAAGTAATTTATAAACATATTGCCACATAAGGGAAGGACATTATGTGGTCACCACATTATTATTCACTGTTATATTACACATTTCACACACAAAGAACAAGGAGTGTCAAAATAAAATTAAAAATTCCAGAACTCTTCCAACTTGCTCTGAAGTATTAATAAAAATACTATTGGCGAGTTTCCAAAAAAATAAGAGACTTGAATCGGACCAAAAATCATAATTTTAGAAACTTTATACTACTTTCAAATATAAAACTAGATGCATACTCAAATCCATGCACATTATTATGGATAGTCCATACTTCTGAAATTCAATGCAATGTTCCTATTGTCAAATCAGGTTTTTCTTTCACAAAGGATGAATCAAAAACAATAAATGTGTTCTTTAATATGCATTCTTGTATGGAATATAATTTTGTTACAAGTAGCAAAATTGTTATCCTAACTATATATTACATTCTACTTGGAGATATGGTGAGGTTGCAATATGGGAAAGTAAACTACGTAGATGTATTTTCCTCAACAATACATGGTACATGATCAAGACACATTTGATTAAAAAAAAACCTAAAAAAACTGCCCTTTGATTATTGGCACCCTAGGTACTACCTAGGTTGCCTAGCCCTTAATATGGCCTTGAATAAAAAATCCAATGTTAGGAGGAGGATCAACCACTAAAATAAATAAGGATGATACATAGGTCCGCCCAAGGTTTGAGAAATGATTGGGTTCACCAAATATTTACACCCTAAATAAAAAATTAAATTTTTGACATGTATTTGTTTCCTTATTTATTAAAAGGTGTAAATATTATACAAGTAGAATAATCTAAGTTAATTACTACACATGAACATACAAATGTTTCAACCCTACATTTAATAGTTTGAATATACAAGATGTGTTTTATTATTAAATTAGGATGATTGTGTAATGGGAATAAGTTGGGGTGGGAAGACCTAAACCAAATACTTTAATAGTTTGAATAAAAGTGATTTCACCGAATGTTTCAACCCTAAATTTAATAATGGTGGATATATAAGATGTGTTTTATTATTAAATTAGGTTAATTATGTAATAGGAATAAACAAGTAACTCATATTATATACAATTATCTATAAGATTGGAACTTAGGTTTTTTCTAACACAAATATTTGATAACGAAATAAAGAGTATATTGGAATTGGAGAGAGAACTAAGTTGGTTGAGATAGACCTCGAATTCTATCATACATTGAATCTATAAGTGTGCAAATCTGAAAAGTATGCAACATTTTATTTTCCAATATGTAAATAGGACACGTTTGTACCACCCGAGACCGGTTCATACTATAGTTTGGTCCCATTCTATCTAATTATGTTTTGTGAAGGGGATTGGATGTTGTTAAATTCTTTTGTCACTTCGTTTGCCACATATTTCATGTCCTGGTATATTTAATATCATTTTAACCCCGCATTTATTCCTATATTTTTAAAACCTTAGGCTCCTACAAAAATTGCATATTAGATTAAAAATAAATATGGAGAGCTTGAGGAATATGCGTGGGATGCAGACAAATTAATTAGGCAATCTAATGTCTTCGATACGCACTAATGGAATTTGCGAATCTAAGGCAAAGAAGGCCCTTCTAACTTGGACTGGTGTGATAGATCGATCGGCAAGGATGACTGCTCGAAGGCTCCAATCAATATCGAGCTCTAGCGTGATTCGATCTATGGGTTGTGGAATACGTGGGAAATGACCTAGGATAGTTTCGTGTATGTCTCCAGATAAGGTCATATGGTGGATGGTGAATACAATTGACTCTACGGACGATTCTCTGGCCTAGTCCAGAATTCTCTAGCTTCGTTGGCCGCTATATCTAGTAAGGACAATTGTTCGATGATGATGGGTGGAAGTGGAGTGGATTGGAATACTAGTGTGCGTAGGCTAGTGTTTATATCTGATTGACTTTATGGATTCGTTGGGCTGTGGGATTTGTGGATCACAACCGTAGACTCTTGGTTGTTGCGGTCCTGTTATGGTCATGTACGAAATCAAGTCCTAATCCCTAGTATCCAGTAATCATACGCTTTCTCAGCTTCTATGTTTAGGACCAATAACTGCGCGATCTTCTCAGAATATCTCACAGGCGTTCGTGTAACCTGGATCCTTAAACTAGTATCTATGTCTGTGAGAGTGTCTCCTGCATCTGGCTGTGGGACCAAAGGATCACAACCAAAGGTTTGTTCTCTTTCGAACCCTTCTTCAGTCATGTGAATGTTTGCCTAGGGTAATCTGTAGTTCGGTTGATTTGACCAAAACGTGTGTGCTTGGTCGTCTTCTATGTTTAACCCTCTCAACTGAGAGCTGATCAGTTGTAAATCTGTTGTTGTTTGGAAGACTTGTATTCTGAGATTTTGGTCTATGTCAACTATTGCTATGACGAGGTTTGGTTGAGGCACGATTGGCTCAAATATGTATTCCCTGGGCTCCCGAGGTCCCGTGATTGTCATACAAAACAAAATGTAAATCTAACTGTAACAAAGTAAATTCTAACTACGTGGAATAAATCTAAAACATATATAACTTCTATTTTTCTGAGAAACCTTTTAAGAATTTAAGGAAAGCAGCTATTTAAACGTATCTAGGAATAACAACTAAATAATAATTTAAAACAAACAAAATAACCGAGTGTAGTTATTTGCCTGTGCGATTTGTAGATTTATTCTAAACAAATGAAATAACTTACCTAATCTATTTGCAAGATTCTCGATCCTACCTCAGAAGTGAGGAGTGAATCATAGTTTCTCAGAAACTATCAATCCTCATAGCTTCCCTGGTAATATCGAGAATAGAATTTACTGAAATGAAGCAATTAACTACTCTATTTGATATGATTCTAACTAGAACTTTGAAAGTTAAACACGGATTCCAGCATAACAGTGGCGAATCCGATGGTGTGTGTGATCTTGTCCCCTCAGTGTGATCTCCTCGTTCTTTCGTGTTCACGTGGATCCAGAAAAGCGTGTAATGCTAGCATCAACAGAAGTAGATTTTGGGACAAAGGCAGCTCAGAATGCAGACTGAATATAATGCGAGTAGGAGAGGGATAGCGCAAGAGTACAAAGCTTGGCTTATGCAATTCCTAGTGGGATTTATTGTGAGTCATGCAACATAAAGCGTCCAGAACCTGAAACTATCCTGTTTGAGGAGAAAAACCTGCAACTTTAATGGCTTCCTAAGCTATTCTACTCCAATGGATTGGATGAAACAATAACAACACTTGTTTGCACAAGATGGATATGTGGCTTACCAACAAATTTGAACAATGCTAACTAAGCATATAATGAATTAAAACTATGGCTTCTAAACAAGATAAATGAAAAGATGAACTATGAAAATCGAGAGCATTGAGCAAAAGATGAGAGACACATTTGCTTGAGCACAAGCCACTTATTTATAGCTTTCATTCACCCAAAGATCAAAACCAAACTGAACTCTAAAAACTATAAACAATGGCCAAACACTATTCCAGGGGACCAAAAACATAAATGCAAGCCCAAGTCGGCAAGGAAAGCTGGTGAAACGTTGATCTTTACGTGAGTCGCGTCAAAACGCTTTCTGGAAAACGCGTAAAGGACCGCCGCTCTGAGCAGGGCGGCGGTTACAGGACCGCCGCCCTGATCAGGGCGGCGGTCACGAGACCGCCGCCATGTAGGCGGCGGTTTTCATCACTGAAGAGCAAAAGGCCAAGAAAAGAGAGGAAAAAGGAAAAACAAAGGATGCGGGGGCTAAGCGGGGCATGCGGGATGTTAACGCATACTCGAGAGCTTTTCCGGATCCCGAACACCTTGCGAGGAGACCTGTATCATCATTGGGGCACTTGTTACATTGTTCCGGCAGTACAGTACCTTACAATTTTGGGTACGTACATATTGCCCCCTCGGAGAAGCGTTTTAGCCATGAAGAGGCGTAAAACGGTGGGTCAGTATGGCAGTCCCGAAATGGGAAGTTAGAAGTTATACCTGACACGTCCGTGTGTTGAAATGACGCCATCCAAAATTCCGCTACCTGCAAAATGAAAAGAGAACTCAAGTGCAGATAGATACAATAGTTTGAAAAATAAATGCTAAGAATAACAGGGAATGAGAACATACCATTTGTGTGGGGATAGGAACTTACCTCCATCAGTGCTCCAAACCTGTGAAAAATTTATTTAAAACGAAACAGAGTGCTATATATATGAAAGTGGGCCCATTTTCCTATTCATTTGCGTGAGTTGATTTGATTGATTTTGAGCTCTGGGACCCACGGTGACGGTTTCTTGCGTGAGTAGAGTCGAAACGTCGTAGCGAGATCGTGATCATGCCTCCACGTGCGGAACACCAACCTCAGCGATCACAGGTTAGTTTTCTTCAGTTTATTATTTTTCCCCCTTAATTTTGAAATGCTAAATACTCTGTAATAATGGGGGTCATTTTTGAAAATGCTAGTGTTAAAAGGTCCACCTAGGGGGGGCGCCTACTGGGTAGGCTTTGTTTTTAGTTAAAATGGTCTTTTCTGGCACTTTTAGGCCTTTTTAGGTTAAAAGCCCGCGTGGGTTTTCGGACCACGACCGCCGCCCTGGCCAGGGTGGCGGTTACATGACCGCCGCCCTGTTCAGGGCGGCGGTTACACGACCGCCGCCTTTAAGGTGGCGGTTACAAAACCGCCTCCCTGCTCAGGGCGGCGGTTTTGCACAGAATGCAAAAAGAACTTGTTTTGAGATTGCATTTGTATTTTTAGCATTTCTACGTGTTTTTATGACTTTCTCAGCATTGCCTGGATGCTAACTTACTTTGTTTTGTGTGTTTTTGGGTGTATGCAGGTGAGAGAGGAGTACATCCGATGGAGCAGAGAGAGAGAGTGTGATTGGCTCTCAGGGGTACTAGATGCCCTCTCACAGGACGAGGAGGACACACTTCAGAGGGCTGGTATACTGCGCATATCGCGCGTGCCCCATGTTGCACCATCTAGTCACATCCTTTGTGACTTATTCTCTTATTGGGATGTAGATCGGAACACCTTCCGATTTCCAGGGGTCCGTGGTGAGTGGACCATTACTTTGGAGGACGTCTACCGCATTCTGGGGGTCCCGATCATCGGGAGGTGACTCACTTTGGAGAGCAGCGAGCTCACGGGCATAGATTGCACAGTGGGCGACTTATATGGGAGATGCAGCCATCTCCACGGGGTCGAAGAAGGGGGTGAGAGTTCGATCCATTCCTTCTTTACCTATCCCCGTATTTCGTCAGGCCATCATGGGGATCCTTGCCTCGAGATTGATCGGGGACAAGGGAGGGGACACATTGTTATACTGTTGGGCCCCTATTATTGCACAGATAGAGGGGCATGGCGGATATACGCTTGGGGCACAAGATATTCTTGGGACCACCTACCACGATCTATATAGGGTGGTCCGTTTACAGGGGCAGTCATTGAGCCACCCGACTCTAGTCATGAGTTGGGTTTATGAGCACTTCATCCCTTATGGCAGGGGTGTGGAGGTGGCAGATCCTGGAGCTGTTAGGGCAGCCAGATGGGCAGACATGTCGGTGCTTAGAGCACCTCATCAGCCAGTTGCCTCCTCTGACTACTGCCGATATGGAGGCGACACCATACCAGCTCATGGCCGGCATATGGGGCGAGGAGACCCTTACCTTGATCTCCTGCTCCACCACAGGGCAGCTTATCGATCGAGTGGGATGAGTGGAGGTGCACCCCTTTGGCCGAGTTCCTCAGCAGTTTGGCCTTCCATACACGGGTATGCTTCCCCCAGTGGCACCAGTTTACAGATCAGTTCGCGAGGCCAGAGGGGGGCCTAGAGGCCGAGGTTGGACAGTGATTACTCCTGGCATTCCCATTGCAGCCAGGAGGATAGTTCGTGCTAGAGGGAGAGCGGTGTGCCTCGGGCACCTTTGCTTCAGATAGCTGGGTCCTGCTCATAGCAGCGATGACCCTATTGATGATTGACTCGAGTCGAGGAGTTCACAGAGGGAGGGTCAGAGGGAGGAGACCGAGGACAGCGATCCTGAGTGGCATGACACTCAGGATATTATGCAGGCAGAGAGGGCTGAGCAGAGCGCAGAGAGGGATACTCTAGTTTCAGAGGAGCCACTCTCCCAGGGCCATGGTGGAGAGGATGAGTCCGTTGCGGGGTGACATGTTGCTCCTGCCACAGGAGCAGCCCCTCAGTCGGCAGCGGCATCGCGGCAGGTGCCGGTCCCAGCGACCCATCTTGGAGGCCTGGGGATCCGAGTAAGTTACCCTTTCTCCCTTTTAATGTTTATTTGTAGGCTCTCCTTAGTTGCTATTTTGTATCTTTTAGCCTCTTGCTTAGTTTCTAATTCGTTTTCTCCTTTGTTTGTAGAGACTATTGATGAGTGGCGGGATTGATCCGCAGGGTATGTACCGATTCCCTGATGATCCCCATGGATAGGACCCGTGCGTAGAGTTGTCCGTAGATGTTGGGGAGCCTTCAGCAGCCGGTAGGCATACCGATGTTTTTGCTCCTATCTGGCATGTGGCCAGGATGGTGTCGACCCTCCGCACTGAGTTAGCGGGCTATAGGACGGCTGAGCACCTTATGAGGAGCCATTCTCGTGGTGAGACTGCAGCTGCTCCTCGAGACCCTGAGCCCTCCGTACATTCAGAGCGGCGTAGCCGGAGTCCTAGGCGTGGGCGTGCACCTTCGGAGGGGTCGCGTAGGGATTGAGAGGCCACTTGGCTCTCGTGTATTTTGTATTATATATTCTTTGTATATCACGGGCTCTTTGAGCATTTTGACCATGCTTAGTGCATGATGGCATTGTATATAAACATTGATCATTTATATATATGCATTCATTTTGGATCAAAATCTTGGCACTCATGGTTTCCTTTCTATTTCTAGTTTTTCTATGTATACTACGATGTATGTTTATATGCTTTTAGAATGTATGCAAATGGAGAACAGATGATGCAAATGTTTGTTTCTTTTGTGCATTTCATGATGTTGATATATGTAGATGTAATGTGATTTTGAATCTTAGCTTCTGTAAGCAATTTTGGATACCTCATGTTTGTTTTGCAAAGTGATGAATATAACCAGTATGATGAACAGATTAACTTGCCCCACTCCTAACTCCATGCAACTAGTAAGATGCGAGGGCTCATCACCGAGAGCTAGAAAGGGCACAAGTTATGAGGTGTAGCTGAAATGATAGTGATGAAAGATAGACAAAGCTTTGGTGGAACCAAATTGGAAGCTACAAGCTTACTCTACCCGAGTGACTTCATAGTTTAGAATGCAACTTACTTTGCGGTTTATCTAGACTTAGATCCGTAGATGGCCACATAGTAGACAAAATATGGGTTTTTAGGATTTTAACTCTCTTGGAATTTTGAACATCTGATTCATTCGTTTTTGACTCAAAGTTTCAAAGTTTGAATTGTTTGTATATGACCATTTGCATTTATTTGTCAAGAGGACCCCCTACACTTTGCCCCATGCTACTAGTAAGAAGCGTGGGTTTATCACCGTGGGCAAGGCATAGGCGAGTAAGGGCATTTCCATCCTTTCCCAACCCTACGTCACTAGTAAGAGACGCAAGCTCATCACCGAAGGTTGGTGGGGCAAGGAAATGTGTAAAATTAAAATTTTCTGTTTAATCACTTTTGACTTGTTTTCTTGAGTAAAATGTCAGTATGTGCTTATTTCCAAAGAGATATACATATGGGATAGATGTGACACCATGAAGCTTCTAGAACAGACCATAGGCAAGACACCTATCCTAAGAAGAAATCAAAGCGAGAATAAACTTGCAGATCTTGGTATGGTTACCGTTAAGACTTTGTCATATCTAGCTTTATTTGATAAAAGATTCCGAGATGATTTGATGATATCATGAAAATGGAGAGGTATGATTAAAGAGCTTTATGCCAACAACATCATGAGTTTGTAATGAATTGCTTTGAGAATAGATTCCTTGATCACAATTTATGTAAGAAACAAGTGGACAAAATGATCTTAATCTATATGAAGATGCAATGTAGATAATTATATAAGTAGTGCTAGTTGCTTATGCGTAGAACCGCTTGAGGTGTAGGGAATTGACTGTTTCGCCAAATTCCTCACCTTCTAGCGTACATAAGAGGTATGCACCATTTCCATAGTCCTTCATGACTCGGTATGGGCCCAACCATTTGGGCCAGAATTTCCTTCCTTCGCCGGTCTTCTTGTCGATCCAGGTTGTCTAGTCTTAGAACTAGATCACCTTCGTATATGTCACGTTCATAGACCTTCTTGTTATACTGCCGGCACATTCGGTCAGCATAAGCTCTATGTCGTTGTTCAGCATCTAACCTAGTTTCATCTAGGCTTTCTAGTTGGGAAAGACGTGCTTCTCTGTAAGCGTCTTCATCTATGGATGGTAATGGGAAGTCGTCCTTAGGACATGCTTTGTTGATGTCTCGGAAATCTATGCAGATGCGTATCTTTCCATTCTTCTTGAGAACGGGAACGATGTTAGATACCCATTGGGAGTAGTCGACTGGTTTGATGAATCCTACCTGGAGGAGTTTTATTACCTCCTCCTTTACCATGAGAGCTACCTTGGGCTTCATGGGTCTTGATTTTTGTTTAACTGGCTTTGCATCTGATTTAGTGACGAGGTTGTGCACACCGCATATGTGGGGTGCGACTCTGTCATTTCCTTATAATTAAAAATGCAAACGCCTTTTGATGTTCTTTGAGGATCGCGAGTATGTATTTCTACTTCTTCAGGGTTAAGGATGATCCTAATTTCAAGATTTTGGTTGGTTCATCTGTCCCGATGTTGACATCGATTGTTTCTCGATCAAAGAGGTGTTACCCTCTTGAACTCGAGGTGGTCTTTGGAGGTAAATCCAAATCATCCCCATTTTTCTCTGCGTATATGCTAGGTTCCATTTGTGAGGAAGATCCATCACGGGATTTCCGAAAGTAGGAAGGCGAATGTGGAATTAAGGATAAATCTAGCATATGATAGGAGAGATGTAGTCTTTGCATAGGCATTTAAGTAATCAAAGTGGCCATATCACTATCAACATGGTTTAGGACGGTAGATTCACTTCCGCTTGGAAGGGGAGTTGTCATTGTTTTTATCAATGGTTCATCACGAATGGACACCGTGAAATGGGTATCTTCTAACTCATTGCTTGGAGTAAAACGTGATGCTGAAGTTGCTATTGAATCGGTGAGAAGATTTTTCTCTCGCGGGATTGCTTCAATGGATATGAAGTTAAACGCCTTGCTTAAATCTAATACGGCTTCTTTGTAAAGCTGCAAGTGTTCGGCTTTGGTTTCGTATACCTCAGAAACTTGGTTTGTCACTAATTGCGAGTCTCCTAAGACTCTGATGTTATCAATACCAATTCTTTTGGCTAAGGTGAGGCCAAGGAGGAGGGCTTCGTACTCAGCGCCATTATTTGTGCATTCAAAGTTTAGCTTAAAGGAAAATGGTAGGACTTTCTCTTCGGGTGAAGTAAGAATTATACCTGCCCCCGCTCCATAACGGCATTTAGCTCCATCGAAATGGAGAGTCCAATATTTAGCCGGGAGTATAGATGTTGGGGTATCTGCTGTGTTTGCGCACTCTACTTCTACCATGCAGAGGTCCTCTGCTGGAAGGGAACCAACACCTAGGGAATATCCTATGCCTACTGAATCAAATGGTAAGAACATTGGTGAATCTTGTTCTATTAACTCAACGATTTTTGCAGTAGTCCCTAATGATACCGTTTCTTTAGCCTTATCTTTGGGGGTTGGGGTTGTTTTGGCTATGCTGATAGTTTCAAGATCCGTCGTAGGTACCAACTTTTCCTCTGGTTTTGGGTCAGTGGGTTTATTAAGTTGGTTTGTTGGAAGTTCAAATTCTGAGTGCACACCTGGTCTTTTCTTTAAATCAGCTAGGTGCAAATCGAAAGGTTTTGGATCACCTTTGGCTACAAATACCTTTCCTAGATGCAAGAATCTTACTTCTTGAAATAACGTAGAAGGGATTGCCTTCATTCGGTGTATCCATGGTCGGCCGAGTATCATATTATAATTAGTTTCCCGATCTATAATATAAAACTCAGTCAGGATTGTTTTGGGTCCTAAGGTGACCGGTAGTATTATAGTTCCTATCGAAGTGGCTTTAAGGCTATCATAGCCTCTTAATGTATTTCGAGTGGTGGAACAGTTTGTTTCCCCATATCCTAGTTTTTGGAGGAAAGAGAAAGGGACTATGTTAACTGCGGCCCCATCGTCAACCATTGCCCGTTTTACATAGTTATTATAAACCCATACTTGTAAGTGTAAGGTTGGATCACCTCGGCGTGCAATCTCAGCATCTGTAGGCATTTTACTTATTTCGAATATGAATTCGACATCCTTGTCCGGCTGCCCCGGAGGGTGGATATCAAAATCTACGTGATTTACTTGTGTTTCAGGAGGTGGAGTGATGTTAATTAGATGACCTAGACCTAATGCTTCTAAAAGAGCAGCTCTGTGAGTAGGAGAGTTCTTTAGTAAGTCCAAAAATGAAATGTGTGAGAAGGTCTTTGTTAGGTCACTAATTAAATCATAGGCACCCACGGGTTTTTCTACTATTTGTTGACTCTTATCCGTTTCTGGCAGATGACTTGGGCTTGGTTGAGAGAAATACTCTCGTGTTCTTGTTATAGCTTCGATAGGTAGCTCAGCGTCTAGTTCTACCAAACTGACTATCTTGGGTCTCGGTTGACTTCCTAATTGTGGCGCAACTGATGGATTTAGTGAAGTCGAGGCTTCATGATCATTGTTTCCCGTCATTGCACTTTTGTTTGTTCCAGTTGGATTTAGCCTATTATTATCATGATTTGGGAGTGGATCGTTAAAGATCTTGAGGGGAGCATTCTGAGGGGAAACTGCCCCTGCGAGCGTGTTTGGTGGTGATGACACGGGATCTGCCAAAAACAAATCTGTGAAGAACTGTCTTTGTTCTTCTGGCAAACGTTGCATGAATTTATTGTAGTCACGGCACGTTCTAGTATCATGACCCTGAATTTTGTGGAAACCACAATAAGAATTGGGATTGTAATTCCTGTTTTGTTGGTTTGGTGTATATTGTGGCCTAAAATTCTGATCAAACTATTGCCTATTAGGATTAAAGTTTTGCATTTGTTGTTTCTGGTTTTGACTTTGGTTTTGATAACCAAATGAGTTTTGGCTTGGCCCTTGTATGGGATTTCACCGTTGTTGTTGTTGTTGTGGATGGTTAAAATCCACTGTATTGATTGTCGGGGTAAAGTTGTTGTTTCGTTGGTTGTTTGTTTGTGATGGAGTATTGACAACATTTACCTTCTTGGGCTGGTCGGTTACTCCATCCGTTGTTACACCCCGATTTTTGTTAAGGATTTTAGGTCCTTGATTGACGTTTGTGGTAGTGGGATAATTTGTAGTGTTTTGATTGGGGGTGATTAACCTTTGCTCCATATGTCTTACGACCACTATCTATCATTTGCTTGATCTATTCGAAGAGCGCTCTCAAGTACTTCATCGTAAGTTCTTAGTGGGAACTTCTGGACTTCTTCCTTCACCTCTCTACTGAGAGAATGAAGGAATAAATCACATAGTTCCATCTGATCCATATTTGGAGCACTTGCTGAAGAATAAAGAACTGTACGCCACCTCTGGATGAAATGGGCGACAGATTCGTTGTGTTCTTGTTTGATGTGCAAGAATTCCCTGATTCTTGTTCTTAACAGTTTGTTCATGTCGAATGCCTTAATGAACTCTGATACGAGTTGTTTAAATGAATGGATGGAGGCTTCAGGTATTCTATAATACCAGTCGAGAGCAATGCCTTCCAAGGTTTTGGGGAATATTTTAGCAACAACCCCATCCCAAGGGAGTAATTCACGTATGGCTGTAGCGTAAGCTTTGATATGTGCGTTTGGATCTCCCTCACCTTTGTACTTGGGTAAATCGGGAAGAGGTCTTGGAAGCATGACGCTTCGTATGGTGAAGTCTAAGGGCTCTTTCAGATATTCTGAATAAGTCCCTATCGCATAGGTTTCGACCATTGATGGTGGTTCTTTGAGGAGTGGTGGTGGGATGGGTTGTTGATACGGTGCAGCGTATGCGTTGGCAGGGGCATAGGGAAGTCCCTGTGTTTGAGCAAACATGCCGGGAGAGGAGAACATATCTCCTTGTGGTGATTTGGAGTACATGTTTAAGTATGACGGGGTATTGTCTAGTAATGGATTGTTTGATACTAGACAGAGGAATGGTGTTAGAGATGATGGGCCTTGTTGGCGTTTGTTGTGGATATTGAGGAGGCATGCCTAACGTGCCTACTCCTGTGAGGAGATCTACTTGGCCAGGGTGGTATGGAGGATTGGAACTTCCTACTTGCATGAACTGAGGATTTTGACTTGCTTGAGCAAGTTCTAACCCTCTCACTTTTTCTACTAACGTTGAAATGACTTCATTTGGTGAAGTCACGGTGCTTTGCCTTAGCGGTGTTTGTTGTATACCCTGGTGTTGTATAGGCATGTGATATCCTGCTATGACTGATCACTATCTTGCCAAGTTTCTCTGAGAGTATTTCCTATATGCAGTGGCATAGAGGTATTTTCTTGAAAAGAGACCTCGGGTTGTATTTGTAAACCTCCTATAGGTGGGTACATACCCCGGGAGTGTTGTTCACTCTAGGATAACGTATTGACTATTCATCATCTAAGACCAGGTATGGGTCAGATTGTCTACTAATTTGTGGTCTAAGTAGCATCTGAGGAGACGAACCAGATTCTCGGTAAACGTCATATTGTTCGAACCTGAAGGCTCTGTTTGTTGCGTTCGAGGGGGTTGATCTAACTCCTCCGTTTGAAAGGACGAGCTATATCTGATCCTTGGAGTTTGTGTTGACAACTGATTAGTTGAATAGTTGTCACCCCATACTGAGAGTGAGGGTGATGATTGTCTATTCTGTTGGGCGTAGTATGCCTCGAGACCCAAGAGGGGTCTGCCATATGCATCGAATCCCGACATATTCGGGGGGTATATGAATACCCGCAGAATAATGGGAAGGAGCGAAGGTGATTTGTGAAAGGCTAATGAGGCGAAGAAGATGAAAAGGTATACTAAACTTGGAAGAACACGTGATACTATGACTCCGGAAGAGAAAGTAGGAAGTTTACGTCAGCTTCACTAATTTTGTTTGTTTCACGTCGGGTTCACCAATTTTTTGTATCGTTGGAAAAGTGACATGCGAGCATGGGAATCTACAAGTAACTCTTCCGTGTACCCGACCTCCCGAGGTCGTGCGAGACAGCCGGTGGGGATGGAATATGCGTGGGATGCAGACAAACTAGTTAGGCAATCTAATGTCTTCGATACGCACTAATGGAATTTGTGAATCTAAGGCAAAGAAGGCCCTTCTAACTTGGACTGGTGTGATAGATCGATCGGCAAGGATGACTGCTCGAAGGCTCCAATCAATATCGAGCTCTGGCGTGATTCGATCTATGGGTTGTGGAATACGTGGAAATGACCTAGGATAGTTTCGTGTATGTCTCCAGATAAGGTCATATGGTGGATGGTGAATACAATTGACTCTACGGATGATTCTCTGGCCTAGTCCAAAATTCTCTAGCTTCGTTCCGCTATATATCTAGTAAGGATAATTGTTCGATGATGATGGGTGGAAGTGGAGTGGATTGGAATACTAGTGTGCGTAGGCCAGTGTTTATATCTGATTGACTTGTGGATTCGTTAGGCTGTGGGATTTGTGGATCACAACCGTAGACTCTTGGTTGTTGCGGTCCTGTTATGGTCATGTACGAAATCAAGTCCTAATCCCTAGTATCCAGTAATCATACGCTTTCTCAGCTTCTATGTTTAGGACCAATAACTGTGCGATCTTCTCAAGAATACCTCACAGGCGTTCGTGCAACTGGATCCTTAAACTAGTATCTATGTACGTGAGAGTGTCTCCGCACTGGTTTGTGGGACCAAAGGATCACAACCAAAGGTTTTTCTCTTTGAACCCTTCTACAGTCATGTGAATGTTTGCCTAGGGTAATCTGTAGTTCGGTTGATTTGACCAAAACGTGTGTGCTTGGTCGTCTTCTATGTTTAACCCTCTCGGCGAGAGGTGATCGAGTTGTAAATGTTGTTGTTTGGAAGACTTGTATCTACGAGATTTTGGTCTATGTCAACTATTGTTGTGTGAGGTTTGGTTGAGGCACGATTGGCTCAAATATGTATTCCACAGGCTCCGAGGTCCCGTGATTGTCATACAAAACAAAATGTAAATCTAAGCTGTAATAAAGCAAATTCTAACTACGTGGAATAAATCTAAAACAATATATAACTTCTATTTTTTTTGAGAAACCTTTTTAAGAATTTAAGAAAGAAAGTAGCTATTTAAACGTATCTAGGAATAACAACTAAATAATAATTTAAAACAGACAAAATAACCGAGTGTAGTTATTTGCCTGTGCGATTTGTAGATTTATTCTAAACAAATGAAATAGCTCATCTATCTGCAAGATTCTCGATCCTACCTCAGAAGTGAGGAGTGAATCATAGTTTCTCAGAAACTATCAATCCTCACAGCTTCCCTGGTAATATCGAGAATAGAATTTACTAAAATGAAGCAATTATCTACTCTATTTGATATGATTTTAACTAGAACTTTGAAAGCTAGAACCTGGATTCCGCAGAACAGTGGCGAATCCGATGGTGTGTGTGATCTTGTCCCCTCAGTGTGATCTCCTCGTTCTTTCGTGTTCACGTGGATCCAGAAAAGCGTGTAATGCTAGCATCAACAGAGGTAGATTTTGAGACAAAGGCAGCTCAGAATACAGACCGAATACAATGCGAGTAGGAGAGGGATAGCGCAAGAGTACAGAGCTTGGCTTATGCAATTCCTAGCGGGATTTACTGCGAGTCATGCAACATAAAGCGTCAGAACACGAAACTATCTGTTTGAAGAGCAAAACCTGCAACTTTAATGGCTTCCTAAGCTATTCTACTCCAATGGATTGGATAAAACAACAACAACATTTGCTGCACAAGATGGGATATGTGGCTTACCAACGTTTGAACAATGCTAACTAAGCATGCAAATGAATTAAAACTATGGCTTCTAGATAGAATAAAAGCGAACTATGAAAATCAAAGCATGAAAGCAAAAGATGAGAGACACATTTTCTTGAGCACAAGCCACTTATTTATAGCTTTCATTCACCCAAAGATCAAAAACAAACTGAACTCTAAAAACTATAAACAAAGGCCAAACACTATTCCAGGGGACCAAAAACATAAATGTAAGCCCAACTCGGCAAGGAAAGCTTGGTGAAACGTTGATCTTTTACGTGAGTCACGTCAAAACGCTTTACGGAAAACGCGTAAAGGATCTCCGCTCTAAGCGGCGGCGGCGGTTCAGGACCGCGCCCCGATTAGGGCGGCGATCACGAGACCACCTCCCCAGCAGAGCGGCGGTTTCATCACTAAAGAGTAAAAGGCCAAGAAAAGAGAGGAAAAAGGAAAAACAAAGGGTGCGGGGCTAAGCGGGGCATGCGGGATGTTAATGCACACTCGAAGAGCTTTTTCCGGATCCCGAACACCTTGCGAGGAGACCTGTATCATCATTGGGGCACTTGTTACCTGCTTTGTTAAAGACAAGATACCTTTACAATTTTGGGTACGTACTGATTACCCCATTTTTATTCCATCAAGCATTTCACTATTTTCAAACTTTGTATAGTTCTCCTAGTGCTTGGTACATATGTGTATGTAACTAGTTACCTTTTCCTAATGTTTCTCTCACGTCATCACACTAATAGTGAGATAAATACATATCCCAATTGTAACCCTTGTATGCGCAGATGTAGAAATTAGTAATTTCCCCCTTGTGTTGTGTTATATAATGATTATATCAGTTCCTTTCTTTTTCTTAGCTCATATGTTGTAGGTAGATAATTCCTTTCTAGATGAAAAATGCTTAGAATAAAATTATATACGAGACTTTTGCTTTAAAATCTAAATATAATGGAGTGCAACACGACCCAAAACATAAGACCCAAAAGTAAAAAGAATAATGAATTTCCTCAATGGGAAGAAAGGGTCAAAAATGAAAGAAATGCGAGACCATATCACATGGGACAAGGTCATTGTATGTCATGGGCCAAGTGGTATGGCCACTACAAAAGTCAATAAATTTTAATGATGAAATACTAGAAATTAGGGATATTTATGACCAACACAATAAAATATAAAATACTAATATAAGAGAACAAATCAAGTCAAAACATAAGAAAAATATTAAGGTCTTGAGCCACTAAGTTAAAGCTTCATCTTTGAATACGTATACATATAAAAATTTCTAAGATCATGATGTAATGAGGATTTTTGTGCTAAATTATAATTCTATACCAAAATAGAATATATATTTTAATACAATGTGTGATATAGAAATGAAAGAATGATTACTTTAAACATGAGAAGGTAAATTAATTGGTTTATCATAGAGGTATAAAGGTGATTGGGGTTTGAAGAGTGGAAAATATTTGGAAATGATTTATCTCTATAACTATGTTTGGAAAATTTACTGGTACATAGCCATATAGGATTTGTTAGGGCATGGTATGGTTTAATATTGGGTTGTACAGTATTGGATATATAGGCACTGGGGTTCTGTAATTTTGAGTGTTCTTTGGTAGTTTGGAAAAATGTTTTGATGTCTATTACTAGAGCTCGCAGCTATGCGACACCTTCTTATAGTGACCTATAATAGATGAAACCCTAGGATTCCTACACTAGCATTATATGAATATGATTATATAAAAAAGAGGATAAATACATGTGTGGTGGAGTTGGACTGACCCTGGTGATTAATCCCTACTAAACCAATCCATGTGTTACACTACATCCCCTCACATGCGGTAGAAAAAACTATGTAGTTCTTCTAGAGTAGGTGCAACAATGTAAGCAAATATATTCCAAACCACCGTGTTTCCCTTTCATCTCTTGTCACAAATAATAGTGGGCATAACTACACATAGAATATGATGTACCCTACTAGTAATGATATAGTGTGATGTAATTTAGATGTTATATTGATTCCCTTTATCCCATTTAACTTTGGAATATGCCTAAAGCGACTTGCTCTTGTAATGACTTAGCTATAAGACCTTTGGAGGCTTGTGATTTGGGAAGATGAACTCTTGAACATGGTTTGAGTGCTTCAAATTTGAGTGGTATATTCTCTAAAATATGTGTACTTCTTTAGGAGGATTTAGGAGAGCCTTGAGTGCTTTAGGAATGTATTTTTCAATATATACTTTTGAGAATTTCAGTGATTTCTTAAGTGTATTAGATGTTCTTATATATTCTTTCATATGTTATATTTTACATCAAGTCTTTCCTATAGGATAATAAATGCCCCATAAAAGATATTCAAATTGATAAAAGAGTCATTGGAGAGTAGGATACAATATTATACATGTAATCTCATACCATAGTATGGCATGGTCCCATACCACATGATTTTGGATAGGTAGTTAATGATGTTCAAGAACGATTTTTATTGAGATTTTTGTGACTAATATAATAATATGGATAAATTTAATTGAGAGAGGGAAAATTAGAGGATTGTATGTAATTAAACAAGTTATACAAGAGAGAGAAAGATATGTAAATCGATTAGGAAGTGTGCATACATAGTATAGAAGTGAATCCAAACTAATTATTTCCAAAGGATAAATTTCCAAATTTATTTGATCGCACCTTAAAAATATATAAGGGTCTAATATATATTCTTTTCCTTATTTACTAAAAAGCATAAGAATGTTATAGGTAGAATATTCGAGAATTAAGTAATAAAAATTAATCATACAAAACATAATATAGATTTTAATACAATGTTTAATGAGAAAATTATACAACAATTTCTTAAAATACGAGGAGGTAAGAGTACTTAGGTGAACAAAGAGATATAGAGGTATCTAGATGTATACATTGGATGTGTAGAATGGTTAGGATCTATAAGTGTTTCGTCTCTAGAATGGTTGCTCCAAACCGATCATGTATGGAACGATACAATTTTTTTAGGGTCTAATATGGTATGATCATGGTATATACGGTCTTGTACCTATGGTTTCTAGAACCTATGGTGGTCATAAGTTGCCTAAAAATATTATATTTTGTGTTTCGGTCTCAAAATTATGTGACACCTTTGTGTAGTGACCTACATGGATAAAACCTTAATATACCTACACTAGCGCTTCATAAATAGGATTAGATAACAAAATGATGAATCCATGTGTGGGTGGAGTTGGACTGACCCTAGTGGTTAAATCATTTTGATCCAATCTAATAATTTCACTACATCCCCTCACAAGTGGGATAAAATTCCATGTAGTTCTCCTAGTCTAGGTGTAATAGTGTATGCAAATTTAGTCAAACCCTTTATGTTTCCATAACATATCTTGTGAATAATAATAGTGGGAACAACTATAGATAAATTATGATGTACATTTCATAGTAGTGATATAGTGTGTGTGTTTCAGATGTTAGATGGATTCCCTTTATTCCTTAGGACTTAGGAAAATTATGTATTTTTACTTGTTCCTTATATGGCTTAGCTCTAGGAACTTTAAAGGTTTATGAATTAAAAATATAGACTCTTGAACATGGTATGATTGTTTCATACCTAACTTATGGTTGCTTTGAAAATTGGTGTTTTTCTAATTTAGGAGATTTAGAAGAGCCTTGAGTGCATTAGGAATTATATTACAATAAATTCCCTTAATAATTCCAAGTGATTTTTATGTGTATTTGACTTTCTTATATAGACTTTCATAGGTTATATGTCACATTAAGACCGACCTATAGGATAATAAATTACCCATAAAATTTTAAGTTGAGAAACGAGTCACTAGAGAGTGATAAATAGGACCATACATGTCTGCACAAACCATCATATGGTCTCGGTCTCATACCCTATAGTTTCAAATAAGCAACTCATGATGTTCAAGTAATATTTTAGGTGATATGTGTGTTATTGATGTCTTGTTTTGGTTAAATGTAACTAAGTGAGTGAAAGACATTGTAGTGTAAATAAAGTCTTATAAGAGAGCTTAGGATATGTAAATTATACTTAGGAAGTGTGTGTAAGCCATAGTATATAAACAAAGCTAAACTTTTTATTTCCAAAAGATAAGTTTCTAAGTGTCTAAATTAAGTGTGAAATTGAAAATTATGTACTTAAAGAAAAAGGTACATGATTTTGCACACACATTTTGTGTTTTCTCATAATTTACTCTTGTCTTTTTGTTGGCACACTCCATGACAAAACTTGCAACAAAAAGTGTAGTCAATGTACATACAAAAATTGAATTGTAACTTAATGGTGAATGATATACTTGTAACTTTGAATTTTTAATTTTATATAGTAAAGTAAAGACACAAAGCATGTAAGTAATATGCATGTTTGTTTTTCCGATGAAAGATCACATGTTTTTGTTGTACTTGTAGATTCTAATTTATGTTGAACTTATAAAGGATTGAGGGTGATTAGTCCCTAATTTTATTGAAGAAGAAGCCAAAGTAGGAGAGGAGTTGAGCGTAATTTGTAGAATAAGAGAAATCAAGAAAATAAATTGAACACTTGATTTCAATATGTCACATGATTATAGTAAACTATATGTAGATATAGTAGTCAATATAAATTATCAAAAAATGTGGAAAATAAAAATCACACAACACATTTGCACGGGATTTAAGGTGGGGAAGACCCAAAGGTAAAAATACCCATCATAGTAAAAATACCTTCCTATTTAAATGAGGAATAATAAAAATTTACCTAGAAAACTCTAATATTCACTTCTTCTCACGTTGGGTCCCACAAGCATTTTTTTACAATTTAAATGTTTTAATTTCACTACAAAGTGTAGATTCAATAAAAAAAATTACCAATCTCAAATGAGATCACCTCATTAAGTAGGGTGGGTGATTTGGTTGCATTGCTTCACTCTTTATTAATTCTTAAAGAATTAATTAACTCTCCACACTAATGTTGGAGTGGACTCGACATGTACAAGTTACAACATAACTTATATTATGGATGTAAATATGTGGTGGCCTACCAAGGTGACTCAACTCAATATTATACTTCAAAACTCCCCTTAATGTTAAGAGGGAAAAATATGCCAAAAATCCATAAATCATCTACTATGATTTAGGTTAGCATGCCAACAAGAGATTAGAAACATGTGCCAAGGTGAAGATCATGTATTCCAAACTACATCATAAACGATTTTATATAATTTAGACCCTAAATTCCTCAAGGAAAGGTTTATACATGAAGTCTTATGTGAGTTCATTGGTCCTTTTATAAGAGTAGGATCTTCATTAACCAATGCTTTATTGTTTATTACAAGTAAACTCGCACGGAGTGATAATTTATATTAGTCTCACTTAAAGTGACCTTTTACTATGTTTTTACAACAAAAGAAGGATATAAGATTTGCAACAAGTCCCTTGGGAGGTGGCATTTTCATGCACGCTACCTTCAATGGAAGTTCGAAAGTCCTACCATGACATGAAACTTGCAAAATTTTATGGCACAAAGTGGCTTCATGAAAATATTTGTAACTTGATCATCTTATAGGTCAAAATTAAAGATCAATATCACCATTGAGGACTTTCTCACAAATAAAATGCATATTAATATTGACATACTTTTTCCTTTTATGTTGAATTAGATTTTTTTCAAGAGAAGTACAACTTTTGATGTCACATAGATGAGATGTACTTCATTTGATACTCATGTGAAGTTTTTCCAACAATAATTTCATCCACATGGATTCTTCAATTACTTCCATAAGACTTATATACTCATCTTCATTAGAAGAGATAGATATTATTGGTTGCTTCTTGTTGCTCCAAGTGATGGCACTTGTACAAAACTTGAAAATGTATCCAGTAGAATTTCTGTGTAAAATATCATAAGCGTGTTTAAAATCACATTAACCATATAATTTTGCATCATTAAAAAAGAATTATATAAACAATAATTGAATTTACCTTTAATATATTTTAAAATTATTTTATCCATTTTATAATGGTCCCCATATAGATCCTACATAACTTGAGAAGCAACACCTCTGCGAAGGAAATATCAGGTCTAGGAATGGTTAAATAGATCGGACTACCAACAAGTTGCTTATATAAAGTAGGATCTTCTTTTGCACATGTAGCTTTAGGATAAAGTTTAATACCAACTTCAATAGGAATTTCCAGAGGTTTATAATCAATCATATTAAATATTTTAATAAAAACTTTAACATATTGAGATTGAGACACAACAATAGAGTTATAATCGGGAATATAGTCATGCCTAAGAAATGATGCAAAAGGCCTAGATCATACATTTCAAAATACTATTTCAACTTAGCTTTAATTTTGAAAATTAAACTAGTATCATTGTTGGTAATAAGAAGGTCATCAACATATAAAATAATTATTATAATATGACTATTTTCAAATTTTTAAATAAATCATTATCTAAAAAATAATTACTAAAACCAATATATTTGAAAAAAGTTATTAATATTAGCGAGACCAAGCTCTAAGGGGTTTTTAATCCATACAAATATTTCTTTAGTTGATATACGTAAAACAATTTCTTCTTTCATATCATTGTTTAGGAATGTATTTTTCACATCCAATTGATGAATCTTTTAACCATATTGAGCGGAAAACGCTAGCAGGATCTTGATTGTGCTCATTTTTTCTACAAGAGAAAATGTTTCAACAAATTCAATCCTTGATTTCTGAATAAAACCGTGAACAACTAATATTTCCTTAAACTTATTTATAATTCTCCTATAGAGTTATATTTGATTTTGTACAACCATCGAGATCCTATAATGTTTATATTAGGAGGAATAGTTCCCGTGTATTTAATAAGAGCATCGTATTCATTTTTATAACATCTCCCCATCGTTTATCTTGATTTTCCTCTTCAAACTATTATGGTTCACATAAACTGTCATTAAGGCATGAGAAATGTGTAGACTATGAGTCACTTTTCTAAGGTTTTAAAGCTTAGAATCATTTATTTAATTTTAATCACATTTAGGTTTTTTAGATAGGAACAAGTATTAAGAGGTCTGTTTCTTGCCTTTTGTATCTATGTTGTCTAGAAATGGTTCTCCATCCTCTATAAGTTCTATTTTATCCTCGAGATGAATATAAGAGGGTTCGGTATAAGTTTTACAAAATGGATGTTTAAGGACATGAACATTTCTATTTTCTGCGATCTCATCAAGGTTTTGCAGGATTCCATTCTATTTCATTTTCTGTTGGAAAAATATTTCATTAAGGTTTTTCAGATGGACCCTGGTTCTTTGGGAAGACGGCCTCGAGTTTGGCCAAATGGGTCCCTGGCAACTTCTCTTGGTAAATCTCTTCCTAGCTCCTTTCCTGTGTGGGTAAGGCTCCCTGCTCTGCCTGCGGAATTTTGGGACCCAGAAGTGATTCAGGGTATTGCAAGGATTTTGGGGCTCCTCTTGTGATTGATCCCACTACAAAGGCTTGCACCAGGATGATCTGTGCTAGATTTTGCATCAGTATGTCATCTGATAAACCTGCTCCAGCCTCCATTTTGCTTAAAACCAGACATGGTGTCTGGACTCAAGTCCTTGTCTTTGAAGATACCTGCAACTTCTGTGTTATTTGTAAACATGCAGGACATAGGACCAATATCTGTAAGGCACCGAGAGCTTGGGTGAAAAAACCAAGTGTGGAGAGGAACGGATTTTGGGTGGTGAGGCTTAGAACTGGGTGGTTAGGGGTTTGAACCCTTCTTCTACTAATCCAGTTGAAATGTTGAATACTTCGTTCAAGCAGGTGAATATGGGAATTGTTGCGCAGTTGTATGGCATTTTCCTGTAATTGGGGCAGCACGTGGAAGCTCCGGCCATGATTCTCCCTCCTGATGGCTCGTCCTGCGGCTTTGACATGGTCAATACCAATACCAATTCGTCCCCTAGCGCTTCAGCGGTGGAGACTGTGAGTGACACAGAAGACATCGTGGATGCTGGATGAGGAAGCAGTTTATACGACCGATGAGAGGATAGGTGGGCAGCCCGAAACCTGGCAACATTGAAATAATCTTAAATATGAAAGAGCCTGGAAATTTGGTAATTGAATCAGATGATCCAATGGCAACACTGTCATTTGAAGAAGAGAGATGGAAATACTATGAGGAGAAAAACAGGGATTTGGAAGTCCAACGCAGATCCAAGGAATTGTTTCAGGAAAATAACAAGGCGTTGGTAGGCCAAGGATGCACTCAAATGGGAAACATGATCTCTAAGCCAGTTGTGGCTAAACCTCATTCCCCTGTGGGAAACTTGGAGGTGGTCTTAAGGAATACCACCGAGAATGTCAAAATGAAGGCGCCATTTGGGGTGCTTCACCCCCAATTTGATCCGGACTCCCTTAAGGTGCTAGCCTTATGGGAGGGTGAAAATTATAGAGATTATATCAATTCGGATTTTGGGGGAGTTGTAGATGATTTTGAGGATGGGTGGAGCACAGTGCAGTCGATACGGGACAAAAATAAGCATTCAGTCCCATAGTGTGACAGAATCACAAGGAGCAGAGCCAAAAGTAGGTGGATCTAGGCCCCCTTTTGATTCTCGTATGTTGTCATTCCTATTGCAGGTCTTTTTTTTCCATCTATTTTTTCTCTCTTTTGTTGTTGTGTGCGGGCTTTGGGTTGGCTTTGTGTTGATATTGGGCTTACTTTGTGTTATCTTCCAGTTGCCTTTGGGTTCCATGTTGACTATGCTTCTTGCTAGTCTTGATTTTCTCTTGTTTTGAATTGTTTTATCCGGGGTTTAGGCCTCTTTTGTAAACCGGGTAGGATCCCAAAAAACCTTTACCCTTAATAAAAAAATTGTATATTTTTCCAATCAAGCCCTTATTAATAAAAATATATATATTTTGCAATTCCTAAAATTATTCTAAAAATTATGAGGAACAAAAGAGGTTTCGCTATATTTATCAAAATTACAATTAACCTCTAAGGGATTTAAAAGTAGAGGAGTTAATTTTTAGATATTCCATGAAAGGTGATTTTGTGACTAGGAAACCCTAGAAAAATGCCCTAAAAGGAAAACCAAGAATGGAACCCTAAATGGGGGTTGAAAATAAGATCTAGGGCAAGCAATAAATAGAAATCATAAGTAGATATAATTTAAAACCCTATAATATTGATAAATTTAAAACCTTGAGAATGGGAAAGGTTGCACAAAATTCGATGGGGTGTATTACACACATATTGATGACAAGAAAAATCAAGAATCAAACATAGAGTTATATAGGACATAAATCCTCATAAATAGACTCATACACAAAACATGAATAGAATTCACACAAGTGCAAAAATGTCCACCATGGACAAAGGCTGTCATATGTTATGTTCCAAGATGGATAATTCTATCCTAGGGAATATTTAAAGAAAAAAATTAAAAATTCATATTTATATACTGAGATACATGTTTTTGATACAAATTCAAAGATAGATAACACATTTCATAGAAAACTTCACCGCATTACACAATAAAATACATAGCATGTAAGTACTTCATCCCTTTTTGAATAATATGTGATTCATATATAGTTCTAGATACAGGGTATGGGGGCATGGGTATTCTTCTCCTTTTTCATTATTTATCATTTTCATGTATCATATTCAACAATTACAACACACAATGGGTGCATGAGACACATTTCATTTCCTTTTGAATTTGTAATATTTTACACTTGGGCCTAGATCTATCCGGAGTGGTGTCATATGTCGGTGGGAACATATTAGAGTGGATGAATACTCTATAGATTGTTATTTCTTCCTCTCTCTTTTTGTGGGAAGTTATTAAAGTGACAAGATACTTTGTATGTTATTTTCCTTTATTTTGGGTTTCTTTGGGACAAATTTCCTATGAAGTTCTCCTCTTGGTATTAGGTAGAGTGCCCTCAACTCCTCTCCTACTTTAACCTCTGTCTCGGCTAAATTAGGAATTGATCACCATCAATCCTTCGACAACTCAACACAAATCAAAATCACCAATTATAAAAGGAAAAGGAGCTCGTCCCTTGGCAAAATAAACAAGTGTATTCCTTCCATGCTTTATTTCTTTACTTTACTATGAAAAATTCAATTTTCAAAGTTACAAATATATTATCCACATTTGAGTTACAATTCAATTTCTTTTGTATACATTGATATAACTTTGTGTAAAATGTTTCTTCATAGAGCATGCCTACACCAATACAAAAACAACTATGAACAAAGATAAAGTATGTGTGTACACTCAAGTATATTTTCCTATTGAAGGTTATGAAATGTATTGAAAATATCTCGTGTTGGGAGAAAATGTCATTCGATGGGTACATGTTGAAAACCAACCAATAATTTCCCTGTATATATGATAAAGACATTATTGACGGATTGATGCGATCCCTCCACAAGGTATACTTGACTGGGGAGGAAGTTTCAAAAGCAACGGTGGTTGAAGTGGCGGTGGATATTGAAGCACGGTCAAAGCTCCAAAGGCCCGTAGCTCCAACTCCAAAGACAATGGGTATGTTTAATACTTAGATGCATTTAGGTTAGATGTTTTTAGGTGAGGAGCCATTGGGCAAGATGCACGTAATGGGGGCACACGAGAGATAGGGCACGAATAATGGGAGAACGGATTTTGCAAGGCACGCACATCCAAGGCACACTCAAGCTAGGGCATTAAAATACAAATACAAATATTTAATTTGATACTCTATAAGAATTTAATACAAATATTTTCAAGCAAGAACCAGATTTTTTGCTTTGTGGAAGGCTACATTCAAATTGTTTAACAAAATGTCAAACTAGCATTTGAGTGAATATGGATACATAACCAATTGGAGCTCTTGAACAAGATGGCAATTTGGTTGACTACTCTGAAGATCTTCTTCCTGAACAAGATATCTTTACCAACTATGTACAAGCAGCTACTTTTGTACGACAAACACATTATAAGGGTGACTGGTCCAATAGAGGCACACAATCAAAAGTTCTAGGTTTGACACCACAACTAACTCCAATCATTACTGAATCCAATCCCGCCAAACGAAACACAACTCTACCCTTACAGATAAATGCCAGAAACTACCACCAACAACATGGGATTGAATGTTGGTGCATACAACGCCTTCCAAATGGATGGCACCAACAATACTCTACAAAGTCCCAACAACGGACGGGGAAGGTCTCACCAACACAGAAGAAATGTAAACTTGTCAAAAGTAGAAGCAATCCAATTGAATTAGTTTTTGGTAAGGATTTCACCCTGGATGTTGCCATACAGATGGATCGTAAAACACTTGTTGGAAAATTTGTGGGTAGAAAGGTAGGACTTGCAGGTGTTGGCAAGTGGATTACGAGACAACTGGATGTCGGTACTCACATACTCCCCCACATTCCATCTGCTCTGCAAAGGTTGGATCAGTTTTTGCTTCCACTCTGCAGATGATGTAGCTATCATACAGAAGCTACAATGGTTCCTGGATACTTCTATTCTGCTATTGTATCCTTGGACTCCCTTATTCAATCCACTGGAGGAAAAACTGGCAGAAAACCCAATTTGGGTAACAGTTCTTGGCCTCCCTCTCAAATGGTGGACCGATGAAGGGGTCAAAGTAATTGGGGACTGACTTAGAAGCACTTTAGCTATTAATAACAGATTCTGAAAACCATCTTCAAATGCACGGTGGCACGTATCATGGTTAACCTGCAAGAAAAGGACAGACTTTATGAAAATATTGTTCTAGTTCACAACAACCACAAGCTCTCCCTCCCATTGGAATACATCAATGTTCCTTTAAGGTGTGCTTATTGTCACAAGCTAGGTCATTTATTTGATTCCGCCCACCGAAATCCTTTTCCCATAAATGGATTCCTAAAATTCCCCCATGGATGCTACACAATTGGCCCAGTGTTGGTTGATCACTGCATCCGAACAATAGTCCTTCCCCTGCGGTGAATCGGAATCAAACAACTAGAGGGAACCTTACACATTCTACCCGCCACCTACTACTTCGATACAAGAGGGTTCTTAGAGCAAAGGCCACCCACAAGAAAGTTTCCCAATGAAGGTACTCTCTATGAACATCTGTGGCCTGGGGCGGGCTAAGAAATTATCCCTCAAACGGTTTGTGGAAAAATTTTCTCCTAATTTGATTCTATTGCAAGAAACTACATGTTCATGTTCTTCATCGTGAGTCCCTGACTAAACTACTACCTAGCTGGTCCTTTACTAGACTTGATTCTGATGGCAATTCTGGTGGCATTATTTCGGGCTGGGATGATAGCATGACTCTGATTAATTCTTATGTTATGAAATTGTGTATTATGATTGAAGTGCTCTTGAAATATTTGAACAAAGCACTTGAATTTTTTAATGTGTACGGACCATATGAGAATAAACTACCTTTCTGGGAAGCTCTCCTCAACAACCAGCACTTTATTGCCAATAATGTTATTATTGGTGGTGACTTAAATTTCACCTTGAATCGGGGAAGTGTGGAGAAATACAGCCCAATCTAATCCATTGGTCGAACAACTCCTAAAGCACTCTTTGGAAGATATGAACTATTAGATATTCTGCCTATTGAAAATAAGCTAACCTGGGTTAACAATGGGACAAGATCCGCATCGATCTCTAAAAGGATAGATAGATTCCTACTGCATAATCACCTCATGATGGACATGGATCGTATTTGTACCTGGGTTGAAGGTACCCGGTGTTTGAACCACTTTCCAATTATCCTTGAAATTGAGGATGATGGAGATAAGCTAGGTGCACCTTTCAAATTTAATCCACCCTAGATTATGGACCAAGAATTTAATAATCTGGTTTACAAGAATTGGTGTCCTTTTGATCCCTCTTCAAGTAACTCTATTTTCCAACAATTCCACGACTCTTTAAGAAACCTGAAACAACTAGTCTCCAAATGGGCTAGCTCCAAACATAAAAAACGCAGCCAACTTATCAAAAACACTGAAGAAAAACTGGCAGCTTTCATTAGTGCACAGGAAGGATGTTTATTCACTGAAGAAGTCTTACATGAGATAAAGAAACTGGAATCTCACAAAAATAAATTACTACTTGAGGAAGAAATGGAGTGGTGCATGAAGAGTCGTGCAACTTGGATCATTGAGGGCGACCGAAATACAAAGTTTTTCCATAACTTTGTTGCACACCGCAAGCACAAGAATACCATCTAGGACCTGCAGGATGAAAATGATAGAAGAGTGCACAAATTCAAAGATTTGGTTGCACTGGGTGTTCGACACTTCAAAGGTATCTTTAAGGATCCACATAGGAACAATCTGTTGGATGTCATGAAGACCATTCAAAATTTTCCATGACTCATATAGGAACAAGATAATGAAAACATTTTCAGGGAGATCACTAAGGAAGAGATCCTTGCGACCCTTAAATCCTTCAAGAAGGATCGAATCCCAGTCCAAATGGCTGGACTATTGAGTTCTTCGTGGCCTACTTTGACTTACTTGGTGAGGAACTTGTCTATGTGGTTGAGGAGATCAGAATTAGTGGACAAGTACCACAGGATATTAATTCCACCTTTGTTGTTTTGATTCCAAAGATTGGTCATCCTATGGGGTTTGGGGACTTAAAACCCATCTCACTATGAAATATGACCTACAAGGTGGTTACGAAAGTACTAGCATTACGCATCCAACCTATAATTTCCTTGGTAACATCGAATGAACAATTTGGATTCCTACAAAACAGACACATACATGAAGCTATCGGCACGGCACAGGAGGCACTCCACAGCATCAAGTCAAGGAAACAATTGGCTTACATATTACAAGTAGACCTCTCTAAGGATTTTGACAGAGTCTTGTGGACTATCCTCCAATTATTACTACTCCATGTGGGGTTTTCATACCAAGCCATGAAGTGGATTATGGCATGTGTCACTAGTGTAAAATTTGTTGTGCTCATAAACGGTTCAGCGTCTACATTTTTCAAACCAGAAAGAGGACTCAGACAGGGGTGCCCTTTGTCTCCATACTTGTTTCTTTTGATTACTGAGGGCTTAAGTTGTTTACTTCATACTGCATATGGCGATAGGCACCTCAAAGGAGTACTAGTTGGTAAGACTCAAATTATCACTCACCTGTTGTTTGTTGATGATGTACTCATTTTCTATTTTGGAGAAGAAGGATAGCTCGAAGAACTTTTGAACTACTCGATACTTTTTGTGCTAATACTAGTATGGAGATTAATTTCCACAAATCTGCCATCTATGCCCATCAGGTGGACATGAGATTATTGACACAACTACACACTTTTTGTCCATTAAACAGGAAGGAATTGGACTTGGGGTTTAAATATCTCGGCTTTTGGCTGAAGCCCAACAAATACTATAAAGAGGATTGGAATTGGCTCATTAGCAAATTTGAGACTAGAATCAAACACTGGTGTAACTGTTGGCTCTCCAGGGGAGGTCGACTTACTCTCATTAAATTTGTTATTGAAGCCATTCCTGTCTATTGGAGGCTTCTAGCACATATTCCAAAGGGCATCTCGAACAAAATATGTCGGTTATGCATCAACTATCTTTGGAGGGGATCAGATAGATATAAATGCCTACATATTATTAGTTGGACTAAAATCGCTCTCCCAAAATCAGCAGGTGGATGGGGACTAAAGGATGGTATGCTCTTTGGGAGGACACTTGCTGCCAAGTCTCTATGGAATTGTATAATTATGGATAATCTCTAGAGCCGACTGATTATTTACAAATACATTGCTCCAGACATGATGCTAGACTAGATTAGGGCCCAAAGTAAATCAGTGAAAAATGTTTCAAACCATTGGAAAGATTTAACACTTTCCTTTCCTCTTATTGGACAATTCTGGCTTAGAGAGTTGGTAATGGCTCCCTCATCAGAACTGGAGTGGATGGGATTATGGGGTGCAAAAATTCAGTCTATCTTGCAAAGGAACTTTTCATATTTTTCCAACAATCTAGATTATCTACATTGAACAAAATTGGCAATGTAACATGCACAACAATCTAGAAATAGGAATGGTTAACCACTGAATAGTTGGGCATTCCTAGAGAACTCGAACCACAATGGAAAAATTTAACCTCTGAATTAATCTGTGGCCATATTCGCTTAGTAGACCAAAGAGATGAGTTGATTCGGTCCTACAATGTCTCAGGAGGAGACTACACGACTAAGCATGGATACCTCTCGACTCTATAGGAAAGGACTACAGAGAGAACAATCTAGTGGGACTATTTTCAAAAGAGGAATTGTCAAGGACTGGGTATGTGCTATCTATGTCGATCCAGTGATGAAAATGTTCAGCATCTCTTTCTCACTTGTCCATATACCCATGAGGTATGGGCTTATATATAGAGAAAACTCTAGCTCACTAATCTTTGGGACAACGCTACTATTTCTGGCTCACTTGATGACTTCCTGACAAAAGGAGCATTAAAAATATGGAGGGGTGTACCGGCCTTGGTTTGTTGGGGCATTTCGCTTGCTAGAAACACAGATTTATTTGATTCCAAAATAAATCCCCCACTTATAATTGTTTCCTTACTGGAAGCACGTATAAATGAATATAAAATTTGCAAACCTCCCTCAGCACGTAGGATTATTGAGCCACTTGCTTTCAACAAATCCTCCCTGTGGTCCTATTTCGATGGAGAAAATCAAGAAAACTCCATTAAATGTGGTTTGGGCTTCAAGCTCCATCTTACTGACCATGTTTTTTGGTCTTTTAAAGCTAACCTTGGTGAAGAAACCAACAATCATGGAGAAATTATGGCACTATATTATCTACTAAATTGAGCAAATGCTAATTTTGTCCACACTATGAGTATATTTGGTGACTCGACTCTGGTCATCCAATTCATAAATGGTTGGGAACGTATTACACACTTAGAACTTGCAAACAATGTTGGTCACGTAATGGAAATCCTACAAACTTTCTCTCACATTGAAGCATGCCATATTTTTAGGGAGCTGAATACAAAAGTGCACACTTTGTCTAAACAGGGACTACTATTACAAGCTGGGAACTATCAAATTTGCTACAAAACAGAAAATTCTGAACAGGTCATCTTTGGATTACTTTTTGATCTTTAATCTGGGTGTCGACCTTTGTTTGGTACTGATTTGTTCACTTGGTAAATTCCACCTTTGGTGTTTTATTATACTTACTTGTACTTTTGGTGAGGCTCTGTCCTCTTTTCCCTTGATGTTGATTACATCTACAGAATGTACTTTATTTCTACTTGCAATAAAGTATGATTTTTCCTTGGGAAAAACGTATATTTTCCTGTAAGTATGTAATTTTCAATTGCACACATAAAGGGAAGCAAATGTAGACACATAAATTTGGAAAAGTATCCTTTGGAAATGACAAGTTTGGATTAACCGATATGCTATGACTACTCGCACATACTTCATAATCCCAAATTTTTTAACTAAACACACTACTCTAGCATTTACTAGCTCATTACATTTATTCAAGGTAGTATATCACTCATATGCATCCCACCCACAAATCTTGTTTTAACATCATGAACTTCCTATATGATACCATAAAATATGGTACCAATCCATACTACTATCAAGGGTGACCCATACGGTCATATCTCCCACTCTACAATGGATCTTTTCTTAATTTTAATATCTCTCATGGGTCATTTCTTATCCTATATGTCGACCTTAATGTGACATCTAACTTACGAAATCCTACATAATCAAGTCTAATACACTTAAAAACTCACACTTTGCATTCTCAATAACATCTATTTCAAATCGCATTCCTAAAGAACTTAATACTTTCCTAAATCCTTTTAACTCAAAAACACATGTTTTAAAGAAGAAACCATTTAATTATGAAGCAATCAAACCAATTTCAAGAGTATAGCTTCTCGGATCACAAGCCTTCAAAGGTCCTAGATCTAATTCATAAAAAGAACAAGTTATGTGAAGCATTTTCCAAATTTCTTGGAGACAAAAAGAATCAGTTTAGCATATGAATCATATCACACTATATCATTATCATGCATGGTACACCTTACTTTATCTATAATTACGCCTATGATTATTTTTTCCATGAGATGCAAGGGGAACATATGGGGTTGGCTACACTATTACACCCGCACTAGGAGAATTACATGGATTTTTATCGACTTGTGATGGGATGTAGTGAAACACTTGGATTGGTTTAGCATGGGTCGACAATCATGGTTAGTCCAACTCCACTCACACATGTATTTATCCTTTTTATCTAATCATGTTCATGAAGTGCTAGTGTATGTATTTTAGGGTTTCATTTATTATAGATCACTACATGAAGGTTTTGCACAATTGTGAGCTCTAGAGATAGACAACAAATCATATTTCCATGCCATCAACAACCGCTAAAAGTTGTAAAATCATAGCACCCATGATTCCAAGACCATACAGCCCATGATCAAACCATATGATGCCCTATAAAATCAGGTATGGTTCCATACCATTCCATTTCTAGGAACTGTTCTAGAGATGAAGCGTTTCTAGGTTTTTAGTAGTCTGCATACCTAGATCACCTATGTACCTCTTTGTTTAGGTAAGTAATGTTCCTTTTTTGGTATTGGAAATTGGTCTATCATTTCCATATCACACATCATATTAAAATTTATATTTTACTTTGTCCGATTAATGTTTAGTAATTAGTTTGAAGTGTTCTACATGTAACATTATTATTCATTCTAATATATAAGGAAAGAACTCTATACTCAAACCCTTTTAATTTTATTTAGGTGTAAACACATTGATGCATTTACATTTATATCACTTAAAAATAAAATATTCGAGTGTAATTGGGAAACCCAATATCATTGAATGACTCTTGTCAATACCCGTTAACTCATTTAATCTATTTGGGTTCCTAAGCAGACAAGGAAATAAGGATAATGACAAAAAAAAAAACCTAGGAATATTGTTCATGAGGTAAAGAACACGAACTACATTTTATATGTATGAGGTATCATTGACTTTTGGGAGAAGTACATTGATCTGTGCTAACTCAAAAGTAATATGGATTAGAACGAGACTTTTTTCTCCATTTAAATGTTAGTAGTAGATTAAGTTTGTACTTTGGGTAAGACAAGAAAATACCATCACACAGGCAAGTGATATGGATGTAAGAGAGTAATGTAGGATCCCTAAATTGGTCATCTGAAAGGTAGAATTGAGATCAAATTTGTTTTCATGGACTAATATATAGTGTTATTACCAATGATGATCAATTCATAAAAATAAAATGCAACAAAAGTAGAATATTTATTCCATCATGCTTAAAACAAAGATATGGATCATGCATACAATAATTAAAGCCACACTTGAGAAAGAAAATATATATCATGTCACACCATGCCTTGGAGATTATTTCATATCATACAAGGATTTTACAAGGTGATATCCATTTCCCTTTTCAAATTCAAGATATTTTATCCATGTAGATTCCCTCTTTCAAAAATAAATTTTTAACATCCATCTAATACACCTCCACGTATGTTTTGATAGCTTGGATAAAATTCTAATTACAATCGTCCCCTTCCTTTTTAAGGAATCCTTTAGCAATATTATGCTCCTATTGTATTTATAAAACTCTTCTATCAATTTTGTTTGTAGACCCATTTCATTTGGAAATGCTCTTTCTTTTGGGATGAGAAAAAGGTATTTTATGTATTATTTTTCAACCACTAATATTTTCATTCATGACATTTCTTCATGCATGATCTTGAGATTCACTATATGTTATGGCACAAGTGTCTAAGAAATCTAGTCATTAAATCCCTTTATTTCAAAGTTGATTTTTCCTTGATCCAAAAGCATCACCTTTTAGATGTTGAGTATCAACCAGAGTGGATGCTTCTCATTTTGGAAGATTAGTAGGATGATTCTCTTGGCTTATAATGGAGATTCATTAATTTCACTTGTCCAATGGTTGGAAAAAACATTTTTTTGGATTCCTCTTAGTGGAAAAATGGAGTGCTTCTATATTTTTATATAATAATTTGATACATTTAAAGAAACAAAGATAAAGTGAGGATTATTTGTTAGATAATGTTCCAATAATAGGATCCTTGATTAAATTGACATGTGTGTAAATGATGATGTTTTTTTATGGGATTCCATAATGTATAAAAATTAGGCACTTCATAATACCCTATGAATATAGTCATTTAAAGAACCCAATACAAACTTGTTGCATGATGTGAGAAAAATTATAAACCATTATAATGCTCGTGTGAGGAGTCGAGTAAAAGATGTGGCTAGGTTAATGAGCCCATGGGGACCGTGTCAAAGCAAATATGTGTGGGGACAAGTCGTGCCCAATGCAAAAATAGTTTGAGAATATTTTCAGCACCAAAGGTGTTTGGGGAGATGGTTCTGCGCCGGGAGGAGATACATGAGCAAGGGATGGCATATGGAGGAGAAAAGGGGTTGGGGGGCAGGCATAGGGTCAGGGGGGGAGGCGCTTAATTGTGCTTCAAATACGAGGCATACATACCCGCCACCTATAGGATTTGAACTTCTGACCTTTATTTCAAGAGCACAAGTTCTTCACCATTAGGCCGGCTCGTGTGTATTAATCTCTCTATTAATGTACATTAATAGTTTTAAGTAATAAGAGGTGGAGAAAATTAGATCACCTAAATTTTTATATACAAACCATAAGATAATGAAACAATCGAGTGAAATAGAGAGATTAATACACATAAACTAATTCTTTTCAAACATCCATGATAGCGTAACTAATTTCATTTTCTTTCCTTTATTAACATGAGTGAAACCATCAAGGCTAAATACATTGATTGAGATACCAACTTAGAAAATCTATATATAACAATGAGACTTAAAATGAATTAGCTCAAGTATGAGTATATATATAACTAAGGAATGCAAGATTACATGACATCAATTTGTAAGCTCTTTTCGACCCTTTACACTAATGCATTCCAACCATAGTTTCTAAACCCTCTTAACAATGAACGATAGACTAAATTAAGATTACAATCCACTTCAAGTTCCATAGGCTAAATTATTCTTATTCCTATTCTTTCATAACAAGAATTATGAATGTAATTACCATCTTTACCAACAAGCATGAAAACTAACTCAACTTCTCCTTATATTGAAAAAACAAGAATGAATAATACTCTTAAAATGCAAGTAGAAAATCCTCCCACTAAGTGGGAACAACATGCCAAATTTTTATTGAAATGCTCCAAATTTCAAGCGATGCTAACTCCAAACAAGCTACAAAGAAGTCAAGCTCCATCTTTGAGAAATAATAACTCAAAATGCAAGAGAAGTGGTTTGGTTGTCCATCCAATCAAATGGCATCATTACATTCCATCTCCAAGTATGGAGGACGTGCTAGCCTCCCTCCAAGCCCATGGGAGAGAGAGAGGGATCATGCCTCTAAGATGCACAAGGGGAAAGAGGAGGAAAGACACAAAACATTCACTCTAGAAAACAAGTTTGAAGCCAATACCATGCACAAGAAGCTCCATGCTTCTCAAAAAGATAAAAACACCTAACCACACAATCTCACACCCATAAATCCAAAACCAAATCACATATGAGAAGCCCCATGCTTCTCAAGAGGGGGAGAGGGAGAAAAATACCCATTAAAATCTCATTTTTATATACCAAATAAATTACAACTTTTCCATTAGATCACAAGCCTCCCAAAATCCTTATTTCTCCCATAGACCATAGTACACCATACCTCCTCCTTGCAAGGAAGGGAGATGGGTTCCAAACCATATGGAGCCATCTCCCACATCAACCAAATGAAGGAAGGATTTTAGGAATCCCTCGCTACTTCACCGGCATGCATTTACTCTGCAATCGTGGTCTAATTTTTGAATTGGATAAGACAAAAAAATTGAAATATTAGATTGTGCCTTGCTCTTTGAGCAACACGTGTTTTCTATTAATAGCATGGGTGACTCCTTAATAAATGTCCATCAAGAGCGTGTTCTCTGTGATCACTATCCCATCACCTTTCAGATCATCTAGGGAGGAGCTCAACTTAAAGTGCCACACAATCAATTTTACTTGAACGCGTCACTTTTACAGCATGAAGAGTTTATCCAACTCATTGCCCAAATATGGAATTTGGCACCTCATCCGCCATACGCTACTAATTGAATTGGGTGGTGGAATGAGGTCATCCAGCGCACTGCCAAATTCCTCCATCACTTTGGCAAACATGTGGCACAAGTTCGTAATCGAGTTGATAATGCTCTTCCGCTTGAATTTTAAAGAGTTTTAGATTTCCTCAAAAATTATCCATTCAATCTTGATTCTGATTTAAGCGGTTGGTTTATGACACAAGCTCAAGTTTATCAAGGCATATTTTTCCAGAGGTGCTCAAATTTGGGCTAGACCTGTACTAGCTCAAAGCTAGAGATTGTGTCTAAAGATTTTTTCAAATCCCTTCGCATTAAACAAACTAGAGAACAAATCAAATTCATCAAAACAATTCAAAGTGTCACCATTGGCTTGCTGACATTGCCAATGCCTTTGTGGAGTAGTATAAGCTGGTGTTTCAAGCTCAAGCCGACACCCAAGAACATCAGGATGCGCTCCAAAAATGTTTAGATGTTTTTCCTTGCAAGTTATCCCAAGAAGACAAAATCCAATGCGACTCCCCCTTACGCTAGAAGAATTATGCTCTCGCCTTGTAGTACATGGCGGATGAGAAGGCCCTAGGGATTGATTGGTTCCCATATGAATTTTATAAAGCAACCCAACACTTTGTTGGCTCGGATCTACTTCAAGTCTACAAAGAAGTGTTAACTAATCATTCCCTTAGAGAAATTATCAATAAAGGTAAATTAAATTCATACCTAAGATGTGCAATTCGGAGCTTATCACCGTTAGAGACCGAACACCTTGCTTAATGTTTCTTATAAAATCCTTGCTAAAGCCCTCACATTTCAGCTCCATCATATTCTTCCAATGATGGCTATGCTTGAGTAGACCAACTTCATTAAAGGAAGATACATTTTGGATGACATTATTGTGCTTTGGGCAGGTATGGAGTGCGCTTGGGCCTCTTGCCTAAAAACTATTTTCCTTAAAGCTGGATCATGACAACCTATGATCATATAGAATGGCCTTTCATATTAGCTACGTTATAGGCTCCGAATTTGGCAATTTTTTCTTCCATGTTGTGCAAACCTTATTCTTCGATGCCTCTCGCTTACCTTACCATCAATGGTTAGAAATATTTTAGCTTTGTCATTTTTTGCTCAATCCGAGGGTTGTCCTCTCACCCCAACCCTCTTTTTGTTAGCTCAAACACTTTTGGATATTTTCTTTCTCAAAGCATGCCTCTCTAGGCCGGGTATTTATCTCCTAGATCCTTCTACTCAACTTATCAATGGGCATTTCGCAGACGATTCCTTCGACGCCGCCAAAAATGAAGGTTCCTTCACTGAAGCATTAGACTGTCTTGACATCTTCTGCCAAGTGTATGGATCGACTCTACAATGGAGCAAAACCCTTTGTTATATGCAAAGCAATCTCCCCATACCGAATTGGCTTAAGCAGTATTCTTGGAAGTGGCTTCAACACAATGAACAGTTTGAGTTTCTAGGCATTCCTTTTGCTTTTGATTGCACCCCTTCGGTGCTTTGTCAATATGTTCTTGATCGCATTGAGAAAAAAATCTCCTACTAGATCACCAAATCGCTTTCTCAAAGAAATTTTAGGTTTGCACAAGGTTCTTGTTGCCACTCATGTTTACCACTCTTATTGGTGTGCACCCTTGAGGATACTTACAACAAATTGGTCAAGCTACTTTAGGATTTCTTATGGACCAACTCCAAACACACTAGGGGTTTCATCATGTGGCCTAAGGAGAGTGTTGTACACCTCACGGAGCAAGGTGGCATAGACATTATCAATGTTTTTAGACAAAACCTTGTTCTTTGGGCTAAATGGATTGTTAGGATTGTGGAAGGGTAGCAAGCATGGAAATTTCTGTTACGACATTATATCTCTCGGTCAATGTTCCTTACGGAAAAAAAGTGTTGGAGGAATATATGTTTGCACACAATCTTGGTCACATCGGCTCCTATCCAAATTAAAAGTACTTTTTTGTTGCTAAGAGCCTTTGGAGAACCTATGAGGCTATCAAGTCATACTTGCGTTGGGTCGGAGATGGATCCATGATTAGGGTCTCTTTCAACAACCACAACACTGGGGTCTCCTATCATGACCGGGGCATGCATTCCTTTGGCAAAAACACTTGGAGTTAAAGCCTGCGTCTCTTCGGAGGGAATTTCTTCCATTCGAAGCCTTGTGCATTCCAAAGATTGGATCCCCTCGGCTAGAGCTTAAAATCAAATTTGGTCTAGTTAATTCGAGACCTCCCTTCTATTATCAAAGTGTGGGAGCTTCAACCTAGCGTGATGCTTTGCAAGTTAGGTCTGCAGCCACTAACTACTTGGTGGAAATATTGGAGATGGAACATGTATACCTCTTTTAAGCATTAAATGTCGGGATTGCTCTACCAACTTATGAGCCCTTTCTCTCCCCACAGTGTTTGTAAGCTCAATTCTAGATGGAACCTCAATTCTTCACCTAGAAAGTGGCTTTTCCTCCTCAATAAGTTGTAGAATTCCCAGTTTGAACTCAAAATCGCAAATTTTCTTTGGCACCTTGCTTACAAGGTCTCCCGCTTGGCTAAAGGCCCAAGCATCTTGGCATAGTCAATCCCAAATGGCCTACTTGTGGTAGTCCCTGAAACCTTCAAGCATATTTTTTTGTTTTTGCCCATGTGCACACGCATTTGCTTGAACCTAGATACACTCGTTTAAGCCCTATCATCCTTAGCCTTTCACTAGGAAGATGGCCCCGCTTGGAGATTCTTATCAATGCCCTACTTACATTGCTTTATTGTGGCAATTTTTTAGAGATATCATTTTTTTCAATTATAGGAAGCTATAAATGTTTTCTTTAATAATGATATAGTTTCTAGACAATTCCAATGTAATGATAGAATTAATGTAGTTGTTTACCTCCATATTCGAGGCATAAGTTTGAGTAGGTGGCTCTTGAGTTGCAACATCTTAGGAGCTACTTAAACACTAGGGTGTGCCCCTTGCATAATGAATCAAATGTCATCAGATCTACTCTAGTTGGGTTCACTGTTGTCAGTTGCTAGGTGTTGGCAAAGCTACTTGCAAAGTCATCATCCCTCCTTGTCGCAATCTCTTCCATACCCCGCCAACACGGTGACACGAGGGATGGAGTCTCGCCACCACCATGGGGAAGTTTGTGGCTGGTTTCTCTATTGCTACTCTTTGGCCTTCTCCCATGCAAGGTCTCCCCACCTCCGGTTGGGGAACTATGGTTTCGTTTGCTACCCAAAGCACCCTCCGGATCGATGGATTGTTCAAGATCCTTTGAATGATGAGCCCTCCCACCTCAAAATGATCCTCCTCTGCCCAATATTGTTGCCACCTATACCCGATTATTTGTGATGCAATGTTGTGTTAGTTTGTTGCTCCACCTTTTTAGCACTTTTTTATGGGTCGTAACTCTTTCGGCTACTTTTTATTGTAGCCTCTTTTTTATAGTAATATAAATGTGATGGTTTCAATTAAATAAAAGTATAGCTAAGCACACTTAGTTTTTATATTTATAGAAATCTAATTTTCTCCAAAAACAATACCATTAATTTCTTGAATAGCTCTTCCAAAATTGTGACCAATCTTGAACGTTGTGGGAAAATAAATATATTTTCCAAAGTGGGTGGGAATAATTAATTTTTGAAGTATCTCCTGCCAAAATACGAGCTATAATGGAGTCAAAATTATTTTTGGTCCAGATTTTTGTGTGTTAAAAAAACAACTCCACAAAATTCACAAAGAAAACTAATAAACTCCAGACTTTCACATGACATAAAAGATGAGATGCTTTGTTTAAAATCAATCTTCTGAAAATCAAGCAACCTTTCCGAGCTCTCTCCTATTAAGCTTGTAGATGGAACTTTTCTTTTTATAGTAGAAATAGACACCAACCTTGATTTTATGACCTCTCAACTTCTTAACCTCTACTATCTGCATAGGCTTTGATCCTAACGTCATTCATTTCTGAGCAAAAAAATTCGAATCGAATTAATAGAGGACTAATGGGTTCCCAAATTTTTAGAATTCAAACATTGATTAAGACAAGGAACTTTGAAAGTTACATGGGTATGCAAAAACATCCAGGCAGAAAATTAACCTTTACTTTGCAATGATAAAAAATTGGAATTACAAATTGGTCCAAGGAATTAACAAAGTGCAACTTCCCTCATAAACACAATTTATGGTATTTTTCTTTCCTAATTTCTTGGGATCTAGCAGTAATAGGGGATGGTTTTCTTGTTTGTTTCCTTATTTACGTTAAAAGGAAACATCCTAACTTCTACCAAGACATTAGCAATGAGCAAGTAGATAGACACCGATAATGCCCTCGGATTACATGTATGTGTGAACCAGCCACTTTGTACATACATACTAATACAATTTGTAGAGTAACAACACACGTAAAAATTCACACCTTGTCTTTTGAATAACCTTGGGCCCGTGCCATATCTGAGTTAAGATAGTTGAAGTAGTCAGTTAATCTCCGAACCAATTCACTGGATCTGATGTGGGATTATAAAGACTAAAAATATAAATCCAGTCACCAAACGAGCTATAACAAGCTATAGACTAGAGTCTGTTTTATACATCACCAGGGCAGTGCTAAGGTTATTCACCACATACAATGTTTTAAGCCATTAGATTTAACAGTAACAAAGGCAAAACTATCCATTTGCACCAAAATGGAAAAACTAACCTATTAGAAGCGCATAAAAGAATACATTATTACATATTGATCAATTAATGCATCACTGAAGGCAGGGAAAGAACTCCGTATACATTCTTAAATTTAAATTCCACCCATAATCAAAGAAAATTGATATGTTCTACCGCTGGTATTTATTCTTACCACATCTCCCATCTTCTGAAACATGTTTTCTTTTTTGCATAATAACAATTGAATTCGGCATAATGAAGATTTCAATATAATTGCAAAAAAAAACTCTGCAATTTAATCAAGAACGGAAAAACTTGAATAACATCAGGCTCTGTAAAATAAATCACTGTTTCTATTTTGTGTATTTCAAGCAACGAAATAATAGTTCCCAAAACCATAGACAATGGATCGAGAAAATGTAGAAGTGGGTTACATTTAAGTTGTCAAGCCCACCAAAATGATCATACAAATTTATGGAAGGATACCAAATAGCCTTTTGATATGGTCCCAATACCATTTAAAAGAAAATGGTAAGGTTTAACTTGATTGAAAGTCTGGCTTGACTAGAATATAAGTCATCGAGTAGAACTTAATCTTGTGCAAATGGTCCGGCAAACCCATGGCCCTACCATTTTTCGACAGCCCATGTACCCAAATTCCAGAGTCCTCTTGTTGGTTCTTGATACAGAGATTAGGCCTCTTCCCTGTAGAAATCTCCATCATCAACATTCCAGACCTATAAACATTGGCCTGATTGGTGACAATACTCGGAAGGCAAATAGCCTTCAGTCCCTGCAACTTGTGTTGATATACAGTTCTTTGAAGGATTTATATTCCTATCCAGCCCAGAAGCAGTAATCCAAAACCCCTGTTTTCTGCATTTCCGTGCATATTCTCTTCCTATCGTTATTGGGGACTCTTAAAAGATAACATGGAACTACCTGAATCCTATATTTCTGTCTCCCATGACACCCACTCTTCTTCCCATCATCATAAACAACATGGTGAAGTTTATTATAAGCAACACATTGATTAATATTCCCAATATACCATGTTTCCACTGGAGGTCAATACACCTCAATTCTTCCGTCAATTACACTAACAAAATCACTTTCTTTAATACATATCTCAAACAAGCTGTCAGCATCTGATGAAAGCCTCAGGTCACACAGGTCAAGCCCCTTCAGCTTCTCACATACCCACCACCAGCATCCAGCATTTGGTCACATGGGTGGCCACCAGCCTTCCACCGCTTGCCCGCTGGCTTCAGGAAAAGATGGTCCGAATTTTCCTCTTTTCGGGACCTTATCCCCAATTTTATTATTCCTTGGTATCCACAGCTCATGTCTCGGGCATCTCAAACTTTGGTTATGTAGTTGTCGCTGATGCTGTTGAGAGGTGAGCTCGCCCTGCAGCTCCAGGGGATTCAAACCCATGACGTTCTGTTTGAGTCCTACAGAGTACTCTGTTAAAAAAAAATCCAACACAAAACCACCTATTGCCTATCTATAAAGCTTATATGTACCAGAGTTACAGATTAATCTCCTGCTTTAAACCCAAAATAAATGCTTGACACCTCAACATTTTGCTGAAAACCTACAAAAATAATATAAAATATTTTGAATGACAATTTCCTGTGGTAGATCTGAATTAAAGAATGGTAAAAACCATTTGCTTGTTGCAAGCAGATTAGCTTGCTTCCATTTACAACAAACAAAAACAAGGACAATAAAACGTGTGTATCAGGTAGATCACAATGTTGATTTTCTAAACAAGAAAATATCTTGTACCTTATACCAAAGATCAAAATACATATGCATCAAATGTAGTAATCATTACCATATCTCTAGCTAGATTTTGGTGATCTGTTTTTTATAATTCTCAGGTTTTTATAACTCAATCTGATTTCTGGGCTGTGATGCAATACCCACCTCTTTTTTGTACAATCAGCATTGTATATTATGTATGATTAAAATGTAATAGAAATGCACTTTTCAATCCAAAAAAAATACAGAGTAACAAAGGAACTGGGTACCATACCAAAGACATGGGTATCCTCACAAACACAAATGCAACTAGTTCACTTTTTCCTATGTCAGAATAAGATCTTTGGAAGAGGGTACGGACATAATGGAAAATCGGATTCTTGTCATGTTGTACTTGTGGGTGCCCAAACCCCAACATCACCCTGCACAGAGTTCATGACATGAATTCAACCATTATAAACCTAGATTTAGTTACAAGAACCCTTACAAAACAGTTCCATGGGTTCCCAAATTTATTAAATGGAAATAATACCCCTTCAAACAAGAAGATTACAAAAAACAGTACTGCCACTGACATTCACCTATGCGGATATTTTTGATCTCTTGTCTATCCTTGTACAGAAAACTTTCAAGGTAGATGTTGGTTATTATTGACAGAATTTACTACAGATTGCAGTACCTCTACCTGTGTTGTAAGAGAAGCGATATAATCTGCTGTTGCTCTCAGCAAGAAGGAGGTCTCCATTGATTTCCTACCTGGACCAAGCCCTTGCAGCTGCCTTGTACGCCTGTTTGTCAGCCGAGCATTTAATGAGGTTGCAGGGTCAGTGGTTTTAGTACAGAAACATGAAACATATATATACAGATGCTAATAAAGTTTTTCTTTCCCTCAAGCCATGAGATGTCTTGTGCTGGCACATCTGAGCTTTATGCTTGGACTGCAATAATGTTGAATGTAAATACTGCCACGAAATTTATTTTCAAGAGTCAAAATTTCACTTCTGATCATAAATTATCAAAACCAAAAAAACAACTTAAACGCTCACTCACCCACTAAATAACCACAGAGTTCCATTCTGTAAAAATAGTTCCATTTTAATATGGAAACAAGGCATACAGTGGATCCATCAGACAGCTGGGCAGATGGTCAAGGGGGTCACATGGGGAATGTCAGGGTGACAAAAAGTACAGGGCCTTTTTGCTGCTATTTTGGCTGAGCCAACAAATACATAAAAATGATTTACAATTGTGAAAAGTTTATGTAATCAGAAAGAATGACTCCTGCTGGAAGAGAGAGGAATTATGTCATTAGATAAAATTGAAATCCTAGACATTATTGCTCATGCTATCTCTATCCGTGTAAATGATATTTAATAATTTCTTCTTTCCTTCATTCTAAGGGAAATGATTACTATTCCTTTGTATAGGAGATACTTGAATACAAATCAAAATCAAAAGCTAAATGGGTCATTCCCATGACCTCCCAGCTATTACCGTTGGCCACCTTCTCCACTCACCCTTTCAGCTCGTATTCATAAAATTCAGCTAGTATATCATTGAAGCACCTCATCAATTTTGAATGACATCAATTCAGTTTTTAAAGCAACAATAGTGGTGCTAACAATCCATCATATATTTGATATATGTTCAATGTTTCTGCACTGAAAACATTTTCGCCAAACTTGGTCACATATGTTCATGGTTCTGCACTGAATACATTTTTGCCAAAATAGGTTACATGCGTTCAAGTTTCTGTGCTGAATACATTTTCGCCAAAACTTGGTTCCTAACTATTTCGTGAACATTGTCATTAATTCTGCCACTACCCAACCCAAGCACCCTTTAAAATGAGCTCGGACTCAAGAGGACCAATGGTGAACGTTTGCACAGGAATGATATTGATTTCTCCACTTTTTTATCACTTATTTTGTGAATACCAACTACGAGAGCAAGGTGGGGTGGATCGGTCCATTTGTCCACATAAAGGAGGGTGAGGAAGTCTGAATCAGTACTGACTATCTCACATTGGGAAGCATGGTGATGGAAGCGGGGGTCAATACCATGTACACGCAGCCAAACTTCCTTTACAGGATCAAATGCAGCGATTGAGTGGATCGGATAGCAGCCTTCCTCATCCATGTTGCAGTAAGTAGTGAAGATCAACTCTCCACAAAACACAGATGAAGCTGTTGGATGCCAGTGACGAATCAACATCTCAGGTAACTTGGATGGGCGTCCCCAATGTTCAATATCAAAAATGCCACCTTTCCCATGATATGGCCGAGTATAGATCCAACTACTAATTGCAACTGGATTGGGTGGTGTATCAAAAAAAAATTCACTGTGGCATAACCCTTTGGCCGATGGTAGTGAATTTATATCTCCCCTTATATAAGACCAAACCTTAGCATATCGATCATAAACTTCGCCCATGGCTTATTGCAGCCACCAAATACATACAATGTGCCATCGTTCTCCATAGCTACTGCACAAGCTCTTCCCCTTGGTGTTAGCATAGGAGGACCAGCGCAAAATAAATTTGACCCTATCTCTGTGCAAAAAAATCTGAGAGGAATGCTCTCCACTAACCAAGTGGAAGCCTCCCATCACATATAGTGTCTTGTTGAGGACACAGACCGAAGATCCGCTTATACAATCTGCTGGGTATGCTGGCAAAGGCTTCAAACCAGGCTTTTCCGAATTCAAATCCACAGCAAAGAATATCTGCTGACCTGTTGTATTTAAAAATCTAACATACAATGGTCCTGTAATCAGATTCATTTGTGCTGGAGGGCAAGTCTGAATGCAAAATTCACGGGCCCTTCTGAGCATGGATGGAGGGCGAGTCTGAACGTATGAATCGCTCGTCTTTCTGAGCACTGACGAAATGTTTGTTGATATTGACCTTTCAATCAATCTATAAAAAAACAATGAACATCAAATTAAATATGTTGTGTTGAATTTTAAAAAATCAAATGTCAAATTGATTTGGTTTTAAAAATGTGAACTTAACTGGGACTAAGCTTTACCTGGATATTAATGATGTCATCCTCTTCACAAAAAAATCCAGCATGCACAAAGTTTTAACCTAACTGCAAAACACTGAAACACTTTAAAAATTAGCATACGCCCAAATATTAACGACACGAGTAGATTGATTGGACATAGTTATGCTCAATACAGGCTAAATTTCTAATACCTGCATGAGGGATGATTGTGTGTTTAACAAGGGGTACGTCTATGTATAAAAATTCTTCTTTGATTCAATCATGACTACAACCAATTTTGAAAAGACGTTGACACAACAGGAAAAGAGAAATTTACCAGCATCCATGGTTTTATCTGAGACAAATAAGAGAAAAATTGAAATATAATTGTAGTAAGTCAATTAGGGCTCTCATGTTAATCCAAATGTCAAATTAAATATATTGATTTGAATTAAAAATTTGTGAACTTAAATGGGACTAAGCTTTACATAGACATGAACAATGCCATCCTTTTTCACCAGAAAAACCACGGATGTACAAAGTTTCAACCTAACTGCAAAACACTGAAACACTTTAAAACTTAACAAACGCACCCACATGCTAACAACACAAGCAGATTGATCAGGAATATTTATGCTGTAAACAGGCTAAAATATAAAATCAGCAGTTGAGATGACTGTGCATTTAATAGGGTACATCTATATTTACAAATTATAAATGTTCCACGGAGATGCGTCCCCTGCATTTTTAGGCCCGTCCCCAACAGGGAACATTTCGGGGATGCAGGGATGGGTAGGAAACATCCCTACCCATCCCCAATTCATGCAAAAAAAAATGGAGACATCCCTAGGACATCAAATTTGGGAAGGGCGGCAGCAGGGGACGCCCATAGGTCCCCGGTACAGCCAAGGGACGTCTATAAGTCCCCTAACTGTACCGGCGACGTTTGGATATCCCCTACATCCCAACAAAGGTAAAACATTTTTTTAAACTCAAAATTAATAACAATAAAAGGGATGTGGGGGCCCACAAGGACCCCCACACTCATTCCTAACTAACCTAAACCTAAAACAACCTCTCTTACAACTAAAACTAAGGAGGAGCTCATTATTGTCATTTTTGTTACTCGGTTAAGAGGAACAAGCTTACCTCTCGACAAGCAGAGAAGTTAGTAGCTGTGCATAGTGCCTTGCAACCGCATGATCGGCAGAGACTCACGAGTATCATCAAACTCCAACTACATGTTGGGATGTGTTGGACCACGATTGTCATTAGACCAAAACCTATAGGTGTTAGCCTCCGCTACAATCGCCAGAGTTAGGATCTACAAGAGGCGGTTAGTCCATGTCACGAAACTCACGAGGAGCGCTGGACACACATGCCAACAATCTCCCCTCAGCGTTACCCAAGTGAGTTTCAAACTTGAGACCTGTCGCTCTGATACCATTTGTTGGACCACGATTGCCATTAGACCAAAATCCATAGGTGTTAGTCTCCGCTACAATCGCCAGAGTTAGGATCTACGAGAGGCGGTTAGTCCATGTCACGAAACTCACGGGGAGCACTAGCCACACATGCCAACAGGATGTCGATCCCGAAGATGCCACACAGGTTGATGAGGAGGCACAGGTGGGATTGGTTGGAGTTCCATTGGATGAGGCAATCCCTCATAGTTCCAGAGGCTCAGACTTAGGGTCTGATTTTGATGCCATTTTAGCGGATTTTGATTAGGGGCAGCAATAGATTTTCATTTTCTATGTTTCAGACATTTTGTAGTTGAAACTTGCAGCCCTTGGGCATTTCATTGTAATTATTATTGTAATTGAAACTTGAATCTTATGTGAAATCTCAATTCAGCTCCAATTTTATGTATTAAGGTTCTATAATGTGTGTGATGAATGTTTTATCAATGTTATCATATCAATATTTGAAATTTCCTATACTTTTAAATTTTCCCTTATTTTTTTAATAGCCGTCCCCTAAAAAAAAGCCTCCAAAAAAATCTGTCCTGGAAACTCGTCCCCTGCCATCCCTGTCCCGGAAACTTGATGTAACATAGCAAATTATTATTTGATTAAATCATAACTACACCAATTTTAAAAATACATTGACACAACAGGAAACAAGAAATTAGCCAGCATTCATTGTTCTATCCGAGACAGAAAAGAAAAAATGATTGAAATGTTATGATAATAAATCAATGGGCGCTCATGTTAATCCAAGATGGTGTCCTGCTAACCGAATGCTAATTGTACTTTTGCTTCCAATGTTTCTTACTAAATTATAAAACCATAATACTCTATAGGTTATTCTGGTTAATTTTTTTTTCTTCAAACAACACTTTTTACAAGTAGACAATGAATGCAGAAAATATGGAAAAGTACAGATATAGATTTCATGGTTCAGTAGAAGGAAAAATAAATTCACACAAGGACTGTTGTGATGTTACCTTTTGTTGGACAGATGGTGCAAGTTGATATTCCTCCCCAGCTCCACTAAGCGTGGTGATGGATTGCATTCGAATATTGGACAGAGAATTGAATTCCTGCACAATCATGTAATAAAATCAATGAACAAATAGTATTGCAAAACACTCAAAATAAACAGGACAACACAATCAAACCATTGGCAACCTAAACACATCAAAATGAGAAAATGTGGCGGACCAAACTTTAAATATCTACAGATGACAATATCATCATATGAACAGGCACTAACACTTTTAAAGTTTACATATTTGCAATATACAAAAAAGTATCAAGTTCAACATTTTTGAGTCTTTTGGATATCTTTAGGAACTCGTCAAATCAAAGTTTAACATAGATATGGACTATGATATATATATAGGTTAGGGGTGAAATCCAGCTGATACAAAATCATTACTCACAAAAATCCCACTAAAGCTCAAATTCCCAGATTGGAAAAAATATCAATCATTTACATTGATACAGCTATCAGTGTTGGGGCACATCCACCCACGTTTACAGTATTTGAAAAATTGAAACTAGAAAGATAAGCCTTTACAAGATATTCTGGTGAAATCCTCTAATAAAGACGCATAAAACTTAGCAACATGTTTGTATGCACAAATTAAAATCTAAAGATAATTATAATATATTGACAGCTAAATTTTAAAAACCTGTTAACTAACAAACATTACAACTTCATCCAATCCAACATGGGTTTAAACATTTGGAAATAGGGTGCAGACAAGTTATTAGAAACAGAAGGTACTAACAATCATCACTGCGAGAACAGCAGCTAAAACTTCATCAATGTTGCAGCGTTTGAACAGAGACTCGCCAGGGTATTCACATTTTTCATCACTAGAGCACAAATGCTTATTGCAGACAATATCTGCTCATAGTATATACCATTCACGCCATTGCAAAATACATCATTGCTAATATTAATAATACTAATATTTATAAAACCACGCAGGTACAAAGTTTCAACCTAACTGCAAAACACTGAAACACTTTAAAACTTAACAAACAATTACATACTAACAGCGCAAATACGATAGATTGATCAGAAAAATTTATGCTAAAAAGAGGCTAGATTTCTAAAATCTGCAGTTGGAATGACTCTGTGTTTAACAAGCTACATCTATAACTACAAATTAATGTTTGATTCAATCATAACTAAATTATTGTTTGATTCAATCATAACTACAACCGATTTGAAACACATTGTTCTGTCTGAGACAAATAAAAGAAACAAATTATTGAAACATAATTATAAAAGTCAACGGGCGCTCATGTCAATCCAAGACGTTGCCCTGCTAACCGATCGATAACATCTTTTATTTCCTATGTTTCTTATTAAAGTAGTATTTGACAAACAAGATACCTAAAGATGTGAATCTGTGAAACTATGAAAATAATCCCTAAAATTGTCTGGCAACAATTTTAAGAAATGCCACAATTGCAGAAAACATGTCTACTCAGATAAATTTCATGGTTCAGTAGAACAAAGAATCAATGTACACAGGGAATGTTCACTCACTCGGCCTAGTAGCAACAACACGAAATGGGAGCACACCGAGATGCCTGCATTTCCTCCAGTAGACACACTAGACGTTGATTCTTTTCTCAGTTAAAAAAATAGAAATAATAATTTTACCTCCATCGAAGAAGCCACTGGTTCTTAGAGAATTCGATGGATTCGCTGAAAGGAATTTGACTGCCTAAGCGTAGAAAAAAACTCGCATTGGCTCACTGTTTGAAAAGCATTTTGAGCCTCCGTTTCATTTCACAGTCTACTGCGCGCATGTGTAGGATGTTAAATTAGGGTTTGGGATTTTCATTAGGGTTATGAAATCTGGTTCGAGAAGCTGAAAAATTTTCTAGGAAAATTATCTGTTTCCTTTTCAGCATTTATATGGTTTCCTTTTTCGTATTTCATTGTTTTATTATCTTGTGGAAAAATTATGTACAACTTAGCTTCCACTGGGACATAAGGTTGGTTCCACATACTCCAAAAGTTTGCCATATGTCATTTTGATGTTTTTTTAAAAAAAATTCTCAATTTTTAATCCAATTTGCATTTAGTTTCCTTATTCTATCAACTTCTTTTCCATTTCTTTCCAAAAATTAAACATTTTTAAAATTGTCGATCAAAATTATATCAACTAAAAATAATAATAAATTATGTACTATATTTTTTTCTTAAAGAGGAAAAACAAATTACTCACATATAAAAGTTATTTCTTGAAATTTTGGATAGAAATTGATGGAAGGGTAATTGATTTGGTGGATAGGTATTTATTTATGTGAGATAGACTAGGAAAGAGCAAAGGTTAATTCAAATCACACTTATTTTATGTTTGATTTTTTTTTATGAACTTATGTTTGTGTGTGTAATTTAGAGTGTTGGATCAATCTAGTTCGGCAATCTATTGGGATAGTACTATATATTCACCATGATAAATATAAAGAAGAACCATGGTTGGTGTGCAAGTGATGTAACATAATGTTGTAGTGTGACATTGATTTGTGAAATTATATTCTCTATTTATTTTAAATTTGTTTGATTTTTACCATCTATGTCATCTCAATTAAACGCCTCCCTACTTACAATACAATATACAGTTCTTGTTATTCAGACAAAGAATACTACCATAGACCTATATGTTATCACACACATCACTTTAAAGTATTCAATGAGGAGGTCATGCTTCTTGCTTTAAGACCATCCCTTTGTTGTAAGTACCCATTCATTTTTGTTTTGCAAAACAGGGATGGCTTAGAGACTATTCAATAATTTTTGTGTTGATATCATCGGCATATTCAAGTTGGAAACAATCCTTCTTTAGATTATCTAATTTATGAAAAATTAAACCTAATTAGTTCTACGTCATTCATGCATTTTCTTTATTGTGCTTACATTATTGATATATATACAAAACCCTAGTGGTTACAACACTCACACTATCTCTTCTTCGACTTCAAGGGGAATACACGATTAAAACAAGAGGACCGGCTCACACATCACTTGCACTCAATTGACTATAGAGTTAGAGTGCCTATTTATAGTCCGAACTAGTCGGATATAGAGTTCGAGTTCGGATATGGGTCGCCCTCTAATTCCAGAGCGGATTGCGGCAAGCAAAAGCACTCCCATAAATCTATAGATTCGAAAAGGCATTGGGGCCACTGATTATCGCATTTACGCAAGGGTATAACCCGTGGACTCCATATTACCGTATCCCCCTTAGCCCTTACGGGTTAGACCTCTCCTCGGGGGTGTCAAAACAAAGACCCCCTTGTCTTTTCTAAGGGGGTGTGGTCGAGTGCTCTGCTCGCCCTCGACCGCCCCTCTATATCTATGGAGGGCATTCATGCACTCGACCCCCTCTAGATATATGGGGTCGTTTTTGTTTTGCTTTAGTAATAAGAAAATAAAACTCAACTTGTTTCATTTGTTTTGGTGGCGTTTTATATTATTTTCATTCAAAGACATAACACGTGGAAAACAAAGAGCCCTTTGTCCATGTTATATGTTTAGTCATTATATTTCATAAAAGTGCAAAAATGGGCTTCTAATATTTATGGGGTTTATGGTTTTGTTATTCCAAGTAGATCTTGGCATAGATGTCATTCTTGCTCAAACCACTCCAGTTTATAAGAAGATGTTATAGTAACTCATTCTAGGTGTGTTTATAGAGCTCTTGATGCATGAAATTGTTGGTTTAGATGTTTGATGAAACCAATTTATTAGGTCTTATTAACGTTTTGGGTTGTGTGGTAGTGTAATGTAAAAATTAGGGTTAAACTTATTAATGTAATTACTTCAATGTTAAAGCGTGATTCGAGAAAATAAACACAAAAAAACATAAGTAAGTACATTAAATCTAAATCATGTTTGATATAATACACTCAAAAATTGCTTCGAAAGCTATATAAAATAAACTAAGGTTTAAAAGGTAAAGCACCATTATACAAGATTTAGAAGTGTGATAGAGGTGCAAAATCGTAGAGAAACGAGTTGTGCAGAGTTTCATTGCTATGACTATTAAATTTGGAGATCTAAATATGAGTGTTGGGACGGGATCATCTATGTCAAACAAAATCGCTCCACATTTTTGTCCTCTATGGTTGATTTTTCCTTCAATTTTGTGATCGAAACTCGGTCTTGACTTGATGTGCATGTCCTTAGATCTAGAATTTATGATCGAATCTAGTGATCACACTTCTATATTTGTAAATGGCTTCTCCATTCACACCTTGTGACCTAAAAAGGGGTTAGTCCAATTTGGCGGACTAACCTTATTAATCCCCCACTATTGATTATTTCCTACATAACACTACCTCCATAAACCCCAAGCCTATGTAGCTCTCCCTACCAAGTAGATATGTGTGAATGTGAGTAAAATGTGGTTTTTATAATACCCTAATGAGGCCTCCAATAATTGGCAATGATATTTCACTTCAATTATAGCACATTTATAGTGATCTAGGGTGAAAAATAAATGTGTATTCAAACTCATAAATAGCTTGTTAGTGTGCTTTTTAAGGATTTGATACTTGATGGTTAGACCTCAAAATCCCTTCTTAAAATATGTTTCATTGTGTTGTTCCAGTTATCTAAGAAGCTAAGATATTTTTCTAATGAGTTAAGGTGTGTGTGTTTATATAAATTAATTATGTGAATGATTTCCCACTCCATTAACCCTAAGTGAATTGGGGTAACTTATTGTTTACACCTTATAAGATGTGATATATGCAAATATAGGATGTAAGGGTGCTGTGAAAGGGGTTATTATGAATTAATTAACTAACATTATCGATACACATTCATAATAACACATTGATACTTACAACAATGATAAAATGATATGACAATAACTTGAAAACACACAAAGGGATAAGAACTTAGTTATGTGAAGTGCTACAAGAAATATTTGGGCATACAGATTTGGGTAAATGATTTATTTTGAACTTGGAAGTGCTTTGTCTCCGGAACTAAAGTTGGAAATTGCTTTTGTCCAAAACCATATAACTCTACTCGGCCCGTGGCATGGTCATGCCCCCTTTTGTATGGTTTTGAATCTGGTGATAATAAGGCTATATAACTTCTCTTTCCCTTTGCTTGCCTAAAATATGTTTTGTTATATGTCACACAAGCTCGCACAACTTGTAATGATATGTAACAAGTAGAAACCTTATATACATGTAATACCCTTATTCAAGCATTAGATAACGAAAGGAGAAATCGATGTGTGGGTAAGGTTGGATTACCCTTAGTGGGAAAACCTTTTGAACCAATCAAAGTGGTGTACTACATCCCCTTGAGCAAGAGCAAGTGTAAACTAGTTCTCCTAGTATAATTGCAAAGCAGTGTATGTAATATAAGCCAACCCCCTATGTGTGCCCTCGTGTCTCTTGACACAAAGATAACTACATAGTAAAAAATGCACCTAGTGTGGAGTTGTGTGATGTGATGTGTTGTACTTCACTACTAGACTAAACCATTTTTTCCCTTAAATACCTTTAATGATGCTTGGGGACTTGTCACACCCTATCATATATATCTATCTCGGGGGCGCTATAGATCTATAGGGAGCACAATAGACCTAGGGTCGTTAAGACATGGCTCTGGGACCTTCGAGTGCTTAGAAATGGAGGAAGATAGACTCTTTGACCTGGTTGAGTGCTTTAGACCTGATGTAGTGGCTACTATAATGCAATTTCTTTAGTGAGATTTTGGAGAGCCTTGAGTACTTAGTGTTGATATTTTTAATAGGAGTTGATGAGAGTATCAGGTGAGTTATGAAGTGTAATTGAATTGCTTACATAGGCTTTCATAGGTTAGATATTTGCATTATAAATGGTTGAGCTAATAAGATAAAACAACTCACATAATGATTTTTAATTGGAAAAGAGTTGTTCGATGGAGGGGTCCAAGACCGTATATGTCAGTCAAGACCATAGTCCATTATGGACAAGAATCTGTATGGTTTTGTGCATGAATAAAGTGATGCAAAAGCTAAGGTTTGGGAATGATTTCTAGGGTTGAATTACTACTTTAGTTTATTAATGTTTTTGAGTGAATGACATTGCAAAGTGTGAGAGAGATGATATATATATATATATATATATATATATATATATATATATATATATATCCACCGATTAAGCTTAGAATTTGAACATCAGTATTAGCATAGAACAAAGCCAAACTTTCTATCACCAAAGGATAAGTTGTCAAATTTGAGTGTCTATGTTATCTCAAATTCCCCCAAGGTCATTTTGATAACTAATGATTCATTTGGACTCGATACAAAGTGAAAAATGGATTAACTTGGAGAAAATTGATTTTGGGACATGCCTTCCCTTCTTTCCTAACTCCTCAACTCCATACTTAGTCATAGTCAAAAGAAATTGAGAAAATTGGGCTTCGTAGTGTTTTGCGGACTTTTGGTGTGCGGATGGAATTGGTTCCCGAGGCACAAGGTTCTTCGCATTGGTATGGAGCTGAAAAAAAAAAGGGTTTAGTGTAATGTGGATGGAGGCAACGTTGCGGGAACTAATGGAACTCGTGGAACTAGTTCCAAGGGGTAAGCGGTTCCCCGCAAGGGCCATTGATCTACAAGGAAGGAATTTGGGGTCGAGCTTCATGTTGTGTGGAAATGTGGGCGTAAGGAGGAATAATGGAACTAGTTCCCCTGCATTAAAGGTTGGGCCATAATACAAAGGGAGTACCTGGGAGAAAAGGTTAGAGCGGGAGCGGTGAAATATTGCGGGCCACAAAGGAGTTCGAGAACCCAGTGGTGGGTGGAACGGTTTCCAAGTTCCACTGCGAGCCAAAGATCCACCGAAACACAAACTCATTCCCTCATATCTAACCAACACATATTCACCTCATTCCACCATTCAGTGGCACCCAACTTGCTTCCTATCAAGCGTGTTGCAACCCTGGTGGCCATGTCTACAATGTTGGTTACTTTGAAGGCTCGGCCCCCTTCTTATACTGATGTAGGGTGGTTGTGGCATCAATGCCCTCATCGTCTGATAGATCTCCAGTGATCTCCAAGCCCAAGTTGCACAACCCTATCACCTTCCCAATCAACTTGGTGGTGATCCTCATTCTCCTGCCCGTGAAGTAGAAAAAATCTTCATGGACACGCGACATGAGCCACTGATACAACTGCTCGGGCTTCCCAAAATAGGGTAATTCCATAATTTGCATGACCCCCATGCTTTGAGTAACCTCTTCACGGAGGCGTCCAAAACCCTAGTGTTGTCGACAACCATCAATTTTTCTTCCTGTAAAACTTCTATTGCGACGCACTTCAGGAATTTCTCAGTGTGGTGGTTGATTTCGAAACCCTACACTGTGTAATCTTTGTTGTCCATGGCCTCCCTCAATAACTTCTTCCGAATATAACATCTCAACCAACCACTCCTCTATTGGGTCGTCAACCTCCTTCTCCACAACTAGAGCCCTCCATGGTGCCATCGTTCCTTTCGATCCTATGAGTGTGAATGAAAACCCTAGCTATCGTGTAAATGAAACCTAATTCACCCTCCTTTGCGCACATACACCACCACTTGAATCCTACTTCCATACCTAGATGCTCAACAATGTGCTTCAAACACGACAAGTTTACTCACTCTGCAGAGTGCTCGTCGTCTCTAGCTCTTCTTCACACTTCTCAATTTTCTTCGAACTCGCAAGGTAACAAATGTCGTTGCAAACGCCGACTTTAAACCAAGTTTCAAAAATATCCTTCATTAATTTCTCCACCTACCACCATACATCCTTTGAGTGTATTTTGTGTCTCTTTGTCTCGTGCCCCAATCTCTCACGCCTCAAAATTTTGCGCCTCAGTCATAACTTTTGGCTTGTCGGATTTATCTCTGTCACAAATCTCCTCTACCGTGCTTCCTTACACCGAATTATTTATCCAATGTGACCCAAACATACGTAGTCTCAAATGTTGTAGCCTCCTTGAGTTATACTGAGTGCTCACTACCTTACGCATGGTCTTTAACTTTGAGCAATCCTCTTGAAGTTTTCATCACTTTTCAAAACATGTTCCCTTTATGGACACTCGTGATTTTATTTATTTTCTGTACCAGACTAACCTTCTTTATCCACCCCACACTAAGGGTATGTGTAGTCCTCTATGCATAAAAACACTTGAGATTGTAATCAGCTTTCAGCGCATAAGCATGCTTATTACACATAACATTGAACTAAATTGACAAAGCATAGTGATGATGAAGGAAATACAGTAAGGGAAATCTAATCTAAATGACAATACTACCTTATTACAAACACCAAGAAGACTTATTGATAGTATGGCTTTGACCTACTCTGTTGAAGTGGGAAACCATGTTCCGTCAAGCACCTCTATTGGAAAGTGGTGAGTCAAGTATATGAGTGATAACATATGGTCCAAACCAATGCACCTTAAGCTTTCTGGGTGGCACAAAAATTCGAATCATAAAGAAGTACCATCTACCCAACCTCAAGCTTATTGTCCCTGATTTTCCTATCACGTCATGCCTTCTACCTAGATTTTTTTACTTCGACTCCATCGTGCTATTGCGCGCCTCTCATCCAATTGTATCAACTTGTCAATTATTTCTTCCAATGATTTCTCATCAGCTAGACCTCCTGCATGCGCAATATGCAAAGAAGGTAACATGAATTCCATGGGAAGAACTACTTTTGTGCCAAACACCAACTAAAAGGGTGTTGCCTTATTCAACCATTTGTAGGTTGTTCTATATGCCCAAAGCATAGCAGAAACTTTATCATCCCAATCTTTCCTTCCAACATCACAAATTTTTGTCAAAGTTTGGCTCAATATCTTGTTGAAAGCCTCAGTAATCCCATTTTCTTGAGGGTGATAAGGTGTTGTCTTATGGTGTGCAACCATAAATTCATCCAATAATATCCTGATGGTCTCATTAAGGAAATGAGTACCTTTATCACTTGTCAAACTTAAAGGACATCCATACAGTAAGAATATTTTCCCACAAAACCTTGTTATTATTGTCGATGTACAATCCTTTGTAGGTGCCGCTTCTACCCACCTTGTAAGATAATCTGTATAAGTGATGATGTAGCACAATCTAGTTATGCGCGTGGCTAGGGAAATAGGACCCACAAAGTCTATTGCCCATTTCTCAAAAGGTTCTATGCTAGCAATAGGCCTCAAAGGCATTTCATCTCTCTGCCCAGGTTTTCCAAGGCGCTGACAATGATCACACGCCTTACAATACTCCTTGCAATCCTTGTACAAGGTCTCCCACCATAAACTAGCTAGTAAAATCTTACACACGGTGGCGTCACCTACATAGTGTCCACCTGCAATACCGCCATGAGCCTCCTCCATGATTGTCATATGCTCATGCTCCAATACACACCGGTGTAATACTTCATCTCGGCCTAGTTTGTATAAGTCACCACTGATCAACATGAAAGGTGTGGTGCAAATTGCAAGTTGTTTCTTTTCCAATGCCTTCATTCCTTCGGGTGTCATACATGTTCGTAAAAAGACAACAATATCCTCTAATTATGAGGGCGCATGGTTTAACCTATATAACTGTGCATCCAACATTGTATCTTCAATACTTTGTGTGTCCTCTCCTGATTGAATCCTTGATAAGTGATCTAGGCTAGAATTACTTTTACCTGGCTTTACCACAACTATAAAAGTCAAATTCTGGAATAAGAAAACCCATCGGCATATGCACCCTTGTAAAACGAGTTTATTTACCAAGTATTTCAATGCCATGTGATCTGTATAGAACAAAAAAGGTGTTTCTAGTAAGTATTTTCTGAACTTATGTAGCGTGTAGATCATTGACAAAGCCTCACGCTCTGTAGTTATATAATTTTGTTATGCAGGAGTCAACTTTTTGCTAGCAAAGTAGATATGATGATCTACAATACCTTCTCCAAGTTGAGCTAGAATTGTGCCAATGGCCATGCTAGAGGCGTCCACATGTACATGAAAGGGTAGATTCCATGAAGGAAAACGTAGAATAGGCGCCGTAGTAAGCCTCTCCTTTAGCGCTTCAAATACGCTTTGTTCAGTTCCCCAATAGAACTTCCCTTTACCTTTTAATAAATCTTCCAAGGGCATGGAAATCTTAGCATATCCTTTGATAAACTTCCTGTAATACCTTATATGGCCCAAGAATCCACGCACCTCACTCTGACTAGTGGGCACCTCCAAGCCTAAGATAACTGTAACCTTAGATGGATCTACCAACAAACCCTCCTTGTAGATGATATGCCCTAGTAGAGTTCCAAAAGGTGTAGCAAATACACACTTCCTGATATTTAAAGAGATGTTTAATTGTATCTGTACCTCTCAAACATTAACCACAAATTGTCACAATGATCCTTGATAAGCCCATACATGGTCCAATCATCCAAGTAAACTTACAAGAATTTGTGATAAAATCCTGGAATGCTTGAACAATAATGCATGAAAATACTGCAAGTGCGTTCTTCAATCCAAAGGGCATCACCATGTATGCAAAACTTCCCCATTTAATGGTGAAAGTTGTCTTCTCTTGATCCTCTTTAGTAATTCTTACTTGATGATACCCAAAGAATCCATCTGTAAAAGAGTAAATTTCATGCCCTGCAACACCTTCCAATATTTCCTCAATGAATGGTGTAGGGAAAGGATCAATCACACATGCAACATTCAACTCCTATAGTCCACAAAAATCTTGATTCTTCCATATTTCTTTATGTTGATTACCATAAGGCTAACCCACTTTGATTCCTCTATGGGCTCAATAATGCGATTCAACATCTTGTCAATTTCTTCTTTAAATTTTACACATAGGTTAGGGTTCATCCTGTAAGGTCTCTTCCTAACTAGGCACACACCTTCCTTTAATTTAATTTTCATCTCGCCCAAAGATTCATGCACTCCTTTCAACTCATGGTAGCCCCTAAGAAACAAGTCCTGGAAATCACATAGCAACTCAATTATCTTATCCACTTCAGAGTCAGACTAGTAATCTCCAATTATGGCCTCCTTAGGTTCAACATCTGTGCCAATGTTCACTTTCTTCATCTTCATAGGTTCATGGTAGGCGCACGCCTTCTCATCCGCATTGTCTAAGACCTCGTGCGTACCCTCTGAATGATCTATGTCCAAATTTTCCACTTCTTCATCATCCACCATGTAGACCATCTTTCCTTTCTCCTTCTCTAGGAAAGCACACTCAAGCAGTTTTGCATCTGTCTCATCTACTTTGTCAAAACGTGCTTCTAGGTATGACTCACCAAATAACTCCTGAATGAGTTCTTTATCCTTTGCACTATCTCCCATAGTCAAGCGCTTCATAACCTATAATGCCTCTTTCATCGGAGGTTTAGTGGAGAAGTAGTCAAAATTTTGGATCATTCTGTAGTCAAGTCTTTCCAATTTCCAGTCTCTCTATGCAACTCCACATAAACATACGAAACACATGTGCAGCCTCGTAAGGTGAAATAAAGTTTGTGCACCCACAATGAAGGTGGTAAAGCTTCATGCCCCTCTATCTAGAGTCTCTCACACTATTAAACATGGTACTGAACATGATTATTACCATGTGTTGGCGAGAAAATTTGTCTCGTGGACAAATTTGTGGGTTTTCGAGCTAATGCTATGGGAATATAAGTCCCTCTACTTGAACGGTGCAGCTTCTCGTATGTGCATGCATGAAAAAGTGAATTTCAATGGTGGCCTTTCGACCAAAGATCCAACAGGGGCACTCCACTGACCCTATGACAAAGCTAGCAATTTCTCACTAGAGAAGACTTTGTCTAAGAAGGGGAAAGGGAGTGAGAATGGAGGTAGGAGAAACTAATGTTGTGAGTAGAATGTCAGATGCCCACACACATTAATTATAAATTTCATTTACATGCATTCATAGTCAGAAGAAAAACAAATCCGCAGGAGAAGCTACAAGACCGAATGGAACTCATTGATTGCAAAGTACCAATTAATTCCTCAATCAAAAAGGAAAAAATTCCTTCTTTTATTATTGAAGCTCGAGCAATGTTTGTACATAGCTTGAGAATGGAAGAAATTTGAGGAAGAAGAGAAAATAGAAGAAGAATGGCATTTTCTGTCTTTTCCAGGTACAGAGCACTCTGGTCTTTTTGAAATCAATCGCCAGCCCTTGGAATGACATCGAGAAGCCATTATATTCTTTGCAAGAAACCATTACAACTTCACAAATCCTCAATGCCTTTTTGAATTCCTCTGTTGTGAAGAAAATGCTCATGGCGGGTTAAAAACCAGATCTTGCAAAGCTACCATTACATTTGATTTGCTAGTTTAAATATAGACCATTTGATTTGCTCCTCTAACTCTAAAATCGGGTCATCCACGTGGCAAGAAGGGATTGGAGTGGGTATGGGGGAAGCCCTTTGCATTTTGTGATTTTTTGAAGATTTGGCAATTTGGAACAAATTGGCCCGCACCCGCTTTGACTTTTCAACTTAGACACATGGTTGCTTCTGATTGGAAATGGGGTCACGGCTCTTTTCTAAACATTTTAACCTTTTTGGAAAAAGGTTCAAAACTCAATATCCTCTACCCGACCCACTCTCTCTCTTTGAATTTTCAATGCGCGGGCTTCACCTTTGATGTTTTCCCTACGGACTTCAACTTTGAATTTTTCCTTTATAGCTTGATCGGGGCGGGGCAAATTTACCATTTTTGCCAAAAGTGACCAAAAGTGTTAAGTTCACCAAAAATCCCATTCTTCCCCATCCAATAGGATCTGACCATGTACCTACATTCATTGGAGCCAAAATTTGATAGGGAAAAGACGCCCGTCATCCCACTGTGGAAAATATGCAGAGGAAGAAAACTTCATCGTTTTGAGTCCAACTTTCGAATTTCCTTCACGAACTGGAGGCATGGAGGAAAAACAATGACTTGATGACCTAGGCCATAGAACAAGTGAACAATTTTGATCAAAAATGGAGGTTGTAAAGAGGATATTACGTGCACAAATCAGGAAATGGAGAATTTCTCAAAACGAGCAAAACAGAGATTTAAACAAGACAAGGGCACAACTTTTGCTAATTTCTTAAATCTCTAACTTGGCTTAAACACCAATGGAGGGCATGAGCTCAAAAATTTGAATTTGGCTATGAAAACACAAAGCAGTTTTCAGGAGACAACAACTGGCTCTAGCTTGGGGACATGGCATGAACTGGGCATGGCTAGGGCACGACATGAGGATCCAAAATCTCAAGTTTCAAAACATATTACGTTGACCAGTGCCTTATCCATTGGGCCTTACAGAGTCATGTACAATTCTGAGAAAGAATGAAAGAAGGGGAAACACACAAGCCAAACCACACACAACTAAAATAGAAACACACAACAGAAAAGAAAAAAAAACACGCCTATGAAAATCACCTATGGTACAAGACAGGGGACAACCCGCTTTCATTGATGATACAGTTTCAGGTATTTCCCACTTTGAGGCAATTCCAATGGCATTCCATCCAAGTATGAGAGGAGAAAAACATTCTCACCATAAGCTCCATGAATTTGGAATGGGCCCAGCCACAATGAATCAAACTTTCCATAACTACCCTTTGGTTCTCTTCTCTTGTCCCAAAGCAGGACAAAATCTCCAACCTTGAATTCTCTTGTCTTTGCCCTCTTGTCAAAAATTTTCTTCACTTTCAATTGATGCTCCTTAATTCTATCCACCACTTGGCATCTGCTTTCTTCTAGCTTCTCCAGGAAGAGGATCCTCTTGTTAATGGAGTCTTTGTATTGACCATCTTCTATTTCTTGCAACAACTTGAGAGATGGCATCTCAATTGTGAGGGGAATCTCTGCCTCAACTCCATACAACATTTGGAAAGGTGACATACCTATTGCCTTCTTAGGAGTGATCCTATCGGCCCACAATGCATCATATAACTTCTTGTGCCAGTTCCTTTGATTCTCATCTACTAGCTTGCAAACAATGGTCACAATGTTCTTGTTTCTTGACTCAACTTGACCATTTCCTTGTGGGTAGTAGTCAAAAGAGTGAGATAGGGAGATTCCAAAGCCATAACAAAACTCTGTGAGCTCCTTTGAAGAGAAATAGGTGGCATTGTCAACAACAATCTTCTGTGGTACTCCAAAATGGACAATGATATTCTCCTTGATGAAGTTGTAGACTATTTCAGAGCTGGCTTGCTTGGTTGGAATGGCTTCCACCCATTTAGTGAAGTAATCAGTTGCAGTGAGTACATAAGTATGCCCTACACTAGAATGAGGATTCAAAACACCAATAAAATTTAGCCCCATTGCTGAAATGGTTCTTCAATCACCATAGGCTGAGTGGCAATGCAACTAGTTGTGGCTTTCCAACAAATTGTTGGCATGCTTTGCATTTGGAAACCTAATCTTGAGTATCTACAAAGATGGAGGGCCAATAATATCTCCCCTTGAGAATCTTATGTGTAGTGACCATTGCTGAGAAATGTCCACCACAAGCTTGATCATGATATGCCCTGAGTAACTTTTCTTGCTTGCTCCTTATCTACACACCTGAGGAAACAACCATCAGGCCCCTCTTGTAAAGTGCATGATTCCAAATCACAAACTTGGCTGCCTTTAGCTTGAGTGTCCTTCTTTGTTTGTAGTCAAGATGAGGAGGACATTCTCCATAAGTGAGGTAGTAAGCAATATCCACATACCACTCATCAGTAGTGGTGACAAAGAGCACTTGTGGACTGTCTCCTAAATAGGTTGAGCAAACATCATCTTTTTCTCCTGCTGAGCTTTAAGAGCTTCATCTTCAGCAATCAGACTTGCACAAACCATTTCCTCTTACTAGATTAGAGGGTCTAATCTCCAAGTCATACTCTTAGGTCTTTGCAATCCAACTTCCTCTCTTAGCCCTAGGATCTTGTTGAGTCAAAATGGACTTGATTGCACTTCCAGGGACCATCACCACTGTATGGGAATTGAGAATGTAGAATCTGAAACTTTTAACAACTTTGACCCTTTGCGTAGGCATGTTTCTCCAATTGGTTGTACTTTAGCTCATGATTTTTCAAAGGACAGCTCATGAAAGCAATGGGTGCTTCCAAACCTTCATCATTTTTCTAAACAAGGACAACAGAGAGTGTATGTTCTGATGCATAGCAATACATGATGAACTCCTTGTTGAAATCTGGAGATACAAGAGTTGGAGCTTTGGCAATGGCTTTCTTGATCTCTTCAAATGTTGTTTTCCTTCCTTATTCCACTTGAAACTTGCTTGAGGCTTCATCATGGAAGTTATATGCTTAGTCAATTCAGAAAACTCAGGCACAAAATGATGAAGGAAGTTTACCTTTCCAAAGAATGAATGAACTCCCTTCTTGCTGGTTGGTAAGGCTAGTGCTTGGATAGCTCTGACCCTCTCAGGATCAATGTGTGCTCCATGTTTGTTCACAATGTGTCCCGAAACTTACCTTCTATGACTCCAAAAATACACTTCTTTAGATTTAGAGAAATGCCATGTTTCCTACACCTTGTTAGGACTTTCTCCAAATGACTGATATGATATCCCCTCCTCTTTGAAAAAACCATGAGGTCATCAAGGTAAATGACAATGCAATGTTTCAAACCTTTGAAGGCCAAGTCCATTGCTCTCTGGAAAGTGGCTCCAACATTGATCAAGCCAAAAGGCATTCTGCTGTAGGCAAAAGTGCTCCAAGGTGTTGTGAAGGTGTTTTTTTGTTGCAATCTTCTTCTACCACCTTGATTTGGTTGTACCCTCGAGAATCCATCAAGAAAGAGAGCATCTCGAGATCCAGTGATTGCTTGTAAAATATGATCCATGATTGGAAGAGGGTAGTTATTCTTGAGAGATGCTGATTCATATTTCAGAAGTCTACACAAATCCTTATTTCCCCATTCTTCTTCCTTACTGGCATAATGTTAGCCACCCATGTTGAATGATGGATGGGGAAAATGATTTTAACATTGAGCATCTTTGTCACCTCTTCTTTGATAACATAATCAATCTTTGGATTGTATGGTCTTTTTTTTTTGCCTGAAGGGCTTGGCTCCTTTCTTCAAAGGAATCGAGTGATGCATTTCCTTTGGCTGAAAAAAATTGAGTTCATCATAGGAGTAAGCCAGGACATCTGAGTACTTTTTCTAGCAGAGCAACAAAATTTCTCTTCTCTTCTAGTGAGCAACATTTACCAATGTTAACCATCCTTGGATTCTCTGAAGTGCCAATGTTTTCTTGATCAAAATCAAATGGACACCGAGAAGACTGTTTTTCTTTCTCTTAGATGAACTTGTAATGCTTGTCAAAGAGTTCTTCTAAAGAAACTAGGCCTTTAGGGATTTTGTTTCCTTTTAGCTTGATTACTCCCTCTTCATCAATTCCCTCAATTCCTTCCTTCTCTTCTTTGGGGACTGATTCACGGTGTGGGTTCTCACTTCCTTCAAAGAACATATTATTGAAGTTGTCCCTTTGTTCAAAGAAGGCTAGGATCGATTGTCATCATTGAAGACACAGGTGATTTGCATTGTCGGTATTCTAGGTCTAGAACACCATCTCAATGGTCACTTTATCCTTGCCAAAAGAAGGATGAGGTGTCACTAAGGAAGTTGACACTACTAGAGAATTAGCCTTTTCTTTCTCCCTAGGGATAACTTCAATGGAGAATGCATCAAAGGATTCAATGCAGTCCCACACTCTATTTCTATAGTGCCTGAGCCTTGGATTTTTACACGATATTGTTGGCGGACCTGCTTCACCACAATCTCAGCATCACCTTTACATCTCATCTTCTTGATTCCCATGTCCTCTATTGCATTCATGCCTAAGAGAAATGCTTCATACTCTGTCGTATTGTTTGTATTATCAAATTGCAACTTGTAGGAAAAAGGATATACCTCATTGGAGGGAGAGTATAATACTACACCAACTCCTGAACCTACTCTAGAATGACTGCCATCAAAATCCATTATCCAAATCTGATCTTCTTCTTCCTCCATGAGGAGTGGCAATTTTCTTCTTTTTGTGATGTAAGGAAGTAGTTTCCTAGCCCACAATCTTAAAAGAGGATGTTAGCTCTTGGATCATCATATTTCCTTACTATGAATTTCATTTTCCTAACTGGAAACAACTTCTTCATTTCTCCTTTCACTGGGATAGTTGTAGATGACCAATCCATTTTTATTTCTCCACCTAGATCTCTGCAAAAACTTCTACTCAATAGCATCCCAAAAGATGCTAGGATGTCTGCCACCAAAATGGTCAAGAGTATCTTCTTATCAGGGTAATCAGCTAGTGCAACCTGAGCATCCTTAATCCTTCCTACCAATGGAACTTGTTTAGATTCCATTGAGTAGCATGTGCCATTTACCCAGGTCAAAGTGAGGCCAAGAGCATTTGCAACTTTTGTTGGCATCACATTATCTGAGGCTCTAGAATCTATAATGTAATTGTTCAAGTTGGAAACCTTTGATGAGAAGTGATAGGTAAAAAGGTTCAACTCTGTTGGTGGTGGAGGCACTGAGAGCTAACATGTTTTGAGAAGGTGGTATGGATGGTGTGGGTAATAGGCCTTTAGAGATTGGGCTTGAAGAAAAAGGGTTACTACCATGAACTGCCTTGATGAATCTGTCAAGTTGGGCAAGGATGTGTTTGTAGGTATTCAATCTCAGAGAGCTGAACTTTGGTTTTGCTTGCATGCTCCACAAAGTCAAATGGAGTTATGGTAGATGAGGAAGAGGTTCCAGCAGTAGTGGATGAGGGCTTAAATGAGAGGTTTTGTTACTTTTGGTGTTGGGTTCTCCTTTTCACATGTAGAAATTGGCTTGGAAGGAGGTGAGGGTGTAGCCCTCGATTGAAATTTAGATGTTCTTACAGAAATAGTATTAAGAAGAGAATTGCTCTTAACAAATTTTGGGTTGAGAGGAGAATTAGATGACTTACTTGGCACAATAGTGTGATCCTTGACAACCAAGTGAATCTGGTTTCTCTTTGGCTGATTCCATGGAAGGTGGTAATGGTGATCCTCTGCTGATGATCTTGTTTTGTGGAGGCTTTGAAGAGTTATCTTCTTTGTTCTTCCTACTCTCAGTTGCAACTGCTGAGGCTGAAACACCATTCTTGGACTATGTATGAGTGAAAACAACACATGAAAAACTTGGAGCTTCTTCATCACCTTCCTCCTCATCATCAATGTATTCAATTAGGCCATTGTGCATGCCAACCTCTTCAATTTCAAGATAGTTTTCGTAGTCATCCATGCTTTCTTCTTTAGTTTCCTCAATGTTTGTTCCTTCTTCTGATTCTCTAGTGTCACAGATAGCATTGACTGGTGGTGCTTCAAGAGCAAGCCTACGAGGAGGTGGAGCAATTCTTGATCTGTCAAGAGGATTTGATCTCCTTGGAGCATTCCTCATTGTGATTTGTGATGACAGCTGCTTCTTCAAAGAAACTAGGTCATTTGCCATTTTTTGGAACATTGGATCAATGGTGACTGAATTTGAGCTCGACCTTTTTGCTTCCCGTTTGGTCCTTTCACTTTTCCAGAAAGAATTAGATCATCATCAATCTCAATTGCAAAGTCTTTAGCTTCCCTCAATGTTCTCGGTTGAGCTCTTCTGAGGAAGAAACCAACTTTTGATGGCAAAGCACTGATGAAGAACCTTTTCAAGTTGTTCTCAGAGGGTATCACATCTTTGGGATCCTTCTTGCTAATCTATCATACCTTGCTACAAAATATCTCATTGATTCAGAGGTCTCCTTCTTCATCTGAACCAATTGGACCAACAGATCTTGACAATCTTCTGTACTCTTGAACCTATGTTCAAATGCACTTCTTATATCTACCCAACATGTGACAGATCTTGGGGGCAACATGTAGAACCATTCAGTAGCTTTTTCTTGGAGTGACTCCACAAAGAGCCTAACTGAAACATCTTCATATTCAACTCCCAACACTCCACAAGTAGTGATGAATGCTGCTACATGTTCTTCGGGGATCTGAGAACCATCCCCTTTGAATTTTTGGAAGTTCTTTCTTGAGCCTCTTGGGAGGTCATGAAGTGGTTGTGGAAGAGCAAGTGGACTAGTATTTCCTCCCCATGGTACATTAGGCCTACGAGCCTCACGATCCCCCATTCTATTTCTATTTCTAGCTTCCCACCTTGTTAAAGCTATGGCCTCTGCTGTTGTTCTCTCGTCTACCTCAACTTGAAGTCTTTTGATTTCTTCAAGTTGAGCCCTTATTTCCTCTTCTACTCTTACTTCTCTTTCTCTAACTTCTTCTTGGTTTCTACATCAGTGAAATCATCAAGGTTCTCGTTGATGTATGGAAATTCACCATCCAAAGGATTAGCAACACTCAGGTTCTCAACGTGACGATTGGTTGCTTGACGAAGGGGAGGCCCCTAAATTCTGAGTAGCTCTTGTCTTCTTTGAAGTTCTTCAAAAATGGGGTCATTTTGTCCTCCTTGTCTCTATTCTTTGGGTGTATCTTCTATCAGCTAGCTTGAAAGTTTACGCTCTTCTCTGGGGTGCTAGAATTTGTCTCTGCCTTTCCAGTTCGACAACACGTTCCTCTTCTAGGTCTAGAATCCTTATGGCAATGAAGTATTGATTGACACTTTGTCTCTTATGCCAAATAGCTTCTCTCAGATCAGAAGCAATGTCTTCTTGGATGTGAAAGAGTAAATCAAGTCTCTCAACAAGAGGATCTCCTAGAATAGCCATGATTTACATCCATGAAGTTTGTGTGATTATTCGATCTCCAGAAACTTTTCTACTAGAATCTTTTTTTATTTTATGACCCTGAGGTCATTTTCAGGTGTAGATGCTGCAAAATCTACCCCATGGTGGGTGCCAAAAACTATTGGCGAGAAAATTTGTCTTGTGGACAAATTTGTGGGTTTCAGCCAACACTATGGGAATCTAAGTCCCTTTACTTGAACGGTGTAGCTTCCGTATGTGCATGCGTGAAAAAGTGAATTTCAATGGTGACCTTTCGACTAGAGATCTAATAGGGGCACTCCACTGACCCTGTGGCAAAGCTAGCAATTTCTCACTAGAGAAGAAACTTTGTTTGAGAAGGGGAAAGGGTGTGAGAATGGAGGTAGGAGAAACTAATGTTGTGAGTAGAATGTCAGATGCCCACACACATTTATTAGAAATTTCATTTACATGCATTCATATTCGGAAGAAAAAAAAATATGGGAGAAGCTATAAGACCGAATGAAACTCATTAATTGCAAAGTACCAATTAATTCCTCAATCAAAAAGGCAAAAATTCCTTCTTTATTATTGAAGCTCGAGCAGCATTTATACATAGCTTGAGAATGGAAGAAATTCGAGGAAGAAGAGAAAATAGAAGAAGAATGGTGTTTTCTGTCTTTTCAGGTACAGAGCACTCTGGTCTTTTTGAAATCAATCGCCAACCCTTGGAATGATGTCAAGAAGTCATTATATTCTTTGCAAGAAACCGTTACAACTTCACAAATCCTTGACGCCTTTTCGAATTCCTCTATTGTGAAGAAAACGCTCATGGCGGGTTAAAAACTAGATCTTGCGAAGCTACCATTACATTTGATTTTCTCCTCTAACTCTGAAATTAGGTCATCCACATGGAAGGAAGGGATTAGAGCGGGTATGGGGAAGCCCTTTGCATTTTGTGATTTTTTGAAGATTTGGAAATTTGGAACAAATTGGCTCGCACCCCACTTTGACTTTTCAACTTAGACACATGGTTGCTTCTGATTGGAAATGGGGTCGTGACTCTTTTCTAAACATTTTAACCTTTTTTGGAAAAAGGTTCAAAAACTCAATTTCCTCTACTAGCCCACTCTCTCGCTTTGACTTTTCAATGGCAGGCTTCACCTTTGACTTTTTCCCTGTGGGCTTCAACTTTGACTTTTTCCTTTATAGCTTGATCGGGGCCGTGGGGCAAACTTACCATTTTTGCCAAAAGTGACCAAAAGTGTTAAGTTCACCAAAAATCTTGTTCTTCCCCATCCAATAGGATCTGACCACGTACTTGCATTCATTAGAGCCAAAATTTGATAGGAAAAGACACCCGTCATCCCGATTGTGGAAAATATGCAGAAGAAGAAAAATTCATCGTTTTGAGTCCAACTTTCGAATTTCCTTCATGAACCGGAGGCATGGAGGAAAAACAATGACTTGATGACCAGGCCATAGAACAAGTGAATAATTTTGATCAAAAATGGAGGTTGCAAAGAGGATATTATGTGCACAAATTGGGAAATGGAGAATTTCTCAAAACGAGCAAAACAGAGATTTAAACAGCACAAGGGCACGACTTTTGCTAATTTCTTAAATCTCTAACTTGGCTTAAACACCAACGGAGGGCATGAGCTCAAAAAAATTGAATTTGGCTATGAAAACACAGAGCAGTTTTTAGGAGACAACACCATGATATTCATAGATTTGAGTAGGTGCATTACTCCGAGAAAAGCAAGCTAATAGAGAAAATCTCACTTCTCTCCATTCTATGAGATTATCCCTATGAACCATCCACCGGTCGGCCATCATGTCATGAGTAGGGTATAAACTAACATATTCCTTTTGTCTACCTGATCCTTCCACTGTACTTCCATGGCTTGTAGGAATACCTCAGGGTTTCCTTTGCAAAGTGTCATCTGGGTACCGTGTTGTTACCTAATCGCCGAATACAACGCGACCTACTTACATGCGTGGCTGCGCTTCTTACCTCGTGCCCAACCATCTCGTAAGTGCCATGTGCCCAATTGTCACAACCAATACTTGTAGTATCATTAATGGGTCGTGCATCATCCCACTTTGGAGAATTCTTTCAGTAGATGACTCAAGTGCTTCTAGATCTAGAATGGTGTCCACATAAATTCTGTTTAGATCTTCTTCGCTTAAGGGATCAACATAAGGTGCATATTTCTCGTCTATCAAAGGGATGATAACTCATTCCTCCTTGTTCTCAAAATTGATATATCCCTTGTTGAAACATAGATCAACATTATTTGCATAGCACCAATGACGCCTAAGTAGAGCTGGGAAGTTGTCCGCTTCGCAAGCACTAAGACCGCAAATTCCCTAGTGAACTTGGCCCCTTGTATAGTAATGGATGCATCCTTCAATACTCTAATTGGCGTGGCCTTAGTCTAATTTTCCATATATAACACATTGGAAGATGGTTGTAATAGAAGTCTACCCATCTGAACCCATGCATCTAAGGTAAGCACATTCACTTCCGTACCTATGTCAATCAAAATATTTCTCAAAATCCATCCATCCACAACAACATTTAGAGTGATCTCCTTGTCATAATCCAAACTATGAGGAGGGATATTAGCATGCAAAATATTTTGTATGTTCTCAATACCAATGCGCAGAGTGTTTCCTTTTAACCAACTCCCTAGTAATGGAATAATGTTCTCCTGACGCAACATCTTGCATACTTCCTTCAGATCATCAACATCTAACTGGAAAGTCTCAATTGCCTTCTTCTATTCCAACTTCCATGATTGTTCCTTTAAACACTGTATTTCACCTGCAAATTTCTGAGTACCTCTATGGTTTCCCAATCAACCTCCTTCGATGTGTAGGGTGGGGTTTTTGCAAGTATAACCTCCTCCTAAGTAATTGTAGGCTTCTGTTGCAACATTTCTCTGGCGCGCGCAACCTCAACACGTGTAGTAATCTTCACAGGTACTACCTTAGGATCTAGTGCTAACTTTGGCATCCATTGGTTTTCCATGGCACGTTGTATTCTAACCATCCCCGTGCCCTTGTTCTCCTATTTGTGATTCTTGCTCAAATGTTCATATAAATCTGGGCACTCTTCATAGTTATGATTCTTTCCGCAAAAAGAACAAGTAATGTTCTAAGGACATTCGCACTGTAATGGTTAGGGGATCTACATGTATAGCATGTTCCACGAGGGAACTCACTTCGTCCACCACCATGGCCTTGACCTATGAATCCACCACGATATCCTCGACCTCTACCACAACCTCCCTTAAAGTGCCCTTCATTTTGATCATAACACCCTTGAGTGTGATCATGATCATGTTGCTCACTTTTATCCTTAGAGTTATTCAAAACTCCCATATGTCGTACACTAATATCAATGACATCATGGATCTAATCAATCAACTTGCAATCTTCAGTATTGTGAGTTGTGGACCGAAAAATATTATAGTAGCAAGACACATTCTTCCTTATCGCGTTGCAACAATGGAAAACAAATTGCATCATGGTCTAAATGACATATCTCACAATCCAACAACAAGTAAGCTGATCTGTGAGGACAACTATCCTTAGTATGCCCCTCCACTTCACAATCTGTGCACCAAATTCCACTGTGTGTCTCATGTGTTGTATTGGTTGATAGTTTCTCTAACTATTTTGCCATTACCACAATCTGAGCTTCCAAGAATGGGCTCACTCCAATATCTATGCTCTCGACTACCTCAGCACGCAAAGCTACTTCAAGTGCCTCATGCGGGTATGTATAAGTCTTATGTGAGAGTGCCCTCCTAAAAGGCGTGATCAGGCCTCCGAAGAACCACTATGCATGCTGACTTGCATGGATATCATAAGAAAGTTTAGACATAAGTGTTTTGAAATGAGCATCATATTCCCGGACACTCTCAGTAGTGCCCTGCTTGATATCCTTGAGCACGCTTATACTTTTCTACTCAAACTTAGGGATATAAAATTCTTTAATGAAAGCATCTCATAACGCCATATAATCCACACAAGTTTGATCAAGGTCAAACTTCTTGTACTAAGCTGTGCATGCGTCCCTACAACGTAGTTGTAAACTAACTAGCCTTGCACTCTGAAGTTGTAATTCCTTTCACGCACCATAGTATCTCACACATATGCACATGCTCAACAACATATTCTATTCCCTTATACTTGGAATATGAAGCAACATCTCCATGTAAATATTATGGGGTGTGTGAGGACCCTATCCACCAAATCCAGAACCTCCTGTGTTACCTCCACCTCCAGATCCACTAGATCTACCAGATCCCGAGCCACCTGTTCTTCCTGATCCTCAACCTATAACAAAAATTGAACTAGAGGATGCACTTCACCTTGTGTCCCAACAGTGGTGCTAAACTAAACTCCTACAGTCTACGAAGTTGTGCTACTCCTCGATGTGAGTCCAAAGTTCTACGCACCTGTGTTCTGCGCCGATGATACGCCTGAAAAGGTTCCTCCAACCGGTCCTCCAAATAATAGGGAAGACATTTTCCTGACCATAAATGTACTTGCTATTGTATTTACTCCTGATCCTACTAATAAGTCAATTTTACCTCTTGTTACTCTACTATCCAAACTATCCTGTGACTCACTTTGGTTGTACTAGAAACTAGAAAACCAAGCGCAAGGGCTAGGTTGCCAAGTAGATTTAGATGCGCGCTCACGGCCCATGTTGTCTCTGTTGGCACGCTCTCATAAGAGGTTGATGAGGGTTCCCTATCATGATTTCCCAAATGGGGGAGTTCTAGATGCTTTGGCTCCACGTCCTCTACATGAGCTCCAAATCCTTCACGAGCCATCTCTCTCCACAATGCCATCCGTTTTGCAACCTTGTGCTGCTTATCTAAATCCCTCTCGTGCACCTCATTAAACTTAAGTCACCTTTCTTCTCTTTTCCTCTCTGCCGCTAGGTCTGCCATCCTTCACCACACCTACTCCTGCCCGTGCGTGGTGGGGTTTAGCTAGCCATCAACTTCTCTTCTAAATTTAGGGTTACCATCAAGATCTTGATCGCTAATGGAATTCTGTGTAGATATGATCCCCTGGGATAATGTAAAAATTGAAACTCAACTACCTCTGGACAAGAGTAAGTGGAAATTGAGTACTCCAAAATATAACTATTCAGAACACCACAAAACCAAGTATCCACAATGCATGTCCAAATTAGATCAACATCATAGAGAGCCTGAAATTCTTCTTGCATCCAGAAAAGTGTGTGAAACCTCCAATTCCTTTTAGATGCATAAGCAACCAACCACTCGTATAGTTCTATGGGGAAGATAACAAAGAAGCTTTCATATAAGCCATCGTACAAATTTCGCTCAATGCACACACGTGCATCAAACTCATATCTAATGTTGAATCTTCGAGTGTACTCTTCTTCCAGATGTACTATCCACTCCTCAACACTTGCTAAGGTCAACTGAGTACGTCTTCATCTCTTAACATCCTAAAAACAATCTGAAAAATAAGTCTCGGTAATGGAACCAATGATGCAGCCTAGAATTCATTGTGAATAACCCAGACGCGCTGGCACATCACTCAACTTGAGTGAGTGCTCGGCCGAAGAGAGTAAAGGCACCATGTTCCTCTTTATGGTTTCTTATTTAGAATGTTAGCATGATGGTGCATATAGGTATTAGATTCATAACCAATAGTAAACAACACACAATGCATAAACCAGATCTAGATCTTAAAGTATATGTAAGATGAACTAAACAATGACTATAAAAAGATTTACCATGCAAGAACCAAATTCAGTCATGTTCAACACCATTATCCAACCAATATGAACCATTGTATTAAATACTATAAAACAAATAATCTTCTTACATTACATAAGTATCTCCATGAGTCATGCACATGACAAAACAAACAACATAACTCTACAAGTTGACACACAAAAAACCATGAAAATCAATACATATATATAGGGGTGGGGACTTTCCCTTCACCGCCCATGCACTTCTCAAAATAGGTCACATGCTAATAATAGTCATGCGCCTTTACAAAAGGATGCACAACATGCAAGTTCTCTTAAGAATAGACTTCCTATAGTTAACTCTGAGTAGAAATCCTATTATTAGCTTAAACTATGCATGACACTCAACTGTTGTTTGTTCCCAAAATACCATTACGTGGACCGCAAGTCTTCATGTCTTTGTGTGCTCAACACGCTAACTCCAAAAATAGCCTTTAAAATAGAAATGACTAAGTCTTGATCTGGGTGCTTCGGATATATTGTAGCGTCACACGCTCTTTCAGCACCCTACATTCGCACACCCAACACTTAGGCCATTTTTTTCTGTTCAACAACATGTACATCTATACACACGAAGGGGAAAGGAAAACACACATTCAAATCTTGTGTGGGCCATGTCCTCATGGGAGGTCTGTGTTTTACTCATTTTATTTTAATAGAGATTCAATTACTAGATTAAAACAAGGACAAAATTATTGACCTAATTTTGTACCTATTGGCATTGGAAATTAATCATTGGAATTTATCTAAGCCCATGAATCATTGTTCACTAAATTGACTAATTAATACACATCCCTTGCTCATCTAAAACTATTAGCCACTAAGTAACACTTGTTATTTGTTATTGAAAATTTGAAATCTCATTCCCATAATACACAACACACCTTCAAACATTTATGCACCATATCTAATGAATAATTTATATTGTGCACTACTATATACGAATGAATTCGACCATGATAGGGAAATTTTCTTCCAAGGCCAAATTTGTTCTAAGTTGACAACTTTATCCTAAAAACCCTAATGGTCACATTTTGAAATCCAAAAGTTACCTAGTCGATCATGTTTTATTTATGCATGAAACCTTGTTACAATAGTCACATATAAAATCACATTCACTTAATCCATTCTAAGGGCCTCATGACTCACATCATCGAGCTACCTAAGAGATCACAACAAAGCACCTAGTTGATGAATAAGTATCTCAAGCATATTCAACCAGCTCTAAGTTTGAATACATCTCACAAAGCTCCCTTTGGTCATATATAAAGCTATACATTACACACCAAAGATCATTCTGAGTGTGAGAGGTCTTAACATGATATTTGTTTCCAAACCCATTACGATCTACATGTTTCACATACATCAAGTGGAGATACGAGGGTTTGATTCTTCGCATAATATTGTATTTACACACTTAGATTTTAACATATTATTGTATAACTAAAAAGGATGTAAGGGTTAGCAACAAGTGGATTAGTGTGATCTAATTATCTTCCAACATCAATCATATATATGACTAGAATAATGCATTCAAACTTGAAATGATTGAAATGATTGATAAATGATAAGAAACTAGTTCAAAATTGGAGGGTAGATTGAATTAGATGTTTAAGATGATTATGGAATAATCTGGGTTTACAAAGGTGGAATAGTAAGATCTAGAGTTGTGGATTATACACTAAAGATTTTGGAACTAGAAAATGAGCGATTAAGATTGCATAATTTTTGTACAATTTAGGTAGGATATGTATAGTCTAGGATATGAACTATATGGTTTCAAACCTCCGGATATTTAGGATCCAAAATTTCCTATATGCTTCACTTTCCTAGAAACGGTGTTCACTATGTATTGCTCTTACTCACACAACGTTAGGATAACTTGTGATGACTTGTAACAAAGTTTTAACCCTAACAACTGTAGAACCCTTCACTAGAGTATTAGAAAACAAAAAGAAAAAAAACATGTGTGTGTGTGTGTGTGTGTGTGTGTGTGTGTGTGTGTGTGTGTGTGTGTGTGTATTTGAGGATGGACCAACCTTGGCAGTCAGACTCTTGACTACTAAACCAATCCAAGTATTACACTACATATCCTTGTTGTGGAAATCAATCCTCATGTAGTTATCCTAAGTGCTTATGTAAGTGTGTATAACCAACCAACCCCCTAAGGGTGCCCTTATATATCTTGACACTAAGATAATAGGCTAATTACACAATATAGAATGTACCTTTACGCACCCAAAATTTCATGGTGCTACATTATCGAGAATAGGTAAAAATCCCCAATGATGATAAACTATCAATTCCAATGATGTTCAAGTCCAATTCCTCATTTGCAGCATGTTTTGTAGCTTACTTTTCCTTTTCCTAGCTTTCCCCACTTTCCTTTATCATTTTTACAACTTTTCCTTGGCCTTCTTGCTTTAAGTGAAGGAACTGAAGTGCGGTTATGCAACCCCTAGCGGTTGTGTAACCGCCGGTCTTCCCGAGTAGCAGTTATGTAACCACCTTTGTGGTGGTTTTGTAATTCCCGATTTATGCAAAACCAATGATTGCATGCATTTTCTTTTCGAGCCTTTTCAACATGTTTTGAATGCATGTCACCTTCTTCAAACTCATTTTTAGTGCACATTTCTTGACCAAATTGGTTGTTCTTAAGCTTGTTAGATGCATACAAACTTCTCCTTCCTTTCTTATTATTTGTGAGTTAATTGCCCCTTCTTTGAGTGATGTGGCATTCCTTGGATGCTAAGTGGGCTAGACCACTTCTCTGCCTATTTTCTATAAGAGCCAAGCTTCTTCTCAAAGCATTGGTTGGAGTCTTTTGTTTTGGAATTGTATCATTATACGTTGATGTAATCTTACGCAAAGAACCACATAAGAAAGCACAAATCTCTTGCCTTGTTACTCTCTTTCCTGCATTGTTACCAGACTTCCTGCAAACCAACTAGCTCCAACACTCTTTCTCATTCCTTTTGCACACTTCTAGAATAGTTCCCTAGACAAGTTTGGACACTCATTGGAAAATAAGCTAAGGGGACACTAAAAATCATTACCAGCATTGGATTTGTCTCTATACAACATTTATAGGTTGAGGGTGTTGTTAAATTCCTATAGTTTTTTTGTTTATTTGAATAGATTCAATCAAATACATTAGTTTAGAAAAATACAATTATAGTAACATTTACAGTAATTTCTATTTGCAAAGCTTCTATTGAGGATTTCTTCTCAGCTCATCCCTATGGATTTTCTGGGAAGAATTCGGAGGAAGTTTGTGTTGCTGATGCATCGTTAATTCTTCACAATTCATTTACCTATAGTTTGCATTTCTTCATTTAGAAAGCTTCTGTTTTACAGGGAAGTTTCAGGGAAGAATTACTTCTGAGAAGCTTTTCATTCTTCCCATGATTCTGAGGTAGAGTCAGAAGAGGCAACATCCACAATTACAAATTAGGAAAAACATTTATTTTATTAGATTAGAGTAAATCCTTTGCAACAGGAAATAGCCACATCTGGTTATTTCACTATTTAGTTTAATTTGTTTAGAGTAGAAGCAATTTAATTTAATTAGAAGAAGTTATTTTGTCTGTGCACATTTCTTTTGTTTTCCAATAAACACAAAAATACAAAAATATTAGATTGGAATATTAACTAGTTGAAAATCCACATGACCATCCAAGGCCCTAGGAAACCTAGAGATTTAGTGTGTGATCACGAGTTCCCAATGAACATTTTATAGACTTTATCACGGGCCTCAAACACCTAGTTTTTGAACCACCCCAATTCCACCCGTTATTATCTCACGGTTGACAACTTTGGATGTCGAAGTGGACAATGCTTACGTGTTCGGCAAAGTCAGCCTAGTCGAGATTAGATTCCACAATTTACCCATTCGTCCTTCCCACACGTCTCTCATTTCACATCTATGACCTTTTCGGAGATTTTAACGAGGCAAACTTTGGACATTTCCCACATATTCCATAGTTAGTTCGAGAGGGTGTTTAGGGACAATGATATTGACATAATCCTTTGTGTGTCCATCATCACGAATCGTTCCATTTCGCACACCCAAGTCGGAAAACATTCATTTCCCTAGACGAGAAAATTCCCATAGTGCCCACAAAAGACATTTGATTGCCTTGACTCGATTGTTATCCATTTCAATATATTCATCCTATTTAACACTCCATAACCATCTTTCCATTTCATATCAAGCTGTCTTGACACGACCTTAGGAGGTGGAGTGCATCCTAGGGCCATGTATTGATTATTAGATGTACAATACCCAATGAGCTAGTAGTGAGATATGGTGTGCCTCAACTATGTGACCTAACCCTTGTGTTGATTAAAACCCTTGTATAATGCTTGGAGTGAATTTTCTTTTGTTAGGAATGAATCTATGATCTTTGTATGCTTGTAGATGGATGAAACTAGACTCTTTGACTAGGTGAGTGCCTTATAACTATAGTATGGACTTCCCTAGATTATGTGCAAGTGATTTGCATAGATTTAGGAATCCTTTGACTGATTTTGGAGTGATGTTTGTAATAAGACCTTGTAAGAATGTTAGGTGAGTTATTAGATGATCTTGACTTACTTATATACTCTTTTGTAGGTGAGATATTCGATAAGGCCGAATGTAAGAAGATGAAATGACCTAAAAATGATTTAAAGTTGAGAGAAGAGTTAGTTATTATGAAGGGGATGGAGCTTATATGAAATCCAAGACCGGACCCCACATCCCGACCTTACGTATGGTTTTGGACATGAGAGAGAAACATCTAAACTGAAATTTGTGTCATGAATATCATATGTTTTATGCTACTTTGATGAAATAATATTCCTAGAATTGATGATGAGCATAATATAAAGATAATGAATTTGTATAATGACTACAAAGATGAGGATATTGGATTATGAAAGTGAGCACATGTCTTAATAAGGATACAAAGTCAAACTTGACATTACATGAGGACAAGTTACCAAATTTTAGTGTCTATATTTCCCCCTAAGCGTGAAATTGAAAATTACATGCTTAAAGTAAAAAATACTTGAGTGTGTAAACACACTTTTCCTTGTCTCAAAGAGACTTCTTGATATGTTGGTGTTGACAAGCTCTATGATGAAAACCTACAACACATAATGTACTCAATGTATATGATAAAAAGCTGAACTTTAAATCAAATTATAGAAAATGCATTTTAACATTGACCATTGCAAAAAGAACACAAAGGAGATGCAAAAATGGAAGGAATACACCTGATCACTTTGGCATCGTTGTGTGATTGCATAACATTGAATCCTTTCTCCAAGTGTGGGACTTGAAAAAATGAGAAAGGATTCTCCGAGAGAAGGTTGGTTCCTATTCCTCTGTTCGGATGCACACGAAATATGCGAGAGGGTTTTCTCAAAACCTAATCTAATCTGCGAGGAGACAAGGTAAGAAGATGCATAAAATAAATCTAAGCTAATAGAGGTGATGCAGGAATGAAGAACACCTATTTTGCCGGTGAACACGAGACCATTTGAATGTGATATAAGATCATGCACGAGATGACAAAACTGTAGTGAAAGACCGGGAGGATGCAAAAATGAACACGAGAGAGAGGGTTGAGAATCATCCACGAGACATGCATTACTTGCTCCAAAGATTGATACAATACACACACACGAGAATGCCATGAGGCGAGAATAGTATTACGAGTTCAAATGAGAGGTTGAACTCCACAAATTCGCTGAGGAGGAGAAGAAGGAGAGGCAAAGCAGAAAAATGTTCGACCTTTGAAAAGAAGCTCCTCTTTACAATATATAGAAAGAATGAGAGAGGGAAAGAGAGAGGAAAGCCAAATCTACCCCAACCACCTCGGGTTGCATTCCATTCATCTCATTATGGCGAAGCGGCGGATCTGGCAAAAGCGGCGGGGAAATTTATCTAGCGAGAAGCGGCGGCTGGTATCTGCTGCATTAAAGTTGTTTGTTGAAGCATTACTTAGCTTGTTATTTCACGTGCCAGAGGTGTTTCTTGATTTTCTCTCTCCAAACTGAACCAAAATGCAAGATTGACCCGGAATCGTGTAGAGAATTTTACTAGCTTTCCATTGATATAAAGAACGTGCCAATCCGAGCTCTGGATCGAAAGTTATGGCGATCCCCGAAGATTTAGGGCAAAAGCGGGCCAAAACGTGTTTTGAAATCTTTCCGCGCTCTGCCACTGGATGACACGTGGCACGTCTTTGATTGGATGAAATTCTCTCTCCTCTACCTTTCGCGGGCTTTCCTTTTGAAATTTCCTTGTGGGCCCCTTAAACTTGGACACGTGGCGCTATTTCATTGGTTCGGGTCAGTGCTCGAAACCTCGCCCTTTGACTTTTGGACTATCTCCCTTGTGACACGTGTCGTGATTTGATTGGTCCGCGGGTTTGCCGGCTTTTCGCGCCCTTCGCGTCTTTATGTCCCGGATGTCCCAAACTGTTTGGGACAAAAACCTCCGATCCGCCTGAAATGGGCTTCCTCGTCCCTCATTTGCCGATGACACGTGGCGCAATCTGATTGGCTCTCGGCTTTTTCGGCTATCCGCGTCCCTCGCGTCCCTGCGGCCCAGATGTCCCAGTACGAACTTTCTCTGTTTCGGCCGAACCGGCGGTTCGCGTCCATTTGTCCCAAATGTCCCAGTGCTTCGTGGGACAAATTCTTCCGGTTCGCCCGATCCGGCCGATTCGCGTACTTCTGGCCCAGATGTCCCTTTTGCTTCCGGACTGTTTGTTCTCATTTCGGCCGATCCGGCCGGTTCGCGTACTTCGCGTACTTGTGTCCCGTTTGTCCCGGATGAAGACTTGGGAAAATTTTTCCTTCTTTCGGCCGATTCGGGCATTTCGCGTCCCGCGCGTACCTGTGGCCCAGATGTCCCTTTGCTTCACGGGCCGCCTGGAGGCTTTTCGGCCGATCCGCGCCTAGATGTCCCAAATGTCCCGACTGCTCCTAGGACTAGGACTTAGCCATTTTCGTGATTTTCTGTTTGATCTACTTGCTGAGGCTATGCAAAACTCGATGCATGTTATCGAAATTTACCACTGGGGGGGGGTGAAATTTGACATGGTTTTGACGACTCAGCGGGGTCACCTGCCTGCTAGGTAGAAGATCAGTGGCCTTTTAGCGATCCATTGGGCATGGAGTTATAAGCAATAACTTTGAAAGCAGGCACGATCTGCAACTTCTTCTCCGGTGACACTCGAAGCATGCAGAAAACAACTTTGAGAAGCGAGCAAAACCTGTGCCAAAGCACTTAGGGAAATAGAAACCTAACTACCACAGGACAATGTGCATACGCACTTAGAGGAAAAAAAAATCTAAACTAATATTTACAAGGGCAAACCTTTTCTTTTTTAGTAGCAATGTTTAAGATAGATTCCGTTAACCGGAATCGGAAGTTCCTCTCCATCCAATGCAGACAATTGGAAGGCATTACTATTTTTGCATCCGTGACCATGTAGGGACCACTCCAGATGGCATCAAACTTGGAATGCCTTCCTGGTTTTGCCCGATCTGCATCCCATTTGAGAACTAGGTCCCCTTCCTGGAAGGTCCTTGCTCTTGCTCTCTTATCAAACCATCTTTTTACTAAGGCCTGATCCTTTTGATAAATGCAGAACTGCATGTTCTCTGATTTCTTCTAATTCCATCAATTCTGCATACCTGACCTCCATTGGTTCGAACTCAGATAACTCAAGCTGCTTCATGAGCTCCAAGGCTGGCAATTCTAATGATATAGGCAATACTGCCTCCTTCCCATAGACCAACTTGTAGGGAGAATTACCTGTAGACCTCTTTGGTGTTATTCTGTCAGCCCATAACGCTGATTTTAGCCTTGTATGCCATGTTCTTTGATTTTCATCCAGAGTCCTTCTGATGATTTTTAGCAAATTCTTGTTTGTGGACTCTGCCTGTCCATTACCCTGCGGGTAATAATTTGAAGAGGTGCTCAAATAGATTCCATTCTTTGACCCATTTGTAATTTTGAACCTATGAATGCTAATGCATTATACGATATGATGGTGGCGGCACAGAACACTGGTTGCTTTATTTCTTCATAAAAGTCTAGTATGTTAGACTCACTTGCCTCTTTGGCGCTCTTTGCCGGTCCACTTGGTGAAATAGTACATCATTTGTAAGAATCCACTTGTGGCCTTGACTCGGGTGGGATTGATGACTCAGTGAAGTCAATCCCCATTGCATGAATGGATGATCTCTTGAAATTGGACGAAGGGCGGTCTTTGCTAACCTTCCTTTCCCTGTGAAGAATGCACATTTCTTGCATTTCTTAACCCATGAGTAGCAATCATTGAATACAGTAGGCCAATAGTAACTAGCTTTCATGATTTTTGAGAGCTACATTACTCGTGGGGTGAAATGGCCTCCTGCCTCCCGTCATGGAACTCGTGTAAGATCCTCTCGGCTTTGACTGTCCCGATGCATCTTAATAGAACACCGTTGATGTCTTTTTTAAACAAAACACCATCAACAAGCACATATGGAGCTGCTTGTAATCTGAAGTACCTTCTTTTTGCTTTGCTCATTTCTGGAGGGCACATGCCCGTCTGTAGGAAATGTATCATATTACGAGTCAGCAGGAGTGGACACATCATCATTTTCTGTTTTTGATCATCTTGTAATAGCGGGACAAGCGTCTTCTTCATCTTGGGTTGTCTGGTTGTTTGGGGCGAGCTGCTCACACAAACCTTTGCCTCTTACCAGCTTGGTGATCTTGATCTCAATGTCATACTCCATGACACGGGTGATCCATCTGCCCTTTTCTCATTCAAATCCTTGTTGAGGAGGAAGTCCTTAACTTGACATGTGAGACTAGCAATTTGGACCTTGTTGTTTGAGACTAAATGCTTGAATTTCTTCAAGCTTCGATTCTATGCAAGCACATGCTTTTGATAAAAGAGTACCTCACTTTGAGTCATCTAGGCTCACTGGTGAAGAAGGCAATGGTTACATTCATCATTATCTTTGTTCTGCTTTTGTACGAGCGAATGGCGAGAAATAGTGTCATCACCTCCAAATGCATAGAGGATGAAATCCTTGGAAAAGTCAGGTTGATGAGAGTGGGTGCTTGGGAGATGGCTTCTTTGATTGCTTCAAAACTCTCCTTGCCTTCGCCGTCCACTTGAAAGCCATGCTTTTCCTTAACATTTTGGTGATGGGCTTGACAAGGGCTGCAAAATGGGACAAACCTCGAACAAAGTTTATCCTTCCCGGGAAACTCGAAGGGCTTTCTTGTGGCTTAGCGATGGTAGTGCTCTTATGGCTTGACCCTCTCTGGATCAATTGCTAATCCTTCCTTGGAGACAATATGGCCGGAGCTTCCCTTCATGTGCAAGAAAGATGCACTTCTTAGGATTCAAAGACACTCAGAACTTTCTACACCTACGAAACACTTGCACGAGGTGAAAGAAATGTCTCTTGCATTCTTTGAGAAGACAGTAATATCATCTAGGTATATCAGCACTATCTTGTTGATCAAGCCTTTGAATGCCATATCCATAGCTCACTGGGAATGTTGCTCTGGCGTTCGACAGTCAAATGGCATCTTCTTGTAAGCATATGTGCCCCATTTGGTTGTGAAGGCTGTCTTGAAGCTGGTCTTCCTCCTTCACCATAATCGATTGAAGCTTTGAGTAACCATCAAGTAGTGAAAACCTTTCTGAACCAGCTACGACCTGCAATATTTGCTCCATGGAAGGGAGTGGATAATGGTCCTTGAGAGAGGCTCTATTCAAATCTCTGAAGTCAACACACAGCCTGATCTCTCCACTCTTCTTCACATTTGGAACTAAGTTGTGACCCAACTAGAATGCTTGATTGGGAATATGATTCTTGACTCAATCAGCTTGTCCAATTCTTTCCTCATGAGAGGCTCCATGTGTGGATTGGTGTCTCTGTTTTACTTTGACGAGGCTTAGTATTTGGATCAATTCGATGGTATCTTTGAGCTAAGTTGGGATTGAAACCTTTCAAGTCTTCATAGCTCGAAGCAAACACGTCGGGGAATTCTTGACATATTTGTATGAACTCACACCTTTCTTTTGCTCGGTTGTCATCTTTCCAATTTGATGGCTTGTTTTCTTCTACCAATATGGATACCGAATCTTCTCTCTTAACTTTGAATGTTTGCTTTCTCCTTTCTAAAGCTGATCATTGGGGTTAAAAATGGACTCCAAAGTGATAAGTCCCTTGGGCAGCTTGTCGGTTCTCAATTTGTATCACTTGGTCACCATATTGTTGTTCGACTTTTCTTGATTCTTAGTGAGAACTCAAGCTTCTTCTTACAAGAAATGGATGATTTGCTGGTCATTCTCAAATACTTGCCCAGTGACATCGTTATCAGGCAGAAGGCTGACAATCACGTGGATGTTTGGTTGTACCTTGTCTTGTTGAATGTTTTCTACAATGTCAAAGGCTGCCCCTCTGCTGCTGAAGCTTTGTCGGTGACTTGATTCTCTTTCTAGGAATGGCTTTAATGCGAAACCCTCAAAATCTTCCATGAGGTCCCACACCTGTTCTTGTAGCTTTGAGTAGATCATTTTTGGCGCATCTTTGTCCCTTGACCTGATTTACAATCAATTCTTGTCCCCAAAGACTTGCAAGTTCTTTATTTTTTTCTTGATTGCCCAATGCATCCCTTGCACCAAGGCTTCATATTCAGCAGTGTTATTGGAGCATGCAAATTGAAATCTAAAAGCTGAATAGTACTTTACTCCTTGAGGTGAAACAAGCACGGCTCCACCTCCTGCACCTTGTCTACTCCTTGATCCATCAAAAAAACATTGCCATACCTCATTGTCATCCTTGTGGTTTGGCTTGGTGATGCTAGGAATAGGTTGACTTTCTTCGTGTATACAATAGACTCCTAGCTCAGATTCTTCTATTCCTTGATAAGGATCAAAAGCATGCACCTTGTTTGCCCATTCATCAAGAGTCAAATCTGGGATACTTCCAACCTTAGTGTCAGCTTCATCGGTGCTTAGGGTGATCTTCTTGATCAAATCTTTGAGCAATTGACATTAATCGACTTGGAGTGTAGGGCTCAATATGGAAGTTTGCAATAGGTTCAGATCTGATTGTGGCCTTAGTTCCATATCTCGTTCTGAATAGCATGTGTGACCAATCAGCGGACAAATATCCCCCAATCTTGGCAGTGAAGTCCCTTGACAAACATAGGGCGAAAAGAGTGGTGGAAGGTCTATAGTGACACATCTTGTAAAACAACAACATTTGGACATGCGTGCGAGGTAAGACTCAAATTTCTAATCACTCAACTATTGCTATTGCTGTCCCATCCATTGCACTACTCCCTTAGATGTTATTTCATCTTTGAAGCCCTAGTGATCGGCTATTTGTTTGGGCATCTTGAGCTACTTGCTGCCCAGAATCAATCATGCAATTATGCACTAGCTGATTCCGATGATTAATGAAACATAGAAAGGAGGGGTTTGACATCTTACCTTGTTGTCCTCCATGATTTCCCTTGATTGGGCAGCATTTGTAAGCACTTTGTCTTGTATCTGCTTTGATTGAAGTTGGCGATCCTTCATGGCGGCTTGCGGCGAGATCTCTTTGGCACAGGATAGATAGGGATTCCCACATAGATATATTGACGTTTGTTTTCTTCATCGATCAGTAATCTTGAATGGTGATGAAGGATCTCTCTGCTGCCCCTTGGTTTGCACATTTACTCCTTGTATGTGGGGCAGCAGTGGCATTTGAGTTGGCCTAGGAAATTTGTTCTTGGCTGTCCTTGTGCATTTGAAGCGGGACTTTGCTTGCCGATCATTTGTGGAGCCATGGAAGGTTGTGGATTGGTGGGGCTAATGTTGTTCTTCACCCAAATTTCTCCTTTTTGACCTTGTGTTTGCTGCTGACACCTTGAGAAAGCTACTGGTTCATGCCACAAAAATCCTCTGCTTGCCGATTTACCAATGTGGTGTCATTTGGGGCTGATTCTTTGTTGGAATGTTTCTTGTTGTTGGCTGTTTTCTTGACTGTTCTCACCCTCCACACCAGTAGTTGTTACCATTAAAGCTTGAGTCAAAGCACCATTGAAGCACATGGATTGATTATGAGGCTCATTACATGGAAAACACCAATCATACTCCTGGGCAATGTTGTTTTGTCTTTGGTACTAATGCCCTAGAGCGAGATATGGCATTTGGATTATAGGGTGGAATGGTCTATTGACGAGGAGGCCTTGTTTGATTCATATTTGCAATTTGGATTAGGTGGCCTTTGAGGCTGATATGGCTGCCTATTAGGTTGAGCTTGAGGCTGATACGAAGGTCTAAAACCTTGAGCTTGCTGTCTTTTGAGAGTGACCAGCTCATTGCCTAGATTTTGCAATTGCTTCATGACCTCTTGAAGCTCATTTGGGGCACTTGGAGATGAAGTGGAAGCTTCATTTGAACTCTGATTTCTAGGAGTGGGAATAGGAGCTAAGACAGGTGCTTGACTAGCACTTGGGCTCTCTAAACTTGGATATAATGGCATTGGAGGCCTAGGAGCCAATTTACCAGCTTGGATAAGACAGTTTTCGGCTCTAATGGCAATGCTATAAGCAGCAGGTAAGGTTGTGCCTCCCATAGATTGAATTAACATAGAAATATCAGAATTCAAAGCTTTAAGATAGTATAGAAAAGCACCTTCTACTGTTGGCCTGACTGCCACTGGAATCCTATCCCAAGACCTTTGAAATCTGAAGTTGAAATCAGTCAGCTGCTCGTTGGGGGCTCTCTTGATAGTTGTCAATTGTTCTAGTAGAGACAAATTGTCTCCCTTTTCTCCAAACTGCTCATGAAGTGCAATACACAGCTGATTCCAGTTTGTGATAGAGCCAGCTCCAAGGCTCCTAAACCATTGCAATGCTTTCCCCTTGAATGAAGGATGCCATGTAATTTGTGACTACATCCATTTCATTTATCTCATGGATTGCCTGAGGCGTTAGCAATGTCTTTTACATGATCACGAGTGGTATGATTTTCTCGGTGAAAAATGGAATGTTCTTCAATGCTGCAATTGGAACTGGATTCTGTGCATTGAGGGCGAGTGGGCTGCTGCCGGTGAAATTGACAAAGGGATTTAGTGGTTGCGCCATTCTGATTGGTCGAAGGACTCTTGAATACTGAATGAAAGGCCGAGCGGTGGAGGAGTTGAGAGAGTTTGTTTGGTGGAGATGGAGACCTTTGAATCCTTCTTCCTCTTTGCCTTCTTCTTGGAGATAATTGCGGGTATTCAAACAAGCACTTCTTCTTCTCCGACTCTTGACCTTGTGATTCTTCTCATAAGCTCTCGGGCTGCCTTCTTTGAAACCGAGTTGATCTTCCTTTTGGAGTCGCGGATATGCGAATAATAGCTCTTTTCAAGCAAGAAAATTGCAGCGAGATGCATATCAACTTTTTGCTGCAATAAAAATGAGACCTCTAGGTCCCCAGTCGTGCCAAAGCTGTTGATGCAAAATCACGGCACCCTGGATGCGAGATCGGGTTTCTAGGTTGATCACTTTGGCATCGGTGTGATTGCATAACATTGAATCCTTTCTCAAGTGTGGGACTTGAAAAATGAGAAAGGATTCTCCGAGAAATTTGGTTCCTATTCCTCTGTTCGGATGCACACGAAATATGCGAGAGGGTTTTCTCAAAACCTAATCTAATCGCGAGGAGACAAGGTAAGAAGATGCATAAAATAAATCTAAGCTAATAGAGGTGATGCAGGAATGAAGAACACCTATTTTGCCGGTGAACACACGAGACCATTTGAATGTGATATAAGATCATGCCTGAGATGACAAAACCTGCGGTGAAAGACCGGGAGGATGCAAAAATGAACACGAGAGAGAGGGTGAGAATCATCCACAGACATGCATTACTTGCTCCAAAGATTGATACAATACACACTGAGAATGCCATGAGGAGAATAGTATTACGAGTTCAAATGAGAGGTTTGAACTCCACAAATTCGCACTGAGAGAAGAAGGGAGGGGCAAAACAGAAAAATGTTCGACCTTTGAAAAGAAGCTCCTCTTTACAATATATAGAAAGAATGAGAGAGGGAAGAGAGAGAGGAAAGCCAAATCTACCCCAACCACCTCCAGGTTGCATTCCATTCATCTCATTATGGCAGAAGCGGCGGATCTGGCAAAGCGGCGGAATTTGTCTAGCGAAGCGTGAAGTGTATGCTTTGCATTAAAGTTGTTTGTTGAAGCATTACTTCTGCTTGTTATTTCATGCCAGAGGTGTTTCTTGATTTTCTCTCTCCAAACTGAACCAAAATGCAAGATTGACCCCGGAATCGTGTAGAGAATTTTACCAGCTTTCCATTGATATAAAGAACGTGCCAATCCGAGCTCTGGATCGAAAGTTATGGCGATCTGAAGATTTAGGGCAAAAAACGGGCCAAAACGTGTTTTGAAATCTTTCCCGCGCTCTGCCACCTGGATGACACGTGGCACGTGCTGATTGGACGAGAAATTCTCTCTCCTCTGCCTTTCGCGGGCTTTCCTTTTGAAATTTCCTTGTGGGCCCCTTAAACTTGGACACGTGGCGCTATTTCATTGGTTCGGGTCAGTGCTCGAAACCTCGCCCTTTGACTTTTGGACTATCTCCCTTGTGACACGTGTCGTGATTTGATTGGTCCGCGGGTTTGCCGGCTTTTCGCGCCCTTCGCGTCTTTATGTCCCGGATGTCCCAAACTGTTTGGGACAAAAACCTCCGATCCGCCCGAAATGGGCTTCCTCGTCCCTCATTTGCCGATGACACGTGGCGCAATCTGATTGGCTCTCGGCTTTTCGGCTATCGCGTCCCTCGCGTCCTGCGGCCCCGAGATGTCCGTCACGAACTTTCTCTGTTTCGGCCGAACCGGCGGTTCGCGTCCATTTGTCCCAAATGTCCCAGTGCTTCGTGGGACAAATTCTTCCAGTTCGCCCGATCCGGCCGATTCGCGTACCTCTGGCCCAGATGTCCCTTTTGCTTCCGGCTGTTTGTTCTCATTTCGGCCGATCCGGCGGTTCGCGTACTTCGCGTACTTGTGTCCCGTTTGTCCCGGATGAAGACTTGGGCAAATTTTTCCTTCTTTCGGCCGATTCGGGCATTTCGCGTCCCGCGCGTACCTGTGGCCCAGATGTCCCTTTGCTTCACGGGCCGCCTGGAGGCTTTTCGGCCGATCCGCGCCTAGATGTCCCAAATGTCCCGACTGCTCCTAGGACTAGGACTTAGCCATTTTTCGTGATTTTCTGTTTGATCTACTTGCCTGGAGGCTGCAAAACTCGATGCATGTTATCGAAATCTATATAGTTTTGAATTTGTTCAAAATTTTCCACATTTCGATTCTGTGACATTTTTCGAGGATCTCGAGCTTTGTGAAAATATATTCCTATATCCTGTAATTTATATGTATCTATAGAAATACCCTATATAACCCCCTCTTTCGAGGCATGTGTGATAAAGAATTTGAGAGCACATATCAAAATAATAGATGTATACCCATGTACCACATGTTTTATAAGATGCATAGAATCACATAAAAGGATGAAGTGGTGGCCACCTATAAGAATATGTACTTGTAAAGGGGTTACACATGGTGGAAACCATTCACTGTGAAAAAACAACATACAAAAAGTAACAAATAGTACAATAAAGAATTGTAACAATAATGTCCTACTCAATATTAAAAAAACTATTAAATTCATAGTAATCATGCCAAAATCCGGAGTAAAAATAGTAGTGTAAACATCGGTGTAAGCTAGCAACAACATAGTAATTAAAAAAATAGTGTGTAGTTAAGTGAGTAATAACATGTGGAAACATAAGTATATGCGAGGCATAAAGTCACAAGCGTGGGATTCCCACGACATCACAAGAAAATCATAGTAGAAGGCACAATGTGCAATAATCGAGAGAAGCAAGTGCATACATGCAAAGCATACATAAAGCCATAAATATGGGACACCCACATAGTCACAAGACAAGTAATGACCTTAGGATGTACAAAGAAAATAATCATATCATCATAATTAGAGACTCAATCAAGTGTATTTATAGAATAAGTAATCAAGGAATGAATCCACATAAATAATTAGTGACAATAGTGTAGAAAGAAAGTGTAGTAAATACTAATATTAATAACATAGGTTAGAATTTTACCTAAACATATGTGTTAGTTTCATTGATCCAATAGATATTAATAAACACTATGTATGTAATCAAGCATGACGAGGAAGGTATAAAGTAACATATAATGAAACAAAAACACCTATATAGGGTGGGGAGATGCCCCCAAGAGACCGGTGTAGGAAACAAGCCAACTCTAATCATCATGTAACAATCTATGAGTGTCCTGCATCAAGATCAAGATACCTTATGAATGCATGCATTTAAAAATAGATATGATATGTTTCAAATAAATGTAAAAAACATCATGTATAAAGTAATAAGCTAGCCAAGCAAACTAGAACATGTCCTAATTTTCATTATTTGTTCATATTTGAATGTTTTTGCATTATGAGATTATTTGAATTTTTACAATATTTTAAAAATAAATATGTATAAGAAGGGGGATAACACAAGAGATTACAATTCATTAAGAAGATCACCCATAATAGGGTCGAAATCAATAATATATAAGGGTGAAAGACCCGCGGGAGTAGTGATTTGCATGTATGTATCCATTGTTCAATATCATTGATGAACAAGATCATGTCATGATTGTTTATTCCAAGTGGTTGAATTCAATGATCGTGAAAGATTTGATTTAGTAATATAGCAACAACACCTTTAACCCTTATCATAGTATTAGTAATAAGGTATTTACAAGTGATTAGTGTTATGTCAAGATATGTAGTGATAGTTGCAAAAGGTATGGATCGGTTATTTGGATATCTTTCGACTAGACCAATGTAGTAGAAAGGGTATTTAAGTAATAACTCTAGATCCAATATGATAGATAACGACTAATATGGAGTGTCCAGATGTGTTGGAATGGTGATAGGATGAATAATTGGCATGGGATTGAGTGTGTTAATAGTATGCTATAATGGATTAGAATTAACTATAAGATATGTATCATGATTAGTCAATGTTGTAGGATTAGGAATGTCTATTGACATTTTGAGCTTATAATAGCCATGACTAGTAGATGTAGAGAGTGATTGAAACATAGATTCATCCTCTTTGATAGGATTAACATTGAGTTTAGAAGGTTATCATTATGCAAGCTCAATGATTTCAATATCATTGTTTGAGGAATCATCAAGGTTGTCTTGGGGAGGTGAATTTTTATTAAGTTGAAGCAGTGGTTGTAACTAATTAACGCTTTTTGAAATATGAATAGACTCTACCTATAACATAGGTGGAAAATTGATCCACATATATATGTTGCTATGGGGAGTGATAATGGTGATTTTGGAAGTAGAGGTATCAACTTGGCAATATTTGAATGGTTACAAGTCAGTGAACCACATAAAACTCACATCCATTGTATATACATTTGATACATTGATTAACAATGGGTGGTCCAAATTGTATGGCATGGATCCACCGATGAACTAAAAGGATATTCTAATGCATATTTGTGTCCATTATGTGAAAGGTAGTTGAAAACATTTTGGGACCCACTAAAGATCAAGAGTGATAGTATCTAGGGTACAACGGGTGAAGTTATTGATACCTCCTACACTAGTAATAGTTATGTCAACCAAGTGCATAAAAATTTCCATTTTATTAAGCAAGGAAATAGGGAAAATATTTAGACTATATCCATTATCAATTAATACTTATTTGATAAGGAAACTACGAATTTGTGTTGTAATCGGAGAAGAGTTGTGCATGGATCCTTGATAATGGTGGATGGGATATGTTTTGGGCTAAAATTGTTAACTTATCTATTACTTTGAATGTTTCCATGATAAAAGCAACAATAGTAGGCTGTGTAGTGGAAGGTAATGTAACCGTTTGTAATGTTTCATATGATATGTATTTGTAGATAGGTTCTTTTTGTAGTAATTCAAGCAAAGATATCTCAATAAGGGTGTTTTTAATTGGTCTTTGATATCAAATCCTTTAGAAGGAACACTTGGTTTAGTAGTAGATTTTATAGGTGGGTAAGGAAATGGTGGGTTTCCCTCAAAAAATTCTTAGCACAATGGGTTTTGAAAACATTTACATTAGTAGGCATAGGGGAAGAAGAAATTTTAGGAAAGTGTTATTATATATGAGAAATGTATTTAGCTTTTACATGAATGCATGTAATATCCTCTTCAATCATGAAATAAGTAGAACCATCATAAAGGCTCCCTCCACCAAATAGGATATGGGTACAAACCTAATTAGAGGGATTGTAACCCATAATAAGAAGAGGGAGTAGAGCTACGAGTTTGAAATAATGATCCTAATAGATATAAGAAAGAGACATGACGCCTAATAATATTTGAGGCTCAAAATAATAAACCCTAGGGAAACCGGGGTTGGCACAAGGTATTTGATTCAAGATTCAGGTTGAAATGGTTACATGCTTAAGTTATATTTTAGCATGTTATTGTAAAACGAATAAAAAGATTTAAGGGTTGTGCAATGAGTGGATTAGTATGATCTAATTAACTTCCAACATCAATTATATATATGCCAAGAATAATGCATTCAAACTTGAAATGAGTTGAATGAATGATAAATAATAAGTAACTAGTTCAAAATATGAGATGATATCTATACTTAGATGTTTAGGATGATTCTAGAATGATGCGGGTGTGCGTCCATGATGGAACAGTAAGATCTAGAGCTGCTAATTTTGACCAAAGATTCTAGAATTAGAAAATGAAGAAGTGTAGGACTGTATGGATTAAGTAATTTTTATGGGATAGGACAAGAATTATATGGTTTCATACCTTGAGACAATCATTAAATAGTCTAGGATAAGAACTATACAATTTAGGACCTCAAGATATAGTTAAGATCCGAAACTTCCTATGTGATTCACTTATTTGGAAATGGTTTTCACCGTGTGTCACTCTTACTCACACAACCTTCGGATGACCTATGATAACTTATAATAAAGTAGAAACCCTAACAACATGTAGAACCCTTCATTAAAGCATTAACAAACAAAAGGAGAAAAACATGTGTGGGTATTTGAGGATGAACCACCCTTGGCATTTAGACTCCCAACTATTGAACCAATCCAAGTGTTACACTACATATCCTCATTGTAGAAATCAATCCTCGTGTGATTATCCTAAATATTGGTGCAAATGTGTATAGATATAACCAACCCCTAGGGATTCCCTTGTCTCACTTGGCACTAAGATAAAAGGCTAATTGCATAATATAAAATGCACTAAGTGTAGTAGTAGTGAGATATGGTGTTCCTCAACTATGTGACCTAACCCTTATGTTGATTGAAACCCTTATACAATGCTTGGAGTGATTTTTATCTTGTTAGGACACCATTCTCTCGATATTTGTGTACTTGTAGATGGATGAAGATAAAATATTTGACCTAGTTGAGTGCTTCATAATTGTAGTATGTAATTCCCTAGATGATGTGCAACTGATTTGGGTAGATTTAAGAACCCTTTGAGTACTTTTGGAGTGATGTTTATAATAAGATCTTGTAAGAATGTAAAGTGCGCTATAAGGTGATGATGACTTGTTTATATAGTCTTTCTGTATGTGATATATTCTAATAAGGCCGACCACAAGAAGATGAAATGAACCAAATAAGGATTTAAAGTTGAAAAAAGAGTTAGTGTTTATGAAGGATCGGGACCGTACATGCTGACCAGGACCAGACCCCACATCCCGACCCTTCTATATGGTTTTGGATAAGAGAGAAAAACATCTAAATTGATAGTTGTTTAATGAATATCATATTTTTTATGATGCCTTTATGAAATAATATTCTCATAATTGATGACATAATATAATGTAAAGATAAGCAAGTTGTAGAATTACTAGAGAGATGAGGAGATTAAATTCGAGTGTTAACATTTGTCTTAGCAAGGATACAAGGTAAAAATTCACATTACATAAGGACATGATACCAAATTTTAGTGTCTACATGTTCTAACATTATGTTGGCATGGCGTGTGCCACACAACCCCAAAAGTGCTAACCCCTTTTTATATCCCCACGAAAAGAGGAAGAAGAAAGATTCCCTAATCAACTATAATTGCATGATTCTAACTATAAAGAATAGAGACATAGATATAAAGGAACACATTTCCATAAGAAATATCCATATTAGAGCCACAAAGGACAAAAGCATCCAAACATGAAAAATTCACCTAAGCGACAATGTCTAAGACAAGAAACTTTTTCTTTGTTGTAGAATTACACTTCCATAATTTTAGGATAACTTGATGACAAATTGCATCCTTCTGTACTTTCTCATATATTGTCATCGCATCTCGTTAAAAATAAGTGTGATCCTCACTAACCCTAGGTTTTACATTTTTAGTTTGCTCATCTATACTAGTGTGATTTCTGTATTTTCTCCAAATATGATATATAATTTGAATGTTTTCTATTGTTTATTGTAGTACGATTTTATCTCATAATTACACAACTGTTTAATGCTTTAATTACTTATTACCTAATATTCACATCATACCAACATCCATTTTATTTTTTAAACAAACTTGAGGATTAACTTCTTTTTAAACAAAATCAATACGGTTGACACCAATCTTATTTGGAGTTTTGAATCTAATTACTTTGGATGACACAAAATACATATATCCTATAGAGATCTACAATATTTAGGGCTAATAGATTTGGAACATAAAAAATAAAAATGCTCTAGAACAATCATATCTATAAGAAAAGAAGCAATATCAAACCCTATAATGTTATCAAGTGTGAACAATAAAATCATATACCTAATTGCATAAAATTTCACGAAGTAGTAATAAATGTATTCAAGAAGGGGATTTGGAAGAATATCAAATTTGTCATCACTCTAAGGAGACATAGAAAAATAGATGGCACATAGTAAGACTTGACACTAAGCCAGGCATAACCCATTCAAATGAGTGGGAATGGCTTGAACCATCGCCAAAATTGTTGGTGTACTTTGTTAGTATATAATTATGGCCACTATCAACTAGGCTAAATATAATTTGAAGACATTATTCATCAAATTTGGGGCATGCAAATCATCTCTCACTTTTCCATAATTATGTGCAAATGTCTAAGAAACTAATCCCCTTCTTTAAAACTATATTAGAGTAATGAAATCTTAGAAGAACATGATAAACAATAGGGGATGTTGTTGGGGGCTGCACATTATCCCTTCACTATTATTAGGCCCCTAGAATTGTATAATTCTATAAAACTAACACACCAAGTGTAGTGTAATATTCAATGAGCAATCTTTTGTCATGTAAGTACCCAAGAGTTATTACTTTCAACGATTTAATAAGTGGATGATACAATACAATAGATGGTAGATACTCTTCAATTTTTCTTAAATGCTTGATTTTTTGCTCTAAATTTTTATAATTAGTTTTTTTTATAAGGATGTTTTTCTATCATGCATTCATATACAAAAAATGTTAACACACTTGTGTATTTATAGATTTCAAATTGAGAACCTATTGAGAGGGAGACTGACACACAATAAATTTGACTAGCGAGAAGGAATGTGATGTGCCAAAATCCCCGATATTGTATTTGTTGAAAAATAAAAATAAATTATTATGAGCACTTTGGAATATTATTATGTTACTCCAAAATTAAAAGTGAAAAGGTTTAATTGGAGAGGAACTTGTCGGGACACTATTATTTACATTAAACTAATTGTAAATTTGTAATTTGGAAGTTACCATTGTAACCTTTGGTAATGAAACCGAATTGGGCAAAGTATTATTTAAATGGCTTGTAAGACTTGTTGAGGATCACGGGAAAAATAAAGATTTTTGGAAATTTCAAAGAGCTTGTGGATATTTTCCAAGGAAGCTAGGTTTGTAAGCAGGGTTGTGGGCAGGAGGGGGGGCCCTCAGAGGAGTCCTAACCAGGGTACAAAGTACAACCCCGGATGGTTCCTGGCCAGGGCATCGGTTTGTGCTTTTAAGCATATTTTCTTCCCCTCATTAATGCGGCCATGGTTTTGGTGCTTACATCCAAGTGGACCGGGAATTGAGCATAGCAAAGCCCATTGCCAGATTGAGATAAGTTCCTTCTCTATATTTTGGTTGTACACTGTGTAATTACAGAAATAAATTAAATAAATGAGTAAATTATTATGGTTCTTTTGTATTTGTAATATTTTTTTGGAATGGATAATTAATTTAATTGTGATATGAATCTATCTTAAGTGATATTGCATTGTTAATTTATTTTATACAATTGCTATTGCTTCTCTGTATATTGATTTTCAGAAAACAAAATAAATTTTACACAGGTGTTTTGTGGTTGGTTGATTTAAAATAAATCTAAGTTTATATTAAAGTCGAACATTTACTTGAGTGGAAAATTGTTAACTCTTTTTTTACTTATATAGTAAAGTTAAATAAAATACTCAAGTTAATTTAGTGCATTTCAATAGTTAACTTCAAGAAAAATAATATGACAAGAAGTAGTAGATATTAACTAGACTTATTTGAATATTTACATAATATTATTTATTAATTTACCATTGTATTAATTAAATTCATAATTATATTTTGTTAAGGTATTTAAATTAATAATATTAATATTTATTTATTTTATCAAGTATTTAAAAAATATGTATATTAAAATATTGTTATAAAATAGTTGAGGAGAATTTATTGAGAAGAGTTTAATTTTTATTAAGTTTACAAATTCAATATTTAATACTTGTGTTTATTTTTAATTCTTTCTAATGAACTAGACTTATATTTATTTAATTATTTTGTTTAAGTGCTGGAAACACATAGTGAAAAGATGTGTAAAATTAATTTACCTAAGGTCTCTTAGAAGGAGACAACACTCCATGAAAATAGGAAATTGATTTTTCCTATTGGTTTAAAATTTACCCTTGTCCCTTGAATGACCCCACAAAATTTTGTTTAACATTTTAACTATAACTTTTAAAACAATATTACCTATGTCTAATTCAAACCACCCATTAAATAATATAAGAGTTGGGTTAAATCTTAAAATTATAAGATGTTTTTTTAAATATTAATATGTTTAGTGAGTCGTGGTCGAGGAAAATGGCTAGAACGATGAAAATGCGAGGGCGCGCAAAACCTTAGCTCCACCCCTCTTGTTATCTTTGGAAAGGTTTGAACAATGGGGCAACGTGGTTATGAAGGGAAACTCCGACCTCGGTTTTCTTGGAGGTTTGGTGCGGGACACATACTAGATGCATCACAACACTCTCACCCTAACCTCGTTGATGCCGAGGACGGATGGGGAATGACCTCACAGGTGATAGTGCTAGCACATATGGCAATAGTGGAGGTAACAAGTCCTCTAGCCCTCCAATGGCTCCTCCAAAATCTTTCTTGGCGGCTACCATAGGCAAATGTGCACCGGTTTTTTCGAAGGCTCGATGCACTTGCTGTTTATTGTGGAAAAGGCAACTAACACTCTTGTTGTTACCCTTTCACTCCCAGAGGTAACCAATTCAATTTGTGCCCTTCAAAATTATGCCATTATTTGTAGGTTTAATGGATTTTGGCCTCGGGTGACGCGTTGCATCAATGGATTTACTCTACTTGGTCCCATGATTGTGAGATCTAGTTATGTGCCAAAGGTTTTTTTATTGTTCAGTTTTCCTCTCCTACATTACCAACAAGTTGTCAATGATGGTCCATGGTTTTGGGGTAGGTGGCCTTTTTATTACACCATGGTTTTGGACTTTGATCCCTCTTCTATGGTGGTCTCAAAAATGTTGGTTTGGGTTTGTCTACCCAATCTTCCTCTTCCCTTCTAGCACCCTATAGTTTGTGTGGCTATTGGTGACTCTCTTGGTCGATTCATCAAGTTGGATGACAAGTGGTCTAAACAAGGGTTGTTCACCTACGCCCGTATTTGCATTGAGGTAGATTTCAGCAAAGGTCTTCCGGACAAATTGGAATTAATCCATGATGGCTTCAAGTGGATTCAAATTCTTGATTATGAGAACACAACATTTCAATGTCGGTTATGCCATCAAATTGGACACCTTCATGAGGCTTTCCCACTATCACCCAATCAGAATAAACAAAAGAAGAACAAAGGGGCTTCTCAATGGCCTAAAGGTTGGCAGCCGTTTTCTTCGCCGGAAGTCCAAGACCAGCCAAAAGTCAAAGCTCAGTCAGACGACATGACTGTCGAACATCCCCATGCTGGCGGTGGTGCCAAGCGGATGCATGTATCTAACTCTTCTGATTTTGACCCCACTGGATAGCTCGTGCCTTGATCCTCCGCTTGATCTGGCAACCCAGCAAGCGCCCTGGACTATTGTCACACGTTCTAAGGAGAAGAAGGGGCATTTTGAGCCTCCTCGTTCTCCATCGGTTATGAGTAACTTTGTTTTTGGTGTTCCTCAGACCCCCTTATAGTTGTTGCTTTGTTATTTTGTTGTGTTGCTAGGCTTGGCCTACTTGTGGCTTTGGGGCGTGCTCTCATACCGCCCACTTTTTTGTTGAGAGAATCTTATATCATGTTACATTTAATATAATATAAGATCCTTTTCATAAAATAAAAAATAAAAAAATATTAAAACCAAACTAAAACTACCACATTCACGTGGCATTCTCCATAAGTGGGGTTGCGGCGGATTTGGTGGAGTATGATCCCACATTTGTGGAGTATATATAAAATGAAGCTTGGTAAATAAAATCTTGGCAAGACTTTAATAAGACTTGGTCTTTGCTTAATAAATATATGTTAAAATCCCTACACACCTAGCTAATGAAAACCTAGAGTTTTATTATTTTTTTCATATGTATCATATGTAAAATAGTTTATATATTTTTATAAAGTTTTTATTACAAACTATTTTTAGGTATCTATTTTTTTTGTTTTATATATAAAAATCATTTTAAGATAGTGTTGTACAAAACACATATGACTATACTTGGGGTAGTATATTCTATGGTACTTTGGTTTCTATTTTATCTTTAACTAGTGACTTTTGAATGTAGGATGAAGTCAAATTAAATCTTCCATTTTATATAGTTTTTAAAGTTTTCGTGAAATTATCTTGAAAATTATTTAGGGTTGGATTAAAGAGCCTAACTACTAAGAAAGTCTTTTTCAATTATTTTTCAAAAGCAGTTAATTACACCTCATAATAACTAATATATTTAATATTTGACAAAATGTATATATAATCTATGTTTTGTTCAAGATAAATATATATTCCGTCTAATATTACTTATTTATTGGTAGTTAAATTAATAAGTAAAGTGAGAAGATTTTTTTAATTTTTTTTTAATTTTTTTTTATATAATATTATTATATATATATATATATATATATATATATATATATATATATATATATATATATATGTTATCATTTTTAATGTGGAATGTGTTTTACGTAAAATTGTTTGTTGTTATGTTAGATGGAGTTGTCAACCCTTTTCTGGTGCGAGGAAAAGTGGTATTAAAAAAATCCTATAAATTTTGAAGAAATAACATTCCACATTAAAAATGATAACAATATATATATTAATATGTTATCATTTTTTAATGTGGAATGTGTTTTAGTAAAATTGTTTGTTGTTATGTTAGATGGAGTTGTCAACCCTTTTCCTGGTGTGAGGAAAAGTGGTATTACAAAAAAGTCCTATAAATTTTGAAGAAATAACTACTCCCATACACACCGAACTCTCGACTTAAATCTATCGGCGAATGTAAGCAGACTTCAACGAAAATGTTAAACCCCAATGTTTTCAGTGTTGGATTCTCAAATGTATGTTCCCGTTTGTTTTAAGTTTTGTCTTCTTTCGGTTCTAGTTTTACTATTTTCTGATATTACTGTAATCTAGATCTATTTTAAATTAGGTTGGGAAGATATATGTATAAAATTCGCTTTGTTTTTCTTGTTGGGGTTGGATTTCATCAATACAGACATTAAGATTGTGACAAGAAATTACATAGGAAATAATGGAGGCGCTCATTGGAGCTCTCGTTTTGTCATGCATTTGTGAATTCCCAAGTTGCAAATTGTCTCTCCTTAACTTCTTAAGTCGTGGCATCAGGTATGAATGTCAGGCCTGAGCGAAACTGATTGGCTCCATTGTAGAGGTCCATATTGAAATGTCATGAGATTGCATGCCCACTTTCTCCTAATTTAAAAAAGCTTTCATTTCTGCTAGGGATGCATTCCCCCGATATGGAGTTAGAAAAGGGCAAGGTTGACAGTGTGGAAGGATATGTCGATTGGAAAGGAAATGCTGCTCTCAAGGACAAACATGGCGGATTTCGAGCAGCAATGTTCACTTTCGGTAAAGTGATCCATTTTTGGTTTGTTTTTTAATCTGGATTATGTATTTTCTTCGACCAAGAAGCTCTAAACTCCCTGATTTAGTTTCAACATGGAAGTTACAGCCTGCAAGGAGGTATATAGCAACCAAATTGCACAAGTGGCAGCTGTCTGTGGTGATCTACAGCCGTTGCCTAGATTTTGATTTCATGACCTGTTGTTTACGAGCATTTTAACTTCACCATTCTGCCTGTGCATGTGTTTTGAAAATAATTTGACAGTAGTTGTATATATCGACTTGTTAGTCGAATTGTCCGAATTGTTTTGTCCGAATTGTTTTGTCCTTTTATGATAGGGTAATCCGGTGCATCGGCGTTGACTGCTAAAAGTAACGTGTCAGTGCGATGGCGTTGACTGCCCGACAGTTAACGTTCAGCTGAGACCAAAAAAATGGATAAGTGCTTGGCAGTTATGCATAGACCGTTGAAAATCATGCCGACATGCCATCAAGTTATGGTTTTCCAATCTGGTTCGTTGCATATTTGTTGTTGCACAACTCTATCATAACAACCTTGACCCTTAAACTTAGGGCGGCTAGGTGAACTCGGGGGAATATACCACTAAACCTCATCTCCAAAAATTTGAATCTACATTTTGTACTTCTTGTCATCTGCCATTAGACCACACCCATATTAATGTAGCCAAATTCTAAACAAACTTGATATACTACAAATAATATGAACTCCAAAAGAAAATAGATCTCCTTCTTCGTTCTCGAATAATGAATTACAATGTTTCCTAAATAGGAAAACAACTCCCAACTCGAGTTGCCAAGTAAACTCTAACTAACTTTGACTAAATCTACTCTAGGTGGCGGAAATTATTATTTTTAGCAATTTACTAGAACCTGCTATTCTTAGTAAGTTCGCATGTTTATTAAACAGGCACGAAATTGCCACGCATCTTCTACATTCCTAAATTAGAGGAATTGCCAACTTTCTAACTCATAATGCAACTAATAGACTAAAATTAACTAATGCCCAAAAATAGGAAAAAATTGAACTACAACTTAAATCTTAATTTTCGGCCTCAAGATGGCAGATTTAGGGCCCGAAAATGTGCCAAAACTTGTCTCATCGAAACATGTGGTTTCAAAAAAACGGACTCAAACGGACACTCGGAGCTCAAGTTATGACCTTGTCAAGTTCTTGCTAATTTTAGCGCATCACATATCATATATAGTAATTGACTTTGATAAATCAATGGCATGTCCAAAATGTGAACACGAGTGCTATTTAGATAGAGTGATAGACATAGAACATCTTGATCAAGAGATTGAACATTTGTCTATTATGTTTAAAGGAATGTTTATGATGAAGGTTTGTTTAAAAGAGTGATCCAAAAGGCTGAAGGGAACCTCACATTAAACAAGATGGAGATGAGAGGAAAAATAAGGTTAACCTTCTTTACATCAAAGGAACAATTGATATTCTAGCAAGCGCCCTCAAGAGAAAAATATTGAAGTGACATTCTCCCCTCTATACAATTGAGATTATTCTCGATAAGGAAAAAAATCAAACTAATCCTAATTGTCACAAAGGGATCCATACTATCCTATAACGATCTATTCAAATTAGGATAGAAGAACATTGTGCCGACCTCACACAACCAAATCCAAAATTTTTCTTAGCCAAGCATTCTCATAACACATGTCTTCAAATTTGCATGGATAAAGCTAAAATAATCGCCACAAAAGATCATTACACGAGGAAAAGGATTCGGGAAGCTGTGGAAATAAATAAGAATACATACAACATGAATACAAATGATGGTTGGACACTTAGCAAATGTTTTTGTAGAAACATAGTACTTCCATTAATTATCAAGAAACATGTTACAAATGGATACAATGCCAAGCATTGTAACTAATACACCAGGAAGCATCCTTAGAGATACCATGGTAGCAGCTTAAAGCATAATACAACATGAAGAAGTCATCCATGTGATTCATCCAAATGAAGAATTTAGTGAAATGCTTGGCTTTCCTCCCTAGACCACCCTATAGGAATATGACCTATCACATAAACATTTTCCTGATCCAAAGCCTAGTGGGCAAAAGCATCCACTACTTTATTACTCTCCTAAGGAGTATGAATATAAAGAATTGTTTGGAAAGCTTGAGCCAAAATACCAATATTTTTTGTATCGTTAAATACGCCAATTAGAAGAGTGAATGCTGCCTTGCTTAGTAAGTAGTCGAATAATCGTTTGAGAGTCAGATTCAATAATAACTTTAGTCCACCCCATTTTGGCCGTTTCCTTCAAAGCATATTGAATGGCAAAGATTTAAGCCATATTATTTGTAGTAATTCCAATTTGCTGGCCACAAAAAGGAGCTGTTGAGCTGCACTATCTCTAACTATTCCTCCTATTCTAACTTGTCCACTGTTGTAAAATAGTGCTTCACCATATTAACAATCATACTAATCACTTTAGTCCTCCCTCTTAAAAATAGCTAACCTATCTAGGACTATAATGAAATTAATATTTAATAGCATTCTTTGATGTCATTTTTTTCATGGATATCTAGGATATCTTTCTCTTGATGATGAGCTTAGCTTAGGCTTGAAATGTCGAGTTTCAAATAATTTTAATACAGTTATAAAATATATTATATGTAAATATTTCATTGCGTATAATCATGAATAAACTAATGTGTAGCTTAATTTGTGGTGATGCAGTTATGATGGGTTTGCAGAACATGGCATTTGTTTCTTTGGTGTGCAATTTCAGCACATATCTAATAATGTATATGTGTTTTGACCTCTCGGATTCTGCTACAACGCTAACAAATTTCATGGGAACTGCCAACCTACTTTGTTTAGTGGGGGCTTATATTTCTGATACTTACTTGAGCAGATTGAGTACCACAGTCATCTCTGGAAGTATAGCCCTCCTGGTATGTATCTACTTACAGTTTAGTTTGAAAAAAAAAATTCTAGATCGATGTTTTGGGGCTACCCTTTGTGGAAATGCCCTATCCAACCGGTTAGTTGGGTCTGTTTTCAATGGTGGATGTATAAAAGACAGACTGTTACGCATTTTTACATGCATTGGTATGTTAAAAAAGGGACAGTCAATACCGACACACTGGCAATTTACGTTCCATCCCTCTTCCTGATTTATTTCCACCATAAGTAATGAAATTGAATTACATATAGAAACTCCATCCTTGACAGAAGTGTTTTCTTGTTATCTATTGCAAGTAAACAATAAACTAAGTTTTTATTCTTATATGGTTTAAATGGAAATGTGTGTGATAGAATTTGAATCTTATTTTAATGGGAGTTACAGGGATATATGGTGCTCGCAATACAAGCCCACTTTTCAAATCTTCGCCCGCCATTGACAGACAAGATGTGCACCCCTGGTGCGAAAATGACCAGTACAGAGGCTGGAATTATGTTTTTGGGGCTATATCTGATTGCAATTGGAGTGGGAGGTATATTACCTGCTGGGGCGACTCTGGGAGCAGATCAGTTCGACGAGAAAGACCCAATAGAGAGGAAACAAAAGTCGAGTTATTTTAACTGGCTCTTGTTCAGCATTGTGATAGGGGAAGTGTGGGAGTAACATTTATAGTGTGGCTTGAAACCACTAAAGGATATTACGGTGGAGGATTTTTATATCAGGTATAGGCATATTGCTTGGTATTGTCTCCATTATTGTGGGTGTTAACACTTATCGCCACAAGGTGCTTGGAGACAGTCCCCTCCTCCGTATTGCACAGGTTAGAATACATCTCTTTTATTTGAAATATATTACAAAGATGCCAAATCTATTTCCTTTTCGTGGGCTTTATATAGGACGTTCATGGTTTAGAGTTAATTTAAATTATAAATAATTAAGAATACTGAAACATGGAAATGATAAATTTATCAACTTTCTATCAAAGGATTTTTATCTAAGAGTAAGATCGCCATAATTTTATTAGATAATTAAGTTTTGAGCTATTAAGAGATTCAGAGGTGATATGGTTTAATATCTATGATTTACCATTTTCTTTTTTGACGAAATAGTAGTTATATTACTTAATAAAATAGTGTTAAGTATTCACAAAGAAAGGTTGGTGTTATGAGAGTATGTTATGAGGACTTCACATTATATCAATAACATAAAATTAACTAACAAAAACATCAAAACAACTTATACAAACATAATATCTTGTAGACATCAAGTGAGAAGAAAGGAGAGAAAATCTTAAAAAGTAATTTTTTAATTTTTATGTATAATAAAATTTAATAGTTATTAATATATTAGACTATTACATTAACTTATTTTGCTTACAATTTTTATATTGTCACAAAACACCAAATTGTTTTTATTTCTATTTCTAAATTATATTTTTCTAAGATTTCTTAAATTAAATTATAATTTAAAATATTTATATAATTATATTTAATGTTGTGGTAATAAATATTTTGAAAGAAAATGTGTTAAGATTTCTACTCCATTCGAACTTATTAAAGGTTCACATGTCTTTATTATAATATCAATTAATAAATGCATTAAAATTTTATTTATATATAATTTTAACATTATAATAATTATTATTTTTACATATTTTAAATGGTTTTATAAATATCAATAAAGTGAACAAAGGAATATACTGAGAATGGAATAGTATTTACGATTAATATTATGGAAAAGTATATAAAAAGATAATATAATTTAAAAAAAATATTTTATATAATGTTTTGAGAGAGAGTCATAGCAACAAGTATTATGTGGCGATTTATTATTGTTTAAAATATTGCAGTTGAAATCAAAAGTGTTTATAGTGATGATTATAATAAAAGTTTGATGTATATAAACAATAACTAGTTTAGATATCTTAAATACATCTATCTTAAATATAGAGGTGCCTATATTAAGGAAGATGGTTTAATAAAATAGAGGGTTTCTTATATTTTTCATCTAAAATATCTTAGCACATATTCATGTAAGTAACAAATAACTTAAATATTTATATATTTATATTATATATGTGTTGGACATAGTTGATTTAGGGTTTGAGATACTAATACATACCGATAATAATATTTACAATAAATAATATACATCAACAAAAATTAATATATTTACTTATCCACCTACTAATGATCGTCTACACTTTTAAAATAAATTATATTTATGTATATAAATATATAATTATTATTTTTTATTTTATGTATTAAATATGGGGTCAACACTATATATATACATACATACATACGTACATATGTATGTATGTATGTATGTGTAAATAATGTTTTTTTTTCAAATAAGCCATGCAATTACACTCCTTGTGTCAATGTAAAAACACATCTCTTTAAAGAATAATTTCTTTTTTCAAAATATCATTTTTATGAAAAAGTTAAAATTATGATTTAAACTAAAAGACAACTAAACCAGATGAATGATAGATACGACGGATTGAAAATTAAATTATTTTCAGAATTACAAAAACTAAAATAATAATAAAAAAATAATAAAACTTCATACCGACAAATTAATTTTATATAATCAAAATTATTGTTGGTAACATAATTACCGATGTATAAATATGTAGTTTTATTGAGCATACTATATTTTCAAATAGTAGTCAGAGACATTTGAAATTAGTTTATAGTTGTTATCTTTCTCCTTTCCATGTTTCCCAGGTTTTAACAGCATCATTTGCCAATCGGAAGCTCTCTATTCCTGAGAACGTGGAAGAATTATACGAGGTCCACCACAAAGACTCAAAACTGCAGATTGTCGAATTATTGCCACATACAGATAGCTTGAGGTAAGAGTAGCGGGAATATAACTAGTTTAGATATGAGTTTGTAAGACTAATCGGTCAAACAACTAATGGATTGTCTATCAAATGGATTTCTCATTGGTTGAATCAATCTTGTAAACATATATGACATTTAAGTTGAACTATTTATAAGATTCCCTTATATTCATTTGATTGCAGACTTCTAGACAAGGCGGCCATTGTTACAGAGAGTTCCATCAAAAGTGGAAAACAATGCACAGTGACACAGGTGGAAGAAACCAAAATCTTGGTCAGGATGGTGCCAATCTTCGCCTGCACAATAATAATGAGTACATGCCTAGCTCAACTGCAGACCCTTTCCGTGGAGCAAGGATTTAACATGGACAGATACCTCGGCAAGGCTTTAATTCCCCCATCATCCCTCCCCATCATTCCATTTGTGTTCATACTCATCCTGACTCCTGTCTACGAGAAAATCTTCGTGCCACTGGCTCGTCGTTTCACAGGGCTCGACACAGGAATAACATATTTGCAGAGGGTGGGAGTGGGACTCGTGCTGTCCATAATTTCCATGGCAATAGCAGGGCTGGTGGAAGTGAAGAGAAAACAGCAGCACGAAGAGAAACACGTCATGAGCATGTTTTATCTGTCATTCCAATACTGCGTGTTCGGCATTGCTGATCTGTTTACCTTGGTGGGTTTGCTGGATTTTTCTACAGTGAATCTCCTGCGGGAATGAAATCACTGTCAACTTGCTTTACTTGGGTTTCTTTGTCGCTGGGTTTTTTCCTCAGCTCGTTGCTGATAAACATAGTCAATGCTGCAACTCGTCATAACTCAAAAAGAATAGGATGGCTTACAGGGATTGATCTGAATGCAAACCATGTCGATCGTTTCTACTGGCTGCTTTCAATTCTTAGTTCTGTCAACTTTATTATCTACCTTTATTTTGCTGCTCGCTACGAGTACAGGCCAGCTGCTAAAGATCAGAACTCTGATCAGCAAGATAGCTCTGTCACAAGAAAATGCCCACTCCTTACCGTCAAGCTCCCATGAATTCCACCACTCCAGAACAGAAATCTCCAACCGTATCAACTACTCCCGACCATAAAGATCCAGTGGATTCGAACCAAAAAGTCCCAATGGATTCTTTATCTGACCAGGAAAGCGGGGAGAAAAGTCCACAGAAAAAGTGAACTATTTCATTTCTCTTCATTTTCAAGATTTTAAATCTCTGTTATTAGTTTATTAAGAGAATGTGGAACCTGTGCTTAAATATCATTTATGTTTTTCCTACTGGTAGGTTGTTCACATGTCCAAGGTTTAAATTTTGTTGATTTTGATACAAACTCTTCTAAATGTGATAGAAAAATTTATTTATGTTGTAGTATTTTATTTATAATTATGTAGGCATTTTACAATTAAAAATAAGGGGTAGAATATAATAGTACAGACTCTTCATTAAATTTAATATCTATTTAACCATCAATTTTATAATATATTCGTTTCAACTTTTATTATTTAAAAAATATAATTAAATTATTAAAATCAATATAATATTAATCAAATAAATATCTTTAACCTATTTATACTAATAAAATAATGTTAAAAATTAATGACTTCCCACCATTTAACTTATTGGACCACCAAAAAAATATAAATGATACAATGAAATAAATAAATTACAACATTCTCTTCTAAGATTGACCTATGTTTTTACTATAGCCTAGGCCAATACTTTGCATTGTTCACAATTTTTAAAAATTAATTGGAATTTTTAACAAATTAATAATACTTTTATGAATTTTATTCTCTAAATATTTAGTAATGAATTATAATATAAAATTTGTTTAAATAAAAATTATGTTTTTATTTCATTTTTGTGTGTAGCTAGCTTAATGATTAGAGGGCAATTCCTTAATAAAAATGTGTTTCATGTGTGATTCTATTAGTTGATTTTTAAAAATATACACAATTATATTTAAAAATCACTTTTTAGACTATATTTCTTAAATTTTAATATTTTATCAATTTTGAATTTTGAATTAAATTTAAAACAATATTTTAGGACTCAAGTTATGAAATTTATCAATTCAAAATGATATATATGGTATTTGAAAGGTTTTTACTATCTATTTTTGAAGTATGAGTTTCTAAATCTTCAATTTTTCCAAAATTCAAATTTAAGTTTTAATATTAGTTAGTTACCAAACTTTTAATGTTATCATAAAATTGATAAACAAATTAAATTAAATTAAATTATTTTTTTGTTGGAATAGGTGGCATCTAATATGTTGATTTAATTTTGTATATAAATCTTACAACAATATCAAAAATGGTGTAGTTCGTGACACTTGTGCATAGAAAATTAAATTAACAAAAAAATATTTATTCAATTGAACCCAAATTTATAATTTATAAAAAAATTAAAGGGTGTTTAGTAATTACCTAGATTAAAATTTATAAAACTAAAACATCTTGAAAAATTAAATTGAAAATGATCTTTAAAATTACAGTCGAGGATATATAGAAATCATGGTTTTGGAGGAGAGCAGAAGGTTGAGAAAAGAAACAAACTCACTTAAACCTATTAGTTTGATGTATTCTATTAATAGGTCCATTAAAATGGGTTTCACAAAACAAATATCACAATATTGAATAAGATATATAAAATTATGTAAAGGAAGTTATTATCGTAACCATCCAAAGATGACCCTAACTTTCTTTTGCATATAGGGGTGGGCCAAAAATGCTAATGTAGTCGTGCCATGCCAAAAGGGGTTTTATATCGAGTTAGATTTTACACGTTTCAATAACAAGTGTAAGAACTAATATAAGATTTATTTTTGAACGAGTAAATATTTTAGAGTCGCAAAAATATTTCCAAGATGATCATCCAAAGAGGCATATGGATAGTAAGGAATGTATTTTTGGGAAAATAAATGGATTTTTTAAAGAATTATGAAGCTCCCAACGAGGATATGGAAAGAGAGAGACAAAAAAATACTCATCCTACAATAAATTAACCATTATCTTGGTAGGATTTTGACTTCTATTATGGCTTCATCCACATTTTCACAAAGATTTGGTACATTGATTTATATGTTGTTGCATGCCGCTAAGCTACCAACTAAGGTGGGATTAATAATGTGAATGAATGAGGCTTTTAAAGTCATAAAAGGAATTTCAAAATGTTTTGAAGAGGCATAGAAGAATTGAGGTAGGAAGGAATTTAAACGAGTTTACATTTGAATTATAAATCCATATAGGAATAAAGAAGAAGGAAAAGAAAGGAAACATACTAAAACATAAGAATATTAAATCCCATTAAGTTTTCTTATACAAAAAAATTACAAAAAAATTGATATACTCCAATAAATCCATAAGATTAATTTGTACAACATAGGGTATCAGTAATCCCCTCATATGAACCTAACCTTCCTTCCCTTCTAGGTAGGTCAGTAGGCCCAAAAACTTTCACATAGTCATATGCATGCCATGTCAAAGGGAAGGTTACTTCCATAAGGAGTAATTATCAAGTTTTTATCAATGGAGGGTTTTATAATATTAATGTGCTAAATAATGAAATATTAATGTTGCAATAAACCATACCTATTAAGAAATCAAGGATGTAAACTTAAAGTATGTAATAAGAGTAATATGTATACAAAAGATCAATTTTAATTATTGCATTGTCATCCGTTCATGTCAAGGTAAACTATATACATTAAAATGTAAATGGAAAATGGAAAGATAGAGCATATACCTCAAATTTTACCATTTTAAACATTGGCATGAAGATACATGCCAAAGAGAATAAAAAATATTTGAAGGCATTTCCATAGATTATATAGAATTAAGAAGCTACTATTTAAGATGTTATATACCAATTACTATTGATGTTCAATACTTCTTCATGTGTGATACCACAAAATTTTCCTTCAAAAATATGTCTAAGAATAATTTTTCTTGATGCTATACAAAGGGGCAAGTAAAGAAAGAAAACATCCTCATCATGTAATCACATGAACATTGTGTTAGTAGGTGATCTGGAGGAAATTATGAAGGATAGAAGTTCCCTAAAACTCCCAAGACCACTATAGTACGAGAAGATGACTCGATATGGTTGGTCAAAGTTTGGTCAACTAGAAAGTCAACCCTGGTCAACAATTCAATCTGGACGTGACACGTGGAAAAGGTGGCAAGCAACCTGCGAAAAGGAAAAAATATATTCTTTTTTTTGGTTATCGACCTCCAGTCTTCATCAAGCATAAAAGTTGGTGGTTGCAGCAAGAGGCTCAACTTTTGTGACGGAAGGGAGCCCGACCGCCGTGAGAGCTAGTGGTGCTACCGACATGGTGGGCTCTCAAACCACCGTGTCGACATCGAGTTAGCTCGACGAGCTATTATTCTGGCTTCGGTGAGGTGATCAACTCCCCACCAAGTTGATCACATTTCGACGTGTTCAATTTTAGCTCGATTTTCCTATCGAGAATAACAAGCATACTATGTGGTCGAGTTGCATTAATTTTAGCTTGACAAGCTACTTTATTTTTAACCAAGTTGATCATTTCCACGTGGTCAATACCACATATTTACAACTTTTAGGATATGCATTATCTCCCACAAAAACTTGAATAGCTCACCATGGATCAATTAACAAACCCATGAAGAGATCTCCACATGGCTCAGTCCATACCCAACCAATGGTAAGAACCGTGCATCAACAAACCAACAAACATGACTTAACCCAAGAAATCAGACAATAGAGCTCTGATAGATCTAGCCCAATGGACAAAAAATGGAATAAAAGGCATGGCCGAGGCCACGAGGGAATAGGGCGGCGAGCCCAATAAAAAAATTGACCCCCCTACTACGCGATTAGTGTAGGATTTCCCCACTATGAAAAATGGCCCACCACATTGCAAAAGCATTCGAGCTATGAGTGAGGTGGGATTTGATCCCCGACCTCGGTAGTAGAAATGAGTGGCCCAACCAACTCGGCCAACGAGTTGGTTGGAATGGGAGTTGGCCGATAAGGCCCTTAAACAAACTTTTCAGGTCCATTTGCACTATAAAAGGGACCCCTTTCCATTTCTTCAAGACACACCAAGGCTTATTATTTCTTAAGATTAATTGAGGATTGGGATAGATGAGGGTTTTTTTAATATAGCTTTTTGACTATATTAAAACATTTGAAATTACTATATGCAAATATTGTTATTAGCCTATTATTTTTAGGAAATATATAGATGACATATTTTGGGATTATTTTACACTACCCAATAGGCCTTGAGCCACTGTATTTTTCACTTGCGATGCTTGGAGTATCAACCGGAGTGCTGAAGGACAGGGAAGCGTTGGGAAGGCCAATCAAGTTCTAAAGGAGATTGTGCATCAGGAAGGTGGAGAACGATTTCAACAGATCATAAAAGTTCTTGAAGGATTGGAGTACAATTAGGAAAGTGGAAATTCCATTAGGTTTTATTGTAAGAAATAACATTGTACTTACAAATTTTGACTAGTGGAATGGTTGAAAGAACCCAGAGACGTAGGCATTTCGAACTCGTAATCAATCATTGTGTAATTTGTCATTATATTCTTGCATTAATTTTAAATTGATTACTTAAAAGAGAAACTTATCGGAAAATATATTAAAGCCTATAGGGGTTTGAGATCAGGTAGATAAAAAATTGATCAATTTTGGATCAAGTTGGTATCAGAGCTGGTTTTATAGAGTTGGTTTTGTAGAAATGGATCTATACCTCTTCTTCCGATTTTATGGTTATGCTTGCATTATTAGGCACCATGGTTTGAGTGATGATCACTCAACATCGAGAACATGATTGCCAGATCATGGAGTTACAAACCCACTTGGCTAGCTCTTATTGAGAACATCAACGCCAAGCAACAACAACACATTAGAGTTGCAGAGAAGCCTAGATGCTCCACTTGGGAAGGTGGCTGAATCAAGTCATCTTGAAGTGCCACTTGGAGAGGCAACCTTCACTAGACTTGGTCATGTGTCATCATTGTGGCAAAGGGCATGACATCGAGCAATGCTAGAAATTGTATCCAGACAGGAGGCCTAAGTGGATGCAGAAGAAGGGAAAGGCTATTGTAGGACCAACATTGGCCAGTCAGTGGCACCATTGGGATGGAGAGCACCAGTGGATCATCCAGATATTATACTATGACATGCGAGTGCCTCGAGATAGTGGATTCTAGTGATTGCATGAGGACAATTAGTCACCCTTATTTTCGATTGGACTATCGGAGTAGGTACGTGATTTGAAATTTGGTGTGACCGAATGGGACTTCCCACGACACCATTCCTCATATGAAGACAATTAGTAAAAATATGGTACTCTGCATGGAGTGTCTACTAGCTATTGCACTTATGAGCTTCATAGTTGGGAGACAAGTTTCCGACAATATCACTCTCGACATCATCCCTTTGGAGATGGATGAAATGGTATTGGGAAACTTCTACCTAACTTCTCATCAAGGTTATATGAATGATGATAGGAGTGGAGTGGAGCTTTGCATTGGGAACAACTAGAGGATCGAGTTTGTGATGGGACATGTTGTTCATCTTACACAAGGTGAAGATAGTGAGACATCGACTCATATGTACCAGGGGATCATGCAGATCCTAATGTAAAGTTCGAGCTCATATGTCCCTGTGGATCAGCTAGATCCTGACACTGAGGTCGCATACATCCCAGCAGATCATTAGGATCCGTATGCAGAGGAGGAGAGCTGAGGATCCACATGACACCTATTGAGGTATCCTAGACAGACACCAAGGATTCTATAGATAGTAAGAAATCTAAGGTGTAAATAAAGTTGACTTTGTTTAGCTATTGTATTGGTTTTTCTAGAGCATTATTTATTTCTCTTATTGTAATAAAACCATAAACTTTTGTGTTAGGTAGAATGTATGAATAAGACCCCTGTGTGGTCAATTTTTGTATACATCTAACTAATCAGGACACACTAGTAAAAGACCCAATTCTTGGGCAATGTTTGTACTCTTTTATACTTGCATTAGTAAGACCCCTTAGAGGGAAATTATTTTGGTAAATTTCTAATACTAGGAGATGTAATATGTTTTGGTCCTTGTTGAGTTATTTGTCAGCAGGAAAGAGACAAATGAGGTCAATCCACAATGCGATGCAAAGTGAGAAGACCAAGTACATAAGCCACCAAGTAGGAGAAATTTTCGTGACAGGTTTATCATGTGAAATTATTTTCCTATAAAATTGGTAACTAAGCTTATTGTACCAAGACTCAAAAATGGAGCATTTTTACAACTAATTTGCATGATGTATTAGGATATAATTTCCTTACACTTGTATTTGAAAGTTGTATAAAGACCATTTTAAGGGCACATATCTCCTAATCAAATGTTTGAGTGACCATTACAGTTGGATACTCATATCTATGAGTTTGGAGATTTGTCAGCCATTTGTGCAGACAATGGAGCTCAGGTGTTATCTCGAACTTCATTTTGTGTAGAGGCATTGTGACCATGCAACAAAATGGTAGCTAAACACCGTTGGCATATGAAAACAAGTCAGAACTTCATTTCGTGTAGAGCATTATGACCCGTGTAGAGAGTGGTACACGATAGTTCATCGTCAATAGGAGGCTTTGTACCATGTAGAGGCAAAGAACCATGTAATGGGGTTGGAGTCACCATTTTTGAGCTCATGAGAAATAAGCTCGAGATCATCATTTTGTGTAGAGGCATTATGACCCACAGCAGAATGGTAGCTGATCATCAGAATAACATTGTGCATTGGAGGCTTGAGGTCTTGAAAGAGGCTTAAGCATCGTGCATTGGAGGTGTTGAAGTCTAGAAAGGGATGTGACATCAGGTCGCAACTTCATTCTGTGTAGAGTCTCTTATGACCCTATAGCAGGATGGTACCTGACAAGTCATTTTCCATCATCGACATCGGATCAATCATAGCTCTAAGTAACATGGAGTTCCTTCAAACTAGTTTGGATTATGGAATCAACTAGGAGCCAGGAACTATGTTATAGAGTCAAAGAAGATCCTTGTTGTCATATATCTGGAAGCCTAACACCGCACAATGGAGGCGTGGAGGTCTTCTTCAGATATCAAAGTGGTGCAGTAGGAGGTAAGTGAGCCCAAGTACCATAGGTCCTAGAGTTTGAGCCATCATTGTTGAATGTGGAGTTGGCAGAATACTGTGATGATCTCTTCTCAAGCAAGGTGATTTGGAGTTCACAAGCTTTTTGGGACAAAAATCCTTTCCCATTGGGGAGGTGTGATCTGGAGGACATTACAAAGGACATAAGTTCCTAATCTCCCAAGATCACTACAGTGCAGAAGATGACTCGAGATCTTTCCGATGACTATTTGAATGTCGAAAATGGAGTTTGTATGCACATTGGGTGGCTGGTCAAAGTTTGGTCAACTAGAAAGTCAACCTTGGTCAATAGTCCAATCTAGACGTGACACGTGGCAAAGGTGGAAACTGGTGAAAAGGAAAAAAGAGAGTCATTTTGTTTAGTTATTGACCTGGTCTTCGTCAGGCATAAAAGTTGGTGGTTATAGCAAGAGGCTCAACTTTTGTGATGGAAGGGAGCTCGACCGCCGTGAGAGCTAGTGGTGCTACCGACATGGTGGGCTCTCAAACCACCGTGTCAACATCGAGTTAGCTCAAAGAGCTATTATTATGGCTCGGTGAGGTGATCAACTCCCCACCAAGTTGATCACATTTTGACATGTTCAATTTTAGCTCGATTTTCCTATCGAGAATCGACAAACGTACTATGTGGTCGAGTTGCACTTGATTTTAGCTCGGTGAGCTACTTTATTTGTTAACCGAGTTGATCATTTCCATGTGGTCAATACCACATATTTACAAATTTTGGGATATGCATTATCTCCCATAAAACTCGGTGAATAGCTCACCCCATGGACCAGTCAACAAACCCACCGAAGAGCTCGCCACATGGCTCGGTCCCCCACCCTCCAACAGAACCGGTGCATCAACAAACTAACAAACCAACCCCCATGACTCGGTTGAAGAACTCGACACAAAAAATTTCACCATGTATGTGGCTAAACAAAATGGGATAATGTGTGGCCGAGGCCATGAGGGAATAGGGCAGAGAGCCCAATAAAAACCAACCCCCCCTCTACGTCGGTCAATGTGGGATTTCCCCACTATGCAAAATGGCCCACCATGATGCAAAAGTGATAGAGTTATGAGTGAGGTGGGATTTGATCCCCTGACCTCGACATGAGAAATGAGCGGCCCAATCAACTCGGACAACGATGAGTTGGTTGGGAAGGGAGTTGGCCGATAAGGCCTTTATATAATATCTTCGGGGTCGATTTGGCCTATAAAAGGGACCCCTCTCCATTTCTTTAGGACACACAACACTGAAGCTTATTATTTCTTAAGCTTAATTGTGGGATTTGGGATAATATTAAGGTTTTTTTTTAATATAGCTTTGTGCACTATATTAAAACCTTAAAATTACTATATACAAATATTGTTTATTGGCCTATTATTTTTAGGCAATAGTAGATGAAATATTTGTGATTGGGAGTATTTTTACACTACCCAATAGGCCTTGAGCCACTATATTTTTCACTTGTGATGCCTGGAGTATCGACCAGAGTGTCGAAGGACGCATTGATCCACTTTAGAAGGACGATCGAGTTAAGAAGGAGTTGTGCACTAGGAAGGTGGAGGATGATTTCGATGAATCATCAAAGTTCTTTGAAGGACTGGAGTATAATTAGGTAAGTGAAATTCCATTAGGTTTTATTATAAGAAATAACATTGTACTTACAAATTTTGACTAGTGGAATGGTTTGAAAGAACCTGGAGACGTAGGCTATTGCGAACTCCGTAATCAATCATTGTGTAATTGTCATTACATTCTTGCATTAATTTTAAATTGATTTTTAGAAGAAATTAGACATTTTTTGGGGATTATGAAGCCAAATATGAGAATAGGGAAAGTTGAGCAAGGAAACATACTCACTTAATGTTATGAATAAAGCCCATTTAATTAATTTATATAACATAAATAATGACACAAAATTTTATGTACTTGACAAATGCCATTAGATTAATTTTATAACATAACCCTTATAATCTTTGAATAAGGAAGGTAAATTTATGAAAAAAACAATCAAGGAAATAAAATGTTGACTTCATGTTACTAATGATAAAGATCAAGATAATGTACAATCCTATAAGTTTAATATATATCTATAGAAATGTAAAGTATGTATTATTAGGTCTTAATAAAAGAGACGCATAAAAAAATTCATATTGTTGATCGAATTTTCTCTTTCTTGTTTAGATTAGTGAAGTAGATACTAAAGAAAACTAAACAACTCCAAAATGTAAGGGTTTAAGGTACCTTGATGTATGATGGATGCAAATGGATGGGCACAAAGTAGATGACCCTCATGCAAGAAATATGATGAACATGGAAATGTAAGGAACATACAAATATGATCTAGATTAATATAAAATAAAATATACGGCTGGTTAGATGGTGACCTAGGCTACAAAGGGCGGAGTTGACGGTGGACATAACGAGATGGGTAAGAACACAGATTTAATGCGTGCAGGGATCTATGATGTCCGATGTAAGAACAACATATCCGAAAGGATGAAGCTTTGTGATGTCTGATATCAACCTGCAATGCATATACGAAACTAGAGAAGCGAGAAGGGATGCGAGAGAAATGGAGACCCAAGGTAATGGGTTATAAATAGGAGTCGGAGTTGATGACGACCGCAGATTGACAGAAGTGGACCTAGATCGCCGAATGGCGTAACAAGAGATCTAAAAGGAGGTGATGTTGGGAACTAATGAGACATGATGATAATGGATCTGAATGGCAGAATGGGTAATGCAATAGGGTTTGGGTCGACGGTGACTGACAGGTTGATGAAGACACCGGGATGAACTAGGTATGGTCTAGAATGGATGGATTAGATGAACAACCTACACACAAAATAGATAGGAGGAAGGGATGGATTTGGATCTTTGATGGCAGCTGGACTTGCAAAATGTTAGTAGTAAATAACAAATAATAATAATGATGCAACAAGAGAATAAATCAACACAAGGTGCATATGATCTCTCTAAGGTCTCCATAGATGGTGCAAACAAGCTCAAATGAACCTCTAGAGGACTAAAGCAAGCTGCAGAGATGGTCAAGCTCCAAGATAGGATAAAACAATGTAAGATAATTCTAATTATTCCTTGTTTTGAAGGGGGGTGAAACTAGCTTTATAGGGTCGAAGATGACCTAGGTGGGTTGCCGCCAACTACGGGGAACCATCCCTTTGAGAGCTAGAAGGGTGATTTATTCGAGATATGGGGCTTTTATGGATTAGGATGAGTGTTTTAAAACATTTAGGTGGGTTAGGGTTTCTAGGGAAGTGTCATGGGTAGGTGGGAGGTGAAATAGATTAAATAAAAGCTAGGGATAACCTAGGGATAAAAAACTAGGTAGTTAGAGATAACAAACAACCTGGGGGAGGAGGAATGAAACCTAATTAGAGATAATTAGCTAATAAGATGAGGATTAGGAGATGATTAACATAGATTAATTAAGAATTAAAAGTTATAGGTTAATAGATAAGGGGGATGGGAATTTTAATAAAGGAAATGAATTAAAATAAAATGAGTCTAGATAAGACCATGGTGAAAAAAGTAGACACGGGCAACAAGGGCGGAGAGATACCAAATTTTAGTGTCTACATTTTCCCCTTTTTGTCCGATGGCTTGCGCTTAGCAAGCCATGAGACAAAACTGATAAAATATGAAAGTAGGATGAAGGATGATGTGAGTTGATGATGTGTTCCCCCTTAAATAAGGGATTGATGATACAATAGGGAATCAATCAAATTTGAAAAGGATAGATGGATAAGGGCAGGTGGGAAAAGAAAGAAGGGTAAAATGATAAGGCGAGGAAAGATGCCCCAAGCAAGAAGGATTCAAGCAACAATAAAAACTATGGTGGTGATTCCAATATCACTTTGGTAGGGAACAAAGGACGGTCTCAATGGAGATGGCGGCAATGTCCTACGGGCATGTGAGTGGGAGAAAATCATAGTGAAAATGGAGGGAATCCAATGGGAAACCACTCAAATGGATGCAAGCCATGGGGACCAATGGGTGATAGGCACACATCAAAATTATGCACAACCAAATGCAAAAATAATGTGAAATCCTTCAAACATGAGGAATCAATGGGAGGTATGCATTCATGAGGATGAGGATGAGAGTAATGATGCCCCAAAAAGGGTAAAAAATGGCCAAAAAGGAAACATATATAAAAATTAATGAAATAAAATGCCCTAAGGGGGAATAAATATGGCCACAAATGTGGACTTTGAGATCGAGATGAGATGATGAGATTGCACCCTAGAAAAGAGCACAAAATAGATGAGGAGAGAAATAATGGTGCCCTAGCAAAGGGCATGAAAATGGAAAACAAGGTGAAATATAAAAATATGTGATATGGTTCCCTGAGAGGGAACACAAATATGGCCACAAAAGTGGACTTAAGATAAGATATGGATGATAATATGGTGCCCCAGCAAAGGACATAATAATGACCGAAAAGGAAAAATAAGAAATGATGATGGAAAAGCCAAAAACAACATGAAACAATGTGTTATTGGTGACACACCACAAATAAGATAGAAGGAAAGATGGTATAATGATGATAAGATACCTGATCAAATGGGATATTTTTACACATAGATGATTTAGACATGGTAAATGTGATGTAGGTAAAACAAAGAAAAGTATGAATAGATCAAGACTTGATGATTGAAGACCTATGGGTACAAATGATGCTACATTGTATCAAGGAGTGCATGAGGAAACAATGCCTCCAACCGCATTGGAGGTAAACAAGAAGGGGATCCAAGTAACGCAATGCACATGTGACCAAAACATGTGTTAACATATAACCAATGATAATTAGTTATACCAAAGATCATGGGAGAAATATGGAATGAACTCATAAACCTAATGTTGACACGACAAAGGGGTTTGTGATGTAACTTGTACATGGGAAGATGGTTCTCCATAAGTGGATTTCCCTAAGTCTATGCCCCAACTCTGGGTAGGGGAAAGATAAAACTGATCAATGCGGGAAGTTTTCTAGAAGAAAACTAATCAATGCATAAAGCTTTCTTAGGATCTTTGATAAAACAAAAAGGTTGACCAATGCGGGAAGCCTTCAATGCCATGATACAAGGAGTAGCCATCCTTCGAGGGTATGGTCTACTTTATACGATATGATTTTGATGGCAAGAATGATATACATGATAGCCATCCTTCAAGGGATTGGTCTATTTATTTGATTTTGTCTTTTTTTTACATGAAGCAGTTGTCCTTTGAGAGAGTAGTTTGTTTTTGGTGACTTGAATTTTGATACGAGCATCCATGAATTTTGAATTTTACATGGGGAAGAGTTTGGAATATCTATGTGACCACTTAATGGCCAAAAGAGTGGGCTTAGGATGAGGATATGGTGCCCCCAAGAGGGGAAAAAATATGGCCACAAAGGTGGACTTAGGATGAGAATATGGTGCCCCCAAGAGGGGCACAAATATGGCCACAAAGGTGGACTTAGGATGAGAATATGGTGCCCCAAGAAGGGAAAAAATATGACAACAAAAGTGGACTTAGGATGAGAACAAGATGATAGATAGATTGGTTGGCTAAGATGAGACAATAAATTGGATGAGATCGGATGAGATGGGTTTGATAAGATTGGATGAGGTAAATAAGACAATGTCAAGAATGAAGAGGAATTAACCTGATGGTACACTGATCCTAAAGTGAAGTCCCCAACATCAAGGAGTTTTTGGATGGATAGGGGATGAATTTATGTGGATAAGATGTGTGGATGAGGAAAAATATGTGAGAGGATCAATAACGAGGAAGATGATCCCCCAATGAAAGAGACTATATTACATTGGGAAACTTAGATGTAGATGAGCTAGTGGATGTTGAAGGAGATTGGATTGGATCATTAGAAGGAATGTTAACAATAACTTTGGATTTAAATTGGATAGATGGTTAGGGATCATAGAGGTGATTGGCAAGACAAAAATATCAATGAACAAGGGAGGACCCTCTTTAGGAGGAATGACATGTGGAGGAGGGATGATAATAGAGGTTGTGGATAGAAAAGGATATTTAGATAAGTTTATGGATGAAGATGTAGAGATTGTAATTAGATTGGTGTGATGGATGGAGAAGGAAGATCCTCCTAGATGAAGAAGTCATCTTCCTCAATAAGGTCATGGATGATATTTTTTAGGGCCTTACAGTGCTTAGTGTCATGACCCAGGGTACAATGATAGGCACAAATGAGATTGGGATCAAACCATGATGGTTTCTTACTATGAGGATCAAAAGATTTAATAGGAGGAAGCATGATAACAGATATTTAAATTAAATGTTGAAGGGTATCTACGTAGGACTTGATTGAGGGTTATGGGTTTTGATAGGATATTTTGACTTGGATTTAAGGGAAGGAGTGGATGTAGATTAGATGTCTTATAAGATGAATCAAATTTGGGAGGAGGATTAGATTGTTTGGATTTGGATTGATCATTGGGAGATGTCTTAGATGAAGGAATTGGCCCTAAAATAGATGGGGGTGCTCCTAGGATGGATTTTGTGACGTTGGATTGTTGAGGAGAGGTAAGATATAACTTCTTACAAGGATGCATAAGAGACCTTTGGGGATGTTTACCAAGAGTCTTAGGTTTTGATCGAGAAGGTTTACCCTTGGCAAGGATGACAATAATCTCAACTAGAGGATCTGAAGATTATGGTGTAGGGGTGGATATTGATGGAGAAAGAGGTTTTTGTATGATGTGATTAATGAGGTCTATGTGAGATGTGGATTGTGTAGGTTTTGGATTGGTTAATGTGGAAATAGTTAGTTTTTAGAGGAGACATGAATACCCTTTGTGTTTTTCTTAGGTGGGGGTGTTTGTTTCACAAATGTTCCAAGGGGTATCATAAAATTTTTCACAAATGTTCCAAGGGATATCATAAAAAAGTTTGCACAGTGAGAATATGTGATAGGTGTGGTAGTTGTGGATATGGTTGATGTAGATGTGGGGGTAGATATTGAAGAAGTCATAGGCACAATGTCTAAGGTAGGGGTAGATGAGATAGGTAAGGATGGAGGTGTTTGATGTATAGTATTGACTGCATAAGGGTTAAATTTGTAAGATGTGGAAGGTGGAAATTGATTTGTCGATGGTGGATTAGGAAAGGGGTGTTTGAAGATGTCAAGGGGTTGGCTAAGAGATGAGACATAATTGTCTATTTGGAGATCCCCCGATTTATAAGTTGTTGAACGTGATCTTTAAAAGAATGAAATTTTTGATGTTGTGACCCATGACTCGATGATATTTACAATAGTGACCCTCATGATACCAAGTGGGTTTGGGGTGTGAGTCATCAATAGGTCGGATGGGAGGAAGTGTGATAAGGTGAACCGCCATCAACTTATCAAAGATCGAACTATAAGATTCCCCAAGGGGGTATAATTAGAAGATGGTCTAAAAGTTTCATGTGAAGGAATTGCATAAGAGGTAGATGGTTGTGGCTGCACAACATGAGAAGTGGATGGATAAGGATGTAAAGAAGCTTGGGGGTATGTTAAAGTTGAAGGGAATGTTTGATAAGAGGGGATATAATTAAGGGGTGGAGATTGAGTTGGTTGGGGAATATGTGATGTTGGAAAGTAGGAACATGATAGGATGGAAATATTTTATTGTTGAGGCACATGAGAAGTAGGAATGTTAGTAGATTGGGATGGTTGGATAGGAATTCTAGTGATAATATTGGATGAAGTAGGGATAGTGTTGATATGAGGTGATGGGGGTGGAATAAGATCCACCAATTGAGTGGATTGATAGGATTGAGAGATCGTGGGAGATCTACAAAATAGGAAGTCATAAATGGGGCTAGAAGGAGGCCCAAGAGTTTCTAAAGGAGTAGGAGATGGCGGTGTGATCGGTCGAGGGGAAATAGATTGATGAGAGATAGGAGAATTGGTTTTAAAAGGGGGATCGATTTGGATGATATGTTATTCATGAGGTCGGGAGAAATAATGCAGAATCTTGAAACCGTTGGAGGAAGGAGTATCGTTAGATATATTATATTTCTGCATTGTCTCCTCTTGAGAAGGGGTATTAATAGGCATGAAATGGGAAAATATTTGTTTATGAAATTTGTTAACAAACAAATCAAGAAACAAAGTTTTTATTAACATGATTAATTAGGAAATGTGAGAAAAAGAAAAGGTGGATAACGAGGGTACCTAAGAGATGGCCATCTAAGGCTAGTTTTGGGTAGTTATGGTTGTGGAGTCCTTGATATACCTGAAGGTACATGAGGCCCAAGTCTGTACATGATTTATAACATGGTCAGAACACCGTAGTGGATTTCCTATTGGGTGATCAAATCCCAATTAGGTCCACCTGGTATGGGATTGTTTTGATGTGTAAATTTGATGAGTGTGTTTGGATGTGTGTGAAGGAATGTGAAATGCAACCAATTAAAACCTTACTTATACTAAATGAGAAAGCAAGGATACAAAAGGTTCATTTTAAGCCCAAAATGAAATGTGACAGTTCAATTAGAACACACAAACAAGAAAGGGAAAATTGTGATGCAAAATGGAGAAAATAAGAATACTTGAGAACGCTTTTCCTTTGTATCGATTTTAAAGCAAGAGGAGCAAGAATCCAAGAAATCAGAAACCCAACATGGAAAAGCAAAAATGAAATCCTCTACCTGCAATGTTAGTGGAAAATAGAAGAAATATGGAAAATGAAATGAAATGAAGTGCAAGAGACTCACCTAAAAGGGTGGTCCCACTGGGTGTACTAGAATGTTGATCAAATTTTCTCTTTCCTATTCAGATTAGTGAAGTAAATACTGAAGAAAACTAAACAACTCAAAGATGCAAGGGTTTAAGGTACCTTGATGTATGATGGATGTAAATTGATGGGTGAAAAGTAGATGACCTCATTGCAAATGTGATGAACTTGAAAAATAAGGATGAATAAAAAGAAAATGAATTAGATGGTAGATGATGGGGTTTCGATGAAATCGGTTACGAGAAGCGTTAACTTCCTTATGTGGATGTCAACCCCCATGTTCAATAAAAAAGGATAAAAGTAATAATAATGAAAAATATAATATGTAGAATCTAAGGCACATAGAAATTGAAAATGCAAAAATGTAAGGCACATACACATTTGGTCTAGATTAAGGCTGAGAGGGTAGGTCGATGGCAACCATAATGAGATGGGCAAGAACAACCGATAAAATGCGGACTGAGGGATCTCGTGTACAAATCCAAAAGGATGAAGCTCTATGATGTTTGATATCAACCTACAATAGATACTTGAAACCATAGAAGTAGAAGGGATGCAAAGAAAAGGAGACCTAATGTAATAGGTTATAAATAGGATTCTAGTTGATGACAACCGCAAATTGGTAGAGTGGACTGGAATGTTAGAATGGCGAGAATAAAAGATCTAAAAGGAGGTGATGTTGAAAATAGATAGACACAATGGTAGCATATATAAATGGTAGAATGGGTGATGTAATAGGGTTTGGGTTGATGACGACCTAAAATGGTCGATGAAGACATGGGGTGAATTAGGTATGGCCAAGAATATTGGATGAACAACCTGCACACAAAAAAGATAGGAGGAAGGGATGGATCTATATTTTTGATGGTATTTGGAAGCTGTAAATGTTAGCAACAAATAAATAATAATAATAATGATGCAACAAGAGAATAAATCAACGCAAGGTGTAGATGATCTCCCTAATGTCTCCATAGATGGTGCAAACAAGATCAAATGAACATCCATAGGAATGAAGCAACTGCAGAGATGGTCAATTTCTAAGATAGGATTGCAAAATGCAAGATAATTCTAATCATGCCTCATTTTGAATGGGGGTGAAACTAGCTTTATAGGGTCGATGACAACCCGGGTGGGTCACTCATGCTAAGCTGCAGGGAACCATCCCTTTAAGAGGTGGAAGGGGGATTTATTCGAGATATGGGGATTTTATGGATTAGGATGAGTGTTTTAAAAGATTTAGATGGGTTAGGGTTTCTAAGGAAGTGTCATGGGTAGGTGTGAGGTGAAATAGATTAAATAAAAGATAGGGATAGCCTAGGCATAAAAAACTATGTATTTAGAGATAACAAACAACATGGGGAGGAGGAATGAAATCTAATTATAGATAGTTAGCTAATGAGATGAATATTAGGAGATTATTAATGAAGATTAATAAATAATTAAAAGTGATAGGTTAATAAATAAGAGGGATGAGAATTTTAATAAAAGAAATGAATTAAAATAAAATGGGTCTAGATAAGACCATTGTGAAAGAAGCGGGACGCGAAAGCAACAAGGGTAGAGATACAAAATTTTGGTGTCTACACATATATACATATATTTGTATGTATGTATGTATGTATGTATGTATGTATGTAGGATGTATACACACACATGTATATGCATATATATATATATATATATATATATATATATATATATATATATATATATGTATGTATGTATGTATGTATGTATGTATGTATGTATGTATGTATGTATGTATACATATACATACATATATATGTATGTATGTATGTATACATACATACATACATACATACATATGTATGTATATGTATGTATACATATATGTATACATATATACATACATACATACATATATATATATATATATATATGCATATATATATATATATATATATATATATATATATATATATACACACACACATATATATATATATGTATATATATATGCATATGCATATATGCACACATACACACACACACACACATATATATATATATATATATATACACACATATATATATATATATATATGCATATATATGCATATATGCATATATATATATGCATATATATATATATGCATATATATATATATATATATATATATATATATATATATGTATATATATATGCATATACATATATGCATATATGCATATATATATATATATATATATATGCA